>QODF01000131.1:2201517-2221752 GCA_024372805.1 Oostethus manadensis
CGTTGGCTCTTCCGATCTCCCCCCCCCCCGCTGAGATGTGTTCGATGATGGCCAACCTCGCAGTGATTGCGTCAATTTGTTACAAAATTGCCCCGAAACCCGCCAAGTGTTTGTGCAATCCAGCCACGTGCATTAGATAAGACGCTAGGCTTTGGGGCCATTGCTCAAAGCGAGCGCGTGCATTCTTAAAGCGGGAGAGCCACAAACCAATTGGACGCGCTCAGAAGTCCCACACCGAACCCCACCGTCCCTCCTGCGCACGACCCGCGCTTGAATCCCGCCTAAGAGGGTAGCAGCCCCCCCTGGCTGCTGCCGCCGCCCGCCCGCCTCCGAAGCCTCCGTCCTCCGCACAGCGAGGAGGAGGAGCATCCCTGACAAGGTGAAGAAACAAGCCTACCTCCTCCGCGGTGAGGGGCATGCAGATGCGGTACTCCTTCATCAACATAATCTTCGGGACACACAAGGTTTCCGGCAGCACAGCTCAGTCTCGCAGCAGGGAAGCTCGGCGTGGGTGAGAAGAAACCATCACTTTAGTGGAACGACACCCGCGATGCGCACCAAATCCCGCGAGACGCTGCAGTAAAGTTGTCCCGGGGCGGGCTAACTTCCGCAAAAGAGCCGAAAAGAGCGGGAGAGGCGTCGAAGTGAGCTCCGCCTCCCCGCACCCAAACGCCGCGCGTAAGAACTCCCGCGAGTTGAGTCCACTCCCGCGCCGTGCCGGGGATGAAACAACGGAAGCGCAGTCAAGCGTCAGTTCGTGACGACGTGCAACAGGAAACGCCGAGGTGTGACCGTCATAATAAAAGCTCGATGGCGAATTCAATCGTCGGATTGCACGTGGCGTTGAGGTTGTCCAACGCGTATCGGCATCAAACACTGAACCCTCCCGCCAATCACGTGCCCTGATGTATGTTAACATGTTTACAGTGCGCTGGGCATTCGCCGGAACGTTGAGGAGGCTTTTAGTTTGCAATCCATGGCAGGAAGGGTAAAAAGTGCTTCTATTTCGTGCAAAATGCACACCCAGGGCTTCGGGACCTCAGCGATTGAGGTCACAAAAACAGAATTGTGCTGTCAAGTGAAAGCAAATTGAATCAGATTATCCAATAATACACGAGTGGAACTTGAAAGACTGCTTTACCAATGAAAACAAGCAGCCGAGAACTGGTCCCCCTTCCTGATATTTAGCCGCAATTGATGATCCGCTCTATTATAAGTCCAGAAGGAAGGCCTTCAAATACGCATTAGAATACAAAACAAAAAAGCAAAGCTGACAAACCCACCTAAACACACATTTTTCCCGATGCTCAAAGATGGTCGGAGCTGAAGGGGTTTATAATTCTTGCAATGGATGAAAACAATAACAGTAAGAGAAACAAAACCGTATTTTGTGTGTCTACAATTATGTGTATTTCTGCAGGCAGCTAACGAATTACTAGAACAAAGTAAAAATACACGCTGCACAGGAAGGTGAGCGCGTGTCTGCGCTGTGATTGGCTGGCGACCAGTCCAGGGTGTACTGGGATAGGCTCCAGCCTACTCCTGCAACCCTAGTGAGAATTAGCGGTATATAACACGGATGGATGGCTCTTTGATGCATACATACATAAAATATAACATAATAGTAGTGAGTTGTGTTTGATGAGGTGTCCAAAGTGAGGCCCGGGGACCATTTTCATCCGCTGCTCTTTTGTTCCGGCCCTCTGCATAGTCAAAAAATAATATGAATTATTACGGGGATATTATGAGGATGGCCGCACGGCGGCTGAGTGGGTAGCATGTTGGCCTCACAGTCAAGAGACCTGGGTTCAAATCTCCGTTGGGCATCTCTGTGTGGAGTTTGCATGTTCATGGGTTTTCTCCGGGTACTCCGGTTTCCTCCCACATTCCAAAAAACATGCATGTTAGTTTAATTGGCGACTCTAAATTGTCCATAGGTATGAATGTGAGTGTGAATGTTTGTTTGTCTGCCCTGCGATTGGCTGGCGACCAGTCCAGGGTGTACCCCGCCTCCCGCCCAAAGTCAGCTGGGATAGGCTCCAGCATCCCCGCCACCCTAATGAGGATAAGCGGCATAGAAAAGGAACGAATATTATGAGGATATCGATTACTTCACTCCTCCGTCACACACTAATCTACATCTCTATCCATAGCTTTCCTGGGGCAGACTGACGGGAACGTGGCGGCGACCACCGCCACACATTCATACACCCAGTGTGGGCAGCACTGGAGGCAAGGTGGGTAAAGCGTCTTGCCCAAGGACGCAACAATAGCGACTGGGTGGAGGAAGCGGGGATCCGACCACAAACTACCAACCGTCCGGTTTCTGGATGACCTGCTCAACCTCCGGAGCCACTCCTCTATGATGCTCATTTAAAAGCTAAAATGCTGCTGTTTTGTTTAGATAGCTTAGCATGCATTGATCTACATTGGACCTACGTTCATTGTTTCTGTTTGTGGGGAACATTTTGTGCAACATCTGTGTTACATCACCCAAGTGCAGCTGAGAACTTTTGCATGCAATTCTGCTTTAAAGTGGCAGATGTCAGTGGAGAGCCTTTGTTGCCTAAACGGAAGGCCCACTCGGCATTCACATGCTGAACCCTAATATGAAATAACATATCATTACTCTCATCATTGTCTCTTTTGCCACCTTTTATCTTTACAACACGTCCTGGACAAGTTTAAGCATAATTTGCATCATTTCTGGTCTCAAACAGTACCGACCCAGATGGTCTGCAGATGTCACTACATGTCAGCAAACAGTGGACGACAAAACCACCATGACACTGGACTTTGTGCTCTGCTTCTCTTGGCCTTTCCACTCAATTAAAGCTGCATCTTGTCCACAACAACAGTTGCTAAGTTACCCGATCAGCCAACGGCGAGTGGAATTCACTCAGTCCTCCTCGTAAACGTGACTCCAATCTTCATCTGGAGCCTATCCCAGCTGACTCTGGGCGGTAGGTGGGGTACACCCTGGACTGGCCGTAAAGTTATTTTAAAATAATTGCATAATAAACACAAAATGTAAAAATGAATTATAGGACAATCAAGCATTTAAAGCATAAAAATGGCTAAATGAAGTAAAATACAAATATAAGGTATTCAGATGCATTCAAAGAGGCTGTGAATGATATGTACTGTAGTATTTTACACAGGCCACTAGTTGTCAGCAATGTCGGTGAGACACGCAAACTTGATTCTCGGCTTCTTTTGCGGTTCTGAATGATCTCACAACGGGCATATAATACCTAATAAAAATCTCGGGAAAAAAAATAATCCCTAATAAAAACAGGGGCTGCTGTTGCTGCAGTAACACATGCCAAGCTAAAACCCACCTCTGAACCCCAGATGTCACTTCCTGTCTTTCCACCACTCCTCTCCTGTAGGGAACATATTTATAGCGACACACGCTAGCACAAATCTAATTAATGTCTTAAAGGGCTCATTTACTCTTATTATGTCCACTATATTGGTTAATACCATTGTAACGGTGACTATGGGGGTATTTGTTCATGTCTAAAGGGTTCTGATGTCATGAGACAGTTCACACAAGATTGGGTCTATGACAGGGGTAGGGAACCTATGGCTCAGACATGTTGGGTTTTTTTTGCTGACATTTTAAAATAAAATATTTAAACAGAAATCACAGTGTTGAAAACATTTAAAATATAAAACTTTCTCATGCATTTTAACCCATGCATCCATTTTCTACCGCAACGCAGAGCCAATGCCAGCTGCTCCTCTGATGTTTTCCGGGTCAGACACCAAAACTCAATTATTACTGAATAATGCAAATTATTACTGATTATCACTGAATAATAATCTACTTCTTTTGATGAAGAAGATGACAAAAAGAAAGAAGAATATGAGTTTGGCGCAAAACCGTGCAACACCACAAGTCACATTAGTTGTAAGTATTTTATTATTATTGGTTAGTAATAGTGTAACAACATTATTAAACATAATACATTTGCTACTTATAATATTTAAAATTGCTGATCTTGCTTTAAAATGCCCACATTTAGATGTATCCAATGTTATATATCCATCCATCCATTTTCTATGCCGCTTATCCTCATTAGGGTCACGGGAATGCTGGAGCCTATCCCAGCTGACTTTGGGCGGGAGGGGGGGCACACCCTGGACTGGTCGCCAGTCAATCGCAGGGCACATATAGACAAACAAAGACATACAACCAGTCAGACTCACATTCACACTCTAATGGACAATTTAGAGCGGCCAATGAAGCTAACATGCATGTTTTTGGAATGTGGGAGGAAACCGGAATAACCGGAGAAAACTCACACGCACGCACGGGGAGAACATGCAAACTCCACACAGAGATGCCCAATGGAGATTCAAACCCTGAACCTCCTGACTGTGAGGCCAACATGCTACCCATTCAGCCGCCGTGCGGCCAATGGTATATGTAATATGTAAAATATTATATGGCTCTCATGGGAATACTTGCTAAAATATTTGTCTTTCATGGCTCTCTAAGCCAAAAAGGTTACAGACCCCTGGTTGATGAGAACGAGAAAAGACAAGATTTAAAACTTGTAGTAAAAAGTAAAATTAAAAAATATATGACATTGTATTGCCATCATCCCGGGTCACCGGGGTCCCCCTCTGGAGCCAGGCCTGGAGGTGGGGCACGGTGGCGAGCGTCCTGGCGGGTCCTGACTGTTGTTTGTGCTTATGCGCCAAACAGCAACTCAGAATATACCCGACCTTTTTGGAGTCCTTAGAGGAAGTACTAGAGAGTGCTCCCTCGGGGGATTCCCTTGTTCTGCTGGGTGACTTCAAGCTCATGTTGGCAACGACAGTGAGACCTGGAGAGGTGTGATTGGGAGTAACGGCCCCCCTGATCTTAACCCGAGCGGTGTCTTGTTATTGGACTTCTGTGCTCGCCACGGATTGTCTATAACGAACACCATGTTCAAGCATAAGGGTGTCCACGTGTGCACTTGGCACCAGGACACCCTGGGCCGCTGTTCTATGATTGACTTTGTGGTTGTGTCGTCGGACTGAAATCCGCCCGGAGTTCCTTAAGGCTCTTGGTGCTGTGGACGTGTCTTGGTTGACACGACTCTGCAGCATCGCGTGGACATCGAGGTCAATGCCCCTGGACTGGCAGACCGTGGTGGTGGTCCCGCTTTTCAAGAAGGGGGACCGGAGGGTGTGTTCTAACTATCGTGGGATCACACTCCTCAACCTTCCAGGTAAGGTCTATTCAGGGGTTCTGGAGAGGAGGATCCGCCAGATAGTCGAATCTCGGATTCAGGAGGAGCAGTGTGGTTTTCGTCCTGGTCGTGGAACTGTGGACCAACTCTATACTCTCGGCAGGGTCCTTGAGGGTGCATGGGACCAGTGCCCAACCAGTCTACATGAGTTTTGTGGACTTGGAGAAGGCATTCCACCGCGTTCTTCGGGGAATACTGTGGGGAGTGCTCCGGGAATATGTGGTATCGGACCACCTAATCCAGGTTCGTTCCCTGTATGACCGGTGTCAGAGTTTGGTTCGCATTGCCGGCAATAAGTCGGACCCGTTTCCAGTGAGAGTTGGACTCCGCCAGGGCTGCCCTTTGTCACCGATTCTGTTCACTACTTTCATGGACAGAATTTCTAGGCGCAGCCGGGACGTTGAGGGGTTTCGGTTTTGTGGCCGCAGGATTCGATCTCTGCTTTTTGCAGATGATGTGGTCCTGTTGGCTTCATCGAGCCGTGACCTTCAACTCTCACTGGATCGGTTCGCAGCTGAGTGGGGGTTATCCAGGTATTTTTATTTAATGTGTGAAAAATCTACATTCAGTTTGTAGGGTGACATGTTTATATCATACACTGAAACCTGTTAGCATGCACCCCGGTTAGCCCGTTAGCCTCCGGTTTAGGCCTATGCATACATTTTTAGATAAGGTACAAAATGACGGGCGTCTTGTTGTGTTAATACACTGCGTGGGTCCAACTCTGTAACATATACTGTAAATATCGTATACATATTTTTTTATTTTATTTTTTCACAAAACTTACCAGCCTGTTATCATATCATTTTGCCCCTGCTCCACTACTGATATCATCAGCAGTTGACGCTGTAGTTCTTTGCCAACTGCTTTGCCGATTGACCTCTGCTGCAAAATAACCCACAATGGAGCCAAATAAAGTTGCAGCTGCAGGCTGATAAAGAAATTGAGAAACACTATTGGAGTCAAGAAAAACCTCAAAGCAAAACACAAAGATGTAGTCCATATGGATTTCTCTTCTCCTCACTTGCCACTCGTCATTGCTCTTTGTCAACATAGGTCTTCAATCAAGGTGACATCTCTTTTATTTGTCTTTTATATGCAGTAAAACATGTTTTTGCTTGGGAAAATATAATTGCAAAATTTAAAAAAGTGTTCATATGTTTGAACGGATTAATTTAATTGGGCAAAAATGGATTTGGTTTAAGTCGAACCTTCTGGAACGCAATAGTGAGGTGGACCGCGACTGTATTGTGACATAAAGCACTACATGCAATATGCTGTATAACTATGGCACAGTCCCATTCATTCATTCATTCCTTCATTTTCTATGCCGCTTATCCTCATTAGGGTCTGCTGGAGCCTATCCCAGCTGACTTTGGGCGGGAGGCGGGGTACACCCTGGACTGGTCGCCAGCCAATCACAGGGCACGTACAGTAAGGGCCAAAAGTTTGGACTCACCTTCTCATTCAGTGCTGTTTTTTGGTTTAATTTCCACGCCTATTGACATTGTAGATTCTCACGGTGAATGAACACGTGTGGAACTATTTACTTCACAAAAAAATATTTTTGGGGAGCCACCCCTTGGTTTTTTGACAGAAAAGTCAGTCCGGAAAGTTGCAAACATTTTCAAATGTGTCCACAAGTGACTGAGGAGGAGTGTACTGTATGACACAGAGCTAAATACATGCAAGTGCAAAAAGGTCAGAGGTCAAGGGGTAAAATGTGTTGTGCAACAATGATTAGAATTACAGAAGGAGTGCTAGTCCTGCCCCTGCAGGACTATTGCTCATGTGAACACAAGGGGGCGCTGTGCCTTTACAAGTTGTTGCTCCTTATCAGTACAGTTGGGGAAATGCTGTCTTTTTCCCATAAAATAAAGAATAGGAATGTACAAATAGTTGTTTTTAATACTAAAACTACTTCAAACAGACCTCTGAGGCCCTAAATTTAAAAAAATGAATTTAATCCCAGTGATATCAGTTATATAACTCTGTGAGCGGGCCGATGGTGGGTGAGTGGGTAGCATGTTGGCCTCACAGTGAGGAGATCAGTGTTCGAATCTCTGTGTGGAGTTTGCATGTTCTCCCCGTGCGTGTGTGGGTTTTCTCCGGGTACTCCGCTTTCCTCCCACATTCCAAAAACATGCATGTTAGCTTCATTGGCCGCTCTAAATTGTGTGAATGTTTGTCTGCCCTGCAATTGGCGACCAGTCCAGGGTGTACCCCGCCGCCCGCCCAAAGCCAGCTGGGATAGGCTCCAGCATCCAGCATTCAAATCTGTTGGGCTTCTCTGTGTGGAGTTTGCATGTTCTCCCCGTGCGTGTGTGGGTTTTCTCCGGGTACTCCGCTTTCCTTCCACATTCCAAAAACATGCATGTTAGCTTCATTGGCAATTCAAAAAATTGTCCATAGGTATGAATGTGAGTGTGACTGGTTGTTTGTCTATATGTGCCCTACGATTGACTGGCGACCAGTCCAGGGTGTACCCCGCCGCCCGGCCAAAGCCAGCTGGGATAGGCTCCAGCATCCCCGCCACCCTACTGAGGATAAGCGGCATAGAAAATGGACGGATGGAGCTCGGTGATTCCAATACATGCCTACCGCGTAACCCTACTTTAAAAGATGTAACGGATTTCATGTTGCTCCCACACGCAGACGGCTCGTTCATTTGTGGAAGTGAAATATTTGTCATCACTTAGTTACCGCAAGGCAACTTGGGTAATTGGACTGAATAGCATATATAATGTGACACCGTGATAAAGCTCTCACTGATGTTACCTGCCACAGTCTGGCCAGCACTTTCAGATCTGCTGTAAGCAACACACACACACACACACACACGCACGCACACACACACAAACAAACCAGAGTGGCGGCGTGAGAGGGAGAATCTGTTGCTAAGAGACCCGGCTTCCTCGCCTCTCAACATCATTAGCTTTTGCTGTCACTTTCATATAGCCGCTCTGTTACCGAGCAGAAAGGGGATTTTTTCTCCGCACGTTCGGCGGCGACGGGAGGGCTCTGCGAGGGTCCCAAAAGTAATAAGGGGTGTTTGATTGCGTTCAGGTGAAGAGGAGTGAGGATGTACGTGCTTTCTACTTCCTTGGAGGGCATCTGTGATGCCTGAGCGGTTGCTTTGTTTGGCGCTCCCGTATTAGCTCAGAAACCTTACACTTGGGGCCGCACGGTGGATGAGTGGTTAGCACATTGGCCACACAGTCAGGAGAGCTGGAAGACCTGGGTTCAAATCTCTGTGTGGAGTTTGCATGTTCTCCCCGTGCGTGTGTGGGTTTTCTCCGGGTACTCCGCTTTCCTCCCACATTCCAAAAACATGCATGTTAGCTTCATTGGCCGCTCTAAATTGTCCATTAGAGTGTGAATGTTTGTTTGTCTATATGTGCCCTGCACACCAGTCCAGGGTGTACCCCGCCCAAAGTCTGCTGGGATAGGCTCCAGCATCCCCGCCACCCTAATGAGGATAAGCGGCATAGAAAATGAATGAATGAATCTTACACTTGACCACACTTGAGTGTGAATGACATTTGTGGCACCCCCTAAAAGGCAGTTGAAATATGATTGGGGGTTTTGAGCTAAATCCGAGAACTAATGTCAGACTAGCACCAGAATCATAAGCACATTTCTTTCGATCCTTGAAATCACTCTAAACAAAATCAGAAGAAACTTGAATGACTTGGTAAATGATCAATACAAGAGCCTGGGTCATCCAGGTCGTTGTATCCTTCATTCAGTCGATCGCAACTGGACCGTTCAGGTCTTAGAAGACTAGAGAGGACAGCTCTAGTCTAGTTCATGCTCAAAGACTAGGTGGGACACACAGCAGTCAGACTAGATAGGACAGCTCGAGTTTAGTTCATGCTCAAATACTTGGTACAGATTAGCTTAACTTCCGCCTTCCGTACCCCTTCCCCTCCACGTAAGGCCCTCCTTGTCATAGCTGTCTCAGGCAATGCCTGTAACATAAAGTTACAACTTTTATTCTCATACATTTCCAACTTTACTCTGAAACTTTAAAATAAGACCAGCGAATTTGTGCCTTTCTGATATATGACAGTTTTAATGACAAGCAGTGCACACGAGAATCTGATGCAGGGCTTACCATTAATTTGACATTTTTGTTTTGCAAGATAACGCAAAACAGTTTTGACTTCCCTTGCAAAAGTTTTTTATCCAACATTTTTTTCCCGCCCATTTCCCCTTGGTGGCTTTGTACAAATTATACAACTTTATTCGAGTTCAACTGAAAAAAAAAAAATAATACAAGAAAAATAACAATCCTCATTATGTCCATAAATAGAACAGATTTTGGGTGTCGCATGTCTTTAAATCAGAAAGTACAACAAACCAACATCTTTTTCAAAGTGCAACACTGAAAATAATGCTCATCTAACATCACAATCTTGAATTCATCAGCATAACACCAAACATATCGGAAGTTAGCATGTTTTTTGGTTAGCATATAAAGCTTATTTTAATTTTGTAGACACAAACCAGGACAACAGGGTTACAGTAACATAAGAGATGTAATGTTACGTGTGGGCTTGGACTGGACCCTGGACGCGGAGCGAGGCGGCAGGTCAGCCGATTCAAGCTTGTTTAATAGAGTTTGTGTGGTTTAAACAAAAGTGATGGTGCGTCTAAAGGAGAAAAAAGAAATGGCACCATGAATAATCAAAAAGCCCAGGAGCAGCAGAGTTGCCAAGCTGGAGTACCGGGAGCACTGGACGCTCCGACTGGGAGACGCTGGGGCAAATCTGGGCAGGTGCCTGAAAGAGCTAGAACAGTCGGAATTTAGGGATTTAAAAAATAGTGCGAGTACCGTCCGTGCGTGGTTTGCCTGAGGGGAAAGAATAATCCAGGGTCTCCCGGGTGCAAACCATCTGCTTAAGAGTGGTAGCCGCTCTTTAGGTGCAGGTACGTCCAGTGGTCCCGCCTCCAGCTGATGAGAGGGTTCCTGCAACAAAAAAGAACACGCCCAGGAGAAGGCAGGGAAAACAAAGGAAAAAAACGAGGAGCTAGGCGGTGAAGTGTGACAGTACCCCCCCCCTTAACGGACGCACAGAGCCTTCTCCGGGAAGCGGGCATAGAAATCAGATAGGAGGGTGGGATCAAGTGTAAGGGAGCGAGAAACCCATGAGCGATCCTCGGGGCCGTACCCCTCCCAGCTGACAAGGAACTGGTAACCCCTGCCCCTTCGTCTCATGTCTACTACATGTCTACATGTCTACTTCTCATGCCCATCGATTAACCTGGGAGGATGAGGGGGCACCTCAGGAGGGCAGAGGTCACTGGAGGCAACCGGCTTGAGGAGGGAGACTTGGAATGTGGGATGGATCTTGAGAGAGTCTGGAAGCCGTAGTTGAACTGCTGAAGAATGATGACCCGCTTGATGGAGTATGAACCAATGAACTGGGGTTGAAGCTTCCTCGAGACTGTGTGGAGAGGAAGGTGGCGGGAAGACAGCCAAACCATCTGTCTAGGTTTGTAATCAGGGGCAGCCGAGCGATGACTGTTCGACAGTGGTTGGTTACGCTACGCTGTGCGGGAAAGCGCAGCCAAGCCAGGCGGGCAAGCCACAAATGGGCGGACACAGAGGGCACGGCCGACTCAGATTCCAGTGAAGGAAAAACTGGAGGTTGGTACCTGTAGGCGGCATGTAACAGGCAAATGCCTGTGGCGGAGCAGGTGAGGGTATTGTGGGAGTACTCAATGGAGGTTCATGGACCATGAAGCAGGCTGCAGGTGGTAAACGCAGCGGATGGCGGCCTACAGGTCTTGATTTGCTCGCTGTGTCTGGCCGTTAGATTAAGGATGATACCCCAATGACAAGCTGGGAGAGGCGCCCAGGGCCCCGCAAAAAGCCTTCCAAACGGCGGAGGTGAACTGCAGACCCCTGTCCGAGACCGAGTGGGATACCATGCAATCGAAAAACATGAGTAACGAGTAGCTCTGCAGTCTTGAGGGCAGAGGGAAATAGGGGAGGGTGATAAAGTGGGCCATCTTGGAGAACCAATCCACCACAGTGGGAACCATCGTGTTCCCATTGGAAGGAGGAAGTCTAGAGACAAAATCCAACACCACATGGGACCAAGAACGGGAAGGAATGGGAAGCGGTCACAAGATTCCCGCGGGCACCTTGTGGGAATACTTGTTACGAGTGCAGACTGTGCAGGCGGTCACAAACTCCTTCACATCCGCCCGAAACGAAGGCCACCAGAACCCCTGAGACAGGAGGAAGATCGTGCGAGCCACGCGGGGGTGACAGAACATCTTAGAGCCGTGTGCCCAGCGTAGGACCTCCAGGTGAATCTTGGGAATGACAAACAGTCGGCCCGCCGGGCATCCCTCAGGCGGAGTGTAGTCCTCGAGGGCATCCAACACTTGCTTCTCTATGTCCCATTGGAGGGCTCCCAAGATCCGAGATTGTGGGATGATGGTAACTAGGTGGGTGTCCACCACTGGCGGAGAATACAGCCTAGAGAGAGAGTCCGGCTTGCCATTCTGGGAGCCTGGGCGAAAAGTTGCCGGAGAGGAGTGTTAAAGGCTGTCTTCCATTCGTCACCGTCATGAATTCGCACAAGGTGGTACGCGTTACGGAGGTCAAGCTTTGCAAAGCAATGGACCGTATGGAGTGAATTGAAAACCGAGTCCATTAAGGGCTGAGGATATTTGTTCTTTACGGTTATGTTGTTCAGTGCGCGATAGTCAATGCAGGGGGGCAGTGATTTGTCCTTCTTCTCAACAAAGAAAAACCCGCCGCTAAGGGTGAGGATGACGGGCGAATAAGACCCGATGAGGAGGAGGAAATGTACTTCTCTAGTGCCTCCCTCTCTGGTCGAGAGATATCATGTAAGTGAGAGGTGGGAAGAACCGCGTCCGGGATTGGATCAATGCGGCAATCGTAGGGGCGATGAAGACGAAGTGACCGGGCTTTCTCTACTAAAAACCTCACGGAGGTCATGGTAGACTGAGCGAACCTGGGATAGATCTATTACTTTCGGAGTAACGCCACGAACGGAAGAGGAGCAGGGCATGCCGACCTGAGACAATGGGTGTGGCAAAAAACACTCTAGCTCGAAATAGTGGACTTGGTCCAATTAATATGGAGGTTATGTTTATGAAGCCAAGTGAGTCCTAAAACAATGGATGCGGAGCATGAGGGAATCAAAAAAATGTTAATGGATTCAAGGTGGTTACTGGACAAGTGGAGAGATAGAGCGTGAGTCTGAAGAGTGACGCCCGCCAGGGGGCGCCCGTCCAGGGAGCGGACTAACTTGGGGGTCGGTAACCTAGTAACAGGAATAGAGACAGTCAACAGTCAAGTGCTTCGGCAATAAAACAATCATCCGCCGCGGAGTCAATAAAAGCACTAATATTGATGTCCTTGTTGTACCAAGAGAGGGTACCTGTCAGCTGAAGGCGACTGGCCGTTTAGTCCGACGGGGAGTGGGCTAGAATGGAAGCACCCTCCGGAGAACTCGTACGGGATGGTTGCGTCGCTTGTGAGCGAAGGCCCTCCGGACGAAGGGGGCAGCGGGCGATGGAATGATCTACCTGGCGACAGTAGATGCAGAGATGCAGTCGGCGATGCTGGTTCCTCTCGGCAGGTGTAAGTCGACTTCCTCCTACCTGCATGGGCTCGTCCACGGTAGATGCACACGGTGATTCTGTGACGGGTGGTGGGCAACTCGGGGGATGACTGTTGCCATGATTGCTGGAAATGTAGCTGGCCGTGTTGCGCCCGCTGTGCTGACTCCTGTCCAACTCTCGGTCATGTATGCGTCTCTCGATGAGCATGGTGACAGCGATGAGATCATCGTTTCCGGGGTAGCCAGGGAAATCTTGTGGTCCTGCATGCGGTCAGAAAGACCCGAGCAAAAGACGTCCAGCTGCGGCAAGGCATTCCAATCGCTCTCCGCCGCGAGAGGACAGAACTCAATGGCGTAGTCGGAAAAGCTGCGCCGTCCTTGGCTGGAAGATCTGCTCCAACGCAGTGGAAAAGACCGAACGGCGGTAACACTCTGCCCTGGCCCAAGCCCCAGATCGCCCGGTTAGGTGGGAAATTACGCAGGCCACCCGAGCTCGCTTCGAGCGGTAGGCTGCAGCCAGGAGTTCGAAGTGGAGCTCACACTGTGTGAGGAAGTAGCGCACGTTGCCGTCGCCAGAGAACCTCTCCGGCCTTGACAATTGCAAGACGGCGGCAGGAGAGCTGTCCACAGGGGAAGAAGAGGCAGGTTGGTCCGAAGGAGTGACTTCTGTGGCTGAGGGCGCTATGGAGGGGGTTCCAATCTGCAATGCCGACAACAGAGTTTGAATCTGACCTTTGAGGGCTTCCAAACGTGAGTCCTGACGCTCTGCCATGTTCTTAATGCCCTGTCCCAGAGCATCAAACTGCGCCAAATGACAGAGCGCAATCCTGCTGGTGCCTGGATTATTCTGTTACGTGTGGTCTTGGACTGGACCCCGGACGCCGAGCCAGGAGGCAGGTTAGCTGATTCAAACTTGTTTAATAGAGTTTGTGTGGTTTAAACAAAAGAGATGGTGCATCCAAACGATCAAAAAGCCCAGGAGCAGCAGAGTTGCCAAGCTGGAGTAACGGCAGCACTGGACGCACCAACTGGGAGACGCTGGGATGATTCTGTGCAGGTGCCTGGAAGAGCAGCAACAGTCGGGATTTAGGGATTTCAAAAATAATGCGAGTTCCGTCCATGCGTGAGGGGAAAGAATAATCCAGCATCTCCCAGGTGCAGACCATCTGCTTAAGAGTGGTAGCCGCTCATCAGGTGCAGGTTTGTCCAGTGGTCCCGCCACCAGCTGATGAGAAGGTTCCTGCAACACAAAAGAACACCCCAGGAGAAGGCAGGGAAAACAAGGGCAAAACAGGAGGAGCTAAGCGGTGAAGCGTGACATGTAATAAACACTCAAGATACCTACAGATAGAGACAGGACATTTTCATTCTCCAGGTGAGAAGCACTGTCATGCTGGAGAAACTCAGAGTAGAACCGCTGCTCCTCTGCTGCCAGATGAGATTGCTCAGGCATCGGGATAGGATGCCTCCCGGACGCTTCCCTGGGGAGGTATTCAGGGCACATCCGACCAGTTGGGAGTGTCACGGAGGACCCAAGACACAGAGAGGCCTTGCTCTCTCAACTGGCCAGGGAACGCCTTGGGATCTGCCGGGAGGAACTGGACCAAGTGGCCTGGGAGAGGGACGTCTTCTGGGCTTCCCTGCTTAGGCTGCTGCCCCCCACGACCTGACCTTAGAAAAGCTGTAGAAGATGAATGAGAAATACCCACTTTGCAAGACGGCATAATGAAAGGGTACCAGGTGCAGCTGTGAGGGTGCAAGAAGTAAAGGTGAGGAAGGTGTTCTTAGGGTCAACCGTTGAGAGCAACAGAGAGTTTGAAAAAAAGACGAAGAGGCAAATGCAGGCTGGGTGGCGTCGATGGAGAAGTCCTTTGTGACAAAGTGTCAGCAAAAGTGAGGCGAAAGATTTACAGGTCGGAAATGAGCAGATCAGAAGAACATCCCAAGTTAGATGTCTGGGAGACAAAGTCAGAGAGGCCAGACTGAGATGGCTTGGTCATGTGAGAAGAAGACATCGTGGTTTCATTGGCAGAAGGAGGCTGGAGATGGAGATGCCAGGGAAGAGAGGAAGGCGTCGGAGGAAGAGGAGGTATCTAGTTGTGGTTAGAGAGGACGGGACTGACTGGAATATGCAAAGGACAGTGCAAAAACAGGCTGTATAAAGTGAGTAGAAGAAGACACACAGTAAGGGACCAATGGCCAGTTCCTTGCTAAGCCCTGCCCGTTTTGCTTGATACTGGTCATGTTTTTCAGGCGAGCTGCTCAAATTTGACAAACTTGTGCTTGCAAGTCCCCTGGAGGTATGTACCAAGTCTGGTGGTGATTTGGCGGTGCACCCGGAAGTCACAGTAGGCGTTGTTTTGTTTACGTTGCATGGAACTCTGGGAGAAATTTTAACTTTGGGGATTAAAACCATGACTTCATCTCTGGTGGGCAAAAAGCTGTAAACACACACAAAGAAGTTCAAACTTCAATTCAATAACTAGTAGATGATGAGGTGGAGTACCTTGGCAGGGACCTATGAGGTGCCGAAGCGTCTGCAAGTGTGACCACAAATACCCGTCAAATCTTAAAAAAAAGGAAAAAGCAGCGTTATCGCTCTGCACTTCATCACTCTCCTTTAGCAACCTTTAGAGCGGCGATTGATGCTTCTCCATCAGCACCGTCACCATGGCGATTCATCCATCCTTTTAGATGTGCCAGCACCCGTCCGTATAGGAAGTTGAGAAATGAATGAAATATCGCTCATGGTTTTTTTATGCAGGTCATTTCCCTGTTTCTCAGTCTTGCGGGTCACAATCCAGCCACCCCGGCATCGCATCGCAAGATTGCCTCTTGCATAATGTACTATACAATCTCCCCTTATTGCCAGGGAAGTGTTATTGCTTTTCCATCTCCTCCCCCCCCCCTCCATCCCTGCATCTTCAGGCTCATCTTGCATTTCTCCTTGACGGTAAAATGACAACTGCTCAGTCACACAAGTGTGAGGGTGTCATGTTTGTCACACGGCAGGAAGATGGACACGTGTTTGATTCCTTTGCATATGTGTGTGTGTGTGTGTGTGTGTGTGTAGAGACTGCCACAATGCGTCACAGTGGCCACAACACATTTTAAGCTTGCAGATCATCCACTTCCAGCCCCCCCCCCAAAAAAAAATGCTGCCTCCATGTCTCTATGGAGACAGAGGTTGCTATACATAAGCCAACCATTGCTGAAAGAAAGAAAGTTGCTGGAGTGTTTAATCGGTGTGTGTTCGAATCTCGCAAAAAACCAAAACAAAATTAGAATGTGATTGAATGGTCGCTTGAAGTCAAACGGGCACAATTACGTTCAATGAACAACTGGGGTGGTCTACTTACGTGAACATCTTCTAGTGTCGTTCTTGCTGTCCATCCAAATAATATCATGCAAATTTATTCTGTCCCTTTCCCCACCACGTCATAGAAATTGCAGTTGAGAGAAAGAATCACCGGATCAATCAGCGAGGAAAACAGTGGAACCTGGAATCAATGGAACTAGATTGAACCTTCTCCAGTCAGATTGCAGCCACTATAAAACATGAACAACGTTTTAGGTCAAGTAACGTTTGAACATTGCGAGCTGTCAAACAAGTATAGAGGAGTTTTCCTGTGTGTGCCAGAGTGGTGAGTCTCATTACATGAACACGATTGACATCATAGTGTATGCAGTCATTTATATTGTACTGAGCAGCCAGGACAGAGACACCTGCATCACTCTTAACCAAGGCTGCCCCCCAAACTCTGGTTAAATAGTCTCTTTTTTGTCCGTCTTGTTTTGTGCAATTAACGATTGTGACCGTCCTCGTTTGGGCTTTTAGGTTCAGTTCAAATCAATGTTTGTGCTGTTTTCGTTTTGGAGATATTAACAATTAAAGGTGTGGGACCCGGGTGAGGTTGGCCCCCAACCCTGCACCAAACTCAAACCCAAGCTTTTGTGCCGTTTTGTGCAAATAAAATGAACGTTTGTGCTGGTTTTGTTTTTGAGTCGTTACACATTTATTATAGGTCAACTAAGGTCAGTCACTTGTGGACATGCTATGAATTAATCCGTCTCATTGGACCGTCCTCGTTTGTGCTGTTGGGTTCAGTTCAAATCAATGTTTGTGCTGCTTTCGTTTTGGAGATATTAACGATTAAAATTTTAGGATATTACACAATCAGCCCGCCTCCGCGACATGCTCAAAGTGAAATCAAAAAAATCTGTTTCCCTCTTCTTTGGGCTCTTTTGTGCAAAGAAAATGAACTTTTCTGCTGTCATACTTTTGGTGTTAACAAAGGTGCGATTTTCCAGTGATTACATAATCAGGCGATGATGTCATCTCCACGACATGCTCAAAAGGATGTTTCCGATTTCATTAACAACAAAGCAGCTGAAACTGATTAACAACCCCCTCTGCTACTTAAGGTGTGCTAGTGGAAGCACCCCTTGCCAGAGAAGGGAGTTCTGTGGACAAGAAGAAAAGAAGAGGAAAGAGGAGGAAAGAGGCTACAAAAACCCACAATGATTTCATACAAATGATAAAGATATAGAAATGGTTAGAGGATGGAAAATAAAAGAGTAATGGAATTACTGGGCAAGTAAAGTAATGCAGTCAAGTAAATGCCAGTAAAAATGTGTCCAGGAACTCCACCACTGTTTGAATGGCTGGCTGCGGTAAAGCGCCCCCTGGTAGTGGGGGTTTAAGTAAAACCAACCTGATATAAACGAGGTACATTTGAACATATGAAATAGCTCAGTTATGTGAATTCTGAGTCTTAAAGGAACAAGTGATGAGTTCTCAACTATTCAATTTTTCACACCTGACTTTAACATTTTAGAGATGTACTTTTGCGCAAGACCATGAAAAGACTTGTACTCAAGCAGAGCTGTTTTAAAGTCTGTTCTCTGAGCGACAAAAAGCCAGTGCGGAGACCTGAGTACTGGACTTATATTGTCATATTTCCTGGTTCTAGTCCGGACTTGAGCTGCAGCATTCTAGATTGGTTTTGGACAAACAGTCTCAAGCTGACCAATAACACTTTTTCTTGGTTTCTTGGTTTTTCTTGGGGGCCGCAGACAATGATTTCATTTTTCTTTGACTTTAGCTGGAGAAAGTTGTTTTGCATCCACACACCAATCTGTTTAATGCAGTGACAAAGAAAATTTGCTGGACCGTGTTCACCTGCCTTCTGTGACACGTAGATTTGAGTGTCGTCTGCATCATTTTGGTAGGACATAATGCAGCTGCGACTTAGCTGGCCTAAAGGAAGCATGCACATAGTGGACAAAGGGGGTCCTAGGATTGCCCCCTGGAGAAGTCTCAGTGCTGTGGTGGCGCCTAAATCCTGATTGGAAAGTATCATATACA
Source organism: Oostethus manadensis (assembly GCA_024372805.1). Classification (NCBI taxonomy): domain Eukaryota; kingdom Metazoa; phylum Chordata; class Actinopteri; order Syngnathiformes; family Syngnathidae; genus Oostethus; species Oostethus manadensis. Next base: position 2,219,742 of record QODF01000131.1, read on the forward strand.
TATTGTTAGCGAGTAGAAAGTCAGTAAGCTGTTGGTATACAAACGTTTGTAAGACTTTAACCAAGAATGGGAGGTTGAATTTGGGTCAATAGTTGTGTAGTACTGCGGCATCAAGACCGCGGTTTTTGGGGCCTTTGGACACATTTCGGTCCAAGTGCGGTGTTAACTAGATAAGTGAGTTGTTTTTACCAGCTGCTCAGCACAGACTGGAGAAATGTAGTAGGTAACTCATCAAGGTAGCACGTTGATGGATTTAGACTGCAGACTGTTGAGTTATTTGTGTTGTGGAAATGGTTGCATTCTTAGTACCTTCAACATGAAAGAACCTTGCAAAGTCATTACACGTAAATGTAGAAACGAGTTGCGAGGGCAGTGGAACTGGAGGGTTTGATAATCTGTAACCTGCAGCAAACAGCGCACGAGAGTTTGGAAGGTTTGGTTGAAAACACAGAACTTTTCTTTGTGAATCTCGTAATGAACCTGCAGCTTTGACTTGTACCAAGAGATCCACTGATGAATGTTGGTATTGACACTTTGACCAAGACTCTCAAATAGTTCATTAAAGTATTTTAAGGTTTCAGACTGTTGCTTTGAGGCACTGGCCAGTTTTCTTACCAGTTTTATGACGTGAGAGCTAAGTGGCTCATAGATAGCTGGAAGTATTGTATGATGTTTTGCATTCTTCTCCTAGCCTTTACGTCCTGGGGTGAAGACCAGAGCAGGTCTCGACTGTTTCCGCAGGTGCCTGTTCTTCAGGTACCTCTTCCTCTCCATCTGTTGACTGGTCAGTCTCCTCAAAGTCTGGACCCAAATATGTATTGTCTTTCACTTCTCTGGTTCTGGTGCGGATAACCACCCGGCCAGTCGCCTGCCGGCTCATGGTGCTCAGAGTATCAGTAGTATCATGCTATATTTTGCTGCTCTGTGTGAAGACATGATACTTTGATTGGTATGGAGAGTGTGGCTGACAGGGTGGAGGAGGTAGTAGGCACAAACGTTTAAAAAAAGTATCTAGTCCGCGTGAAGGTATGATACATTGTTTCGACAAGAAGGTGGCTCAGATGGGAAGCCGGCACATTAGCGCAGCCACACAAGGCATTGTTAAGTCTGAAATGTGTCGTTCGAGTGTGTGTGTGTGCTGTAAGGCGATGTTTTCACATCTGATGGATGGATATAATCTGGTTATTAACTCATATCCCATGGCGGTCGCTTTTTGCCTAAACCACTAAACATGTAATGAAAGTGTTGATCATCAGTGTTGATCAGGCCTTGAAGCAGTCACATGTAACATACGATATTTGACGATTTTAGGTTGTAAATTGCTCAGATTTGACCCAAACACAACATGAAGGCTAATTCCAATACGCTCCATTTTTTATCCAATGGTAATTTTGTCACTTTTTTATCTCAATTTCCAATTTGTCATTACTGTTATCATTCCATTGTTACATGCTTTCATATATTATATACATGCACTGCACACATAATTATATATTTCAAGTTTTTATTTCTTGTAACTTTGATTATAACTGACAGCCAATGAAACTCCCAAATTCAGTGTCTAAGAAAATTAGAATATTGTGAAAATGTTCAATATTGAGGACTCCTAGTGTGCCATTCTAGTCAGACAATTAACTCAAAACACCTGCAAAGGCCTTTAAACGGTCTCTCAGTCTACTCCCGTGGGGACTGATTGACTTTGTAGTTGCCCAAAAAACAATTATTGACACATTGCATAAGTAGGGCAAGACACAAAAGATCATTGCTAAAGAAGCTGGCTGTTCATAGAGCTCTGTGTCCAAGCATAATTCATAATAATATCATTGTAATATATATATACATAAGTTGGGACATGGAATGCCACTTCTCTGGTGGGGAAGGAGCCCGAGCTTGTGGAAGAGGCGGAGAGATTCCGACTAGATATAGTCGGACTCACCTCAACCCACAGTTTGGGCTCTGGAACCAAATTCCTTAAGAGGGGCTGGACCTTGTTCTTCTCTGGAGTTGCCGC
>QODF01000131.1:2222307-2314807 GCA_024372805.1 Oostethus manadensis
AGGCCCCGGGATCCCACGTCCGGGCGAGGTGCGGTCACTCCTCTTGATTTTCTTCATTAGGGTCTTCTGAATCACTCTTAGTCTGGCCCGTCACCTAGAACCTGTTTGCCTTGGGAGACCCTACCAGGGGCATAAAGCCCCCGACAACATAGCTCCTAGGATCACTCGGGCACTCAAACCCCTCCACCGCGGTAAGGTGGTGATTCACGGAGGGGATATTAATAATATAATATACACTAATATTATATATTAGTATAAATACTAATATATACTAATATATAATATAATTAACATAGTCGCAGGAAAGAAAATTATGTAAAAAAAAGTACGAGCTACACTTCTCTGTTACATAGATTTAGTTTGACTTAATTTTATGATTACCATAATGCAAATTTGGAGAGACCACTCGGAGCAAGAGGGGATAGAGACGAAGAGAAAAGAGGACAGAAAAAAATAATAACCACAATAACAAAACAACAGAAACAAAAAGGACTACATCAGCAAATGTCTATGACGGCTGTAAAGACCATAACAGAAACAACAAAATAATATCAACAGCCACATTGATTATACTGTACTGTCATACTTATTAGAGATAATATTAGCAGTTAAAATATTTACCATAACAGTAAAAAAGATCGACAATAACTGTTAGGAAACGTGGCCATACCACAGCAACGACCCGACCCAGCACAGAGCGGAGCATGGAACATGTATCCCACCGTCAATCCCGACCAGCGCCCCCGGCCCACCCCCATATCCGCACACCCGCCCGCATGCCCCCGACCCTCCACCCGAGTTGTAGTAACAGCTCTGGTGAAAAGGGCTCCCCCTTCCCAGCACCACACACACCCCACCCCTAGCCCAAACTCGACATCTGAGCCCCCCGACCCGTGTGCGCCCCGGACAACCCACCACGCAAACTAATTATCTTTAGGCCAATATTGAATTGTGAATTATTGAGTCATATAAACTATTTTGATAAGCTGTGAACTTTGAAACTGTGAATGTGAAATAACGTTTACATACTAATCACAAGTATTTAGAAGTTTACCAGATGAAATCCAAAACTGCGTTCAGGGCTCACTTTCAAACCTCCTTATCTGACACGTTGGTTCCGTTTAACACGAGAATCCAACATTTATAGGTCAGGAAAGAAGAAATGCATAGTAGGTCCCCTTTAATGGTCGTTTGCAATTAATGACTGATTTTGCATTTTGTCTCACTCCCATTTTGTATTTTTGCTTTTTGAAGCTCTACTTTTAATATCCTTAGGAACAGTGCAAAATGTAAATATTTGCAATTTTTCAATTGGCCTTAAAAAATGAAAATAGATGAATATTAAATATACAAAGCATATGTTTGCAGTATGGGGTAGCTCACGGGCCGCGGGCACCCCTGCTCTAATGAAATTGTCAACTGTCATCTGAATGCCACCGAAATGCCATCTTATAAGACATATCATTTATCAATTCATCCAAACCGAAGAGAGAGGCGGCATTTTTACCCGAGTGTAACATTTGGCCGATTTGAGCAAAATAAGAGGAGAAAGCGAAAGTAGACGCAAAGACAGAAAGTGGGAGAAAATGGGCAAGGTAATTAAGAATTCTTTCGGGTAATGAGCTCATCACAGAGGTTTTTGTGGAGCGCTCCACACGCTGATAAAAGTTAAATACACACCAAGGCACGCATAAGCCTTCTTCTTCACGCTTGTGCCACGCAAACAAGGACACAACGTCGCTATTGTGTCCCCCCCCCCTATACTAGTCAAGGTAGCTAACGTGGCACCCGGGTGAGATTCAAAATGCTTGGCGACTGATTGTACTCCTCTTTCAATTATCCCTCATTGTCGCTCTTCATTTCCATCACTAGGATTAATTTGGACCTCCACAGTTTGGGACGTGGAAATGTCATATATGTACTGATACACGCCGCTGACTTTTGCCATTTTTGCAATTCAAATTGGCTGGGAAATTACATTTGCATGTGTGCAGTTGTGTCAGCGCGTGGGCGGTGGTGACGCCGGGGTGTTCTGTGCGTGTGTGTGTGTGTGATGGCATCTAAACCAGTTTGTTGTTTTTCTAGCCCTGTTCATCAGCTCGTAAACGAGGTACCAAATCCTTTACAACAACATTGTGGGACCAACAGTCAGCATTGCTGTGTGTGTGTGCGTGTGTGTGTGTGTGTGTGTGTGTGTGTGTTTGAAGGGGTTGTTGTTTTCCCAGGCAGATCACCATCTGGAATCATCCAACCCAAATCTTCTACCACTTCCCATATCCCTTACATGAGGGGTGTTCAAAGTGCGGCCCCTCTCTGGCGTTTTTTTTTTTAAATCAGCCCTCGACACATCTTAAAAATACAATAAAAAAAAGAATACTAACAAAAACAAGACAATTTGAAAAGAAGAACAGACGTTTTACAAGAATAAAGTGTTACAATAAAGTCATCATATGAATATAAAAACCGTTTTTAAACGTTTTGAAATTACATAATTAATTAGGATGAAATTACAATGTTGAAATATTTTTTCAAATAAAAAAACAACAGCAAAAATGAACACACAAAGTAAAAAAATCACTTTGTCAACTAATACACAAAGCGGGGATGCAGGCTGTTTTTTTTTGGGGGGGGGGGGTAGGGTTGGTGTATAAAATGTAAAAACATCAAAATGGGCTCCGTGCGGTTTTGCCATATGCGGGAAAAGATTGCACACTCAACTTTGTGGGGCAGCAGTATGCAGTCTTGCATGTGTGTTGCTGTGTGTGCACTTCTGCCTGGTCATGTCACATGTTTGCACAGATCCTTGTTGCTAGGCAGACTTCATGGGGCATAGTCATACTCACCACATAAGCTATGAACACTGTGATGTAAACTAGAGGCTAGTGGTAGCAACACAAATAAAGCTTTTGTACATATGGTCAAGTACTTTATACAGTACACATTTTGAGGAACAATTAAATATAAATGGCTCAATAAATCCAACGTGTGCGCGTCATTTGTGGAGAAACGTATGCCAGGCGTCGCCCAGCCACCATGACCTTTTCACCAACCCCTCGTTCTTTCTTTTCCCGCACGATTTTGCTCCCTCATGGTCACCATGGCGACTAAAGAAGATCAGATAAAAAAAAAATAAAAAAAAGGGAGCTCAAGCTGGTTAGAGATCTTTTTTTAAATGAAGATTGAGAAAACTTTGGCTCTACTTATGTTCTTTTTCCTCCCACATGTTGCCCATGAATGACTCACAGGCCTGCGTGATGGAGACGAGTGCTTTTAGGCAGCTAGTGAGTGAGAAAATATTCAGTGAGCGTCATTCAAAAGGGCAATTAGCACCAGCTTTATTTATATATATATATATATATATACCACTGTATATATATATGTATATATATATATACAGTGGTATGCAAAATTTTGGGCACGCCTGATAATTTTTTACATTTTCCTTTGTGGGGGAGCCCAGCGTCAATATATATATATATATAGTAAAGTAAATATGCTATATATTTACTTCTCTTATTAAGGGAGAAAAAACCTTCATGGCCCTGCGTGAAAAAGTGATTGGTCTTGTTAAACCATAAATGAGATTAATTGAAATCTATCAGTGTGGAAAAGGTTACAAAGCCATTGCTAAAGCTTTGGAACCACAGCAAACCACAGTGAGAGCCATTACCCACACATGGCAAAACCATGGAACAATGGTGAACCTTCCCAGTAGTGGCTGGCAAAACACAAACAGTGTGAAAATAATATCATTTAGCAGAAAAAAGAAAACCGTTTTTGCCAAAAATGAGTAATATAAAAAAATATATATATTGAAGATATGAATCATACAAGTTTAACTTCCCAATATACAGTTTTATTTCTGATGTATGCATCTTCCTGTCTGCTGTGTTTCGTTATGTAATGCCAAGAAAAAAAACATAATGGTGCAGCTAAAATCCATTTTCCACAAGAGTGGAGCAAAAATAACGCCTCCATGCCCATCATTCTCAGAACAATTGTTTCCTGTGTTGTGTTTGGTTTTGGCAATTATATCCTGACCTTTTCTCTACGGCCTCCTCCCTTTTCCTATTGATTGTGCAGACAGACTTGGATTAATAATTTACACCAAAAGCATTTAACATTATGACTAGTCTACGGCAGCAACATGAATGCACGGTGGGGTTTTTGCTTGCTTTTGCTGCAGTTTGAACAATGTAATAAAAATACTTAGTAATAATATTCATTTAACAATTTAGTTTAATGGGTGACTCTGAATTGCCTACAGGTATGAATGTGAGGGTGAATGTTTGTTTGTCTGCCCTGTGATTGACTGGCAACCAGTCCAGGGTGTACCCCGCCTCTTGCCCTTTGTCAGCCGGGATAGGCTCCAGCAAACCCCCGCAACCCTACTGAGGATAAGCGGCATAGAGAATGGATGGATGCAGGTATTTACAATGCAATACAATACAATTTAGTGCCGTAGAAAATTACTAAAGCAGTGGATTCAATGTCATTTTCTGTCAGGTATCCACACCGTAACAATCTCTTGATGCCAAACGCAAGAATTCGGTGTTTCTCTGAAAGCAGTCAGATCATTGAGCTGCAAAAGCCAGGTCTCTCGCGGCGTGCCATTGCTGCAGAGGTTGCACACAGTTAGACAGTCATTTGAAGCTTCTTAAACCACCCCGAGGGTTAGCCACCAAAAAATGTCACCAGCCCTGAACCGGAGGATCCGATAGACTGTCGGAATATTGGTTGGTACCGCTGCAGAGTGCAGTCCGATAACCATCTGGCGCCATCTGCGATAAAAGTGTTTCAAGAACAAAAAAACGTCTTCATAGGCCTCCTCTCCTTCAGCAAAATAACAAAACCGTTTGGAATTTGCACAAGAGCACCAAACATGGGACATTGAAAGGTGGGCGAAAGGTTTATTCTCTGACGACAAGAAAGTGTAACCTCGATGGTCCTGCTGGCTCCCAATCTTACTGGCATGACGAGGAGGTCCCATCTGAGATGTTTTCCACACAACACAGTGGAGGTGGTGCCATCATGCTCTGGGGTGCTTTTTCCTTCAATGAAACAAAGGTGCTTCAGGTTGTGCAAGGGCGTCAAATGGTAGCTGCATATGTGGTAGCGTTGCAGGGGACATCCCCACAATAAAAAGACAAATTACGTCACTCGTTTGGACCATCCTGTGTGTTCCCCTGATCTAAATCCAACTGAGAACATTTGGGGATGGATTGGGATTGTCATTTCCAGGCAGTGGAGGCCCTGCATGAATCCATCTTAAAGCAACATAGCAACATTCCCGCTAGCCTTCAAGTATGCCCAAACTAATTTTTGGGATAATTTACAAGAATGGTGAAGCTACTCATTACTGAGTGCTGTTTCAAACGTTTTATTTCCATTTTAGAAGGGGTTTTGCATGTTGGGAGCTATGGTGATGTATGTTACAGTTAGTCTTCTGTATTGGTTATAATGAAATTGTATGTGGTACATGCTGGGATTATGAGAGTACATGATATACAGGGGTGTGAAAAACTATTTGCCCCCTTCCTAAATCTTTCTGCTCATAGAAAATAGTTAACAATTAGTCAAAGATAACATCATTGAACACAAAATGATGACCGCCAAGACTTTTGGGAAAAGATCTTGTGGACTGACGAGACAAAAGTAGAACTTTTTGGAAGGTGCGTGTCCCGTTCCATCTGGCGTAAAAGTAACACAGCATTTCATAGCAACAGTCAAATATAGTGGTGGTAGTGTGATGGTCTGGGCTTGTTTTGCTGCTTCAGGACCTGGAAGGCTTGCTGGGATAGATGGAAGCATGAATTCTACTGTCTAGCAAAAAATCCTGAAGGAGAAGGTCCGGCCATCTGTTGGTCAACTCAAGCTAAAGCCATCTTGGGTGCTGCAGCAGGACAAGGACCCAAAACACACCAGCAAATCCACCTCTGAATGGCTGAAGAAAAACCAAATGAAGACGTCGGAGTGGCCTAGTCAAAGTCCTGACCTGAATCCCATGGAGATGCTGTGGCATGACCTTAAGAAGGCGCTTCATGCTAGAAAAGCCTCAAATAAAGCTGAATGACAACAATTCTGCAAAATTCCTCCAGAGCGTGTAAAAGACTTGTTGCAAGTTATGGCAAACGTTTGATTGCAGTTATTGCTGCTAAGGCTGCCCAAGCAGTTATTAGGTGCAGGGGCAATTACTTTTTCACACAGGGCCTATGTGGCTTTAGATCTTTTTCTCCCTAAATAATAAAAACATTCATTTAAAAACTGCATTTTGTGTTTACTTGTGTTATCTTTGACTAATATTAAAATGTGTTTGATGATCAGAAACATTTTGTGTGACAAACATGCAAAGGAATCAAAAGTCAGCAAGGGGGCAAATAGTTTTTCACACCCCTGTATTGTATGATCGATGAGTGAACATTTTAGGAAACCCTCATTCACACACTTGACTGACTCAATGACAACATCAAACTTCCATCTAGACATGATTAAGGCAACCTGCTACTGCATGCATACAGTATGAATTTAAATTCTACATCCTGTATCTTCAACAAACATTTCATCTATGAATCCTGTTTTTGCTCCAAAATTGCCAAACACGTGTCCTCTTTTCTCAGTGATATCAAAGAAGATTTAGCCATTCGTTCATGTTATATTCACAAGCATCAGCTTCTCCTCCTCCTCCGGAGAAGAGCATTTTGTCACAAGTACTGAGCATGATGACTTATTACACATCCATCTCCGAGCAGCCACCGACGATCCCAGTCATTAGATCGGCCTGAGTGCCTTCTAGAGCTAACGCTGGAACAAAAAATAAATAATAGACCGTGCCAGAGGCAAGTAGATGGAGATCAACCAATAGCTTTAGCAGTGGGATCGTTCATTTCATCAGTACTACACAAGTTGCAGCCCTCCCCAGTGTGGCGTCCCACAGGGCTGCACCCCTTCGGACGGTGCCTCACCTGTCATGATGAAAAAAAAATAGAATAATGATAACATAAAAGAAATATTACATTTTATCCATTGAGGTATAATAAATGTCATTTTTAAGTAAAAATCCCTGAATTTGCACATTTCCTGATCAAATACAGGGCAGGAACCTAAGATGAGGCGAGCGTCTCTACTCGGCTTAGTGCATAAGCCCCGCCTACCATCTGTGTTGGATCACGGCGCCTGCCAGTTTGTGTTTGTCACAATGTCTCCAATGTCTCCCTGACATGGTGGTGACGACCCCCGTGATGCCAGACTCAAAATGCAGGTAAGTCTCGCTTTTAACGATTCTTGCTGCCGGACAGAGACAAAAACCAAAAAAGCAAAAACCTTCGGCTGCGGCAAACAAATGACAATGCTCCCGCCACAAAATGAGCGCACACCTGAACTAAATAGATCGTGAGGAACAACAAACAGGTGTGAGTAATTAAGGAAAATGCCAAAACAGGGGAAGACAGGAAGTACAAACCAAATAAGAAAATAATTGTAGAAATGAAATACACTGACATGCAAACTAAAACCCAGAGCGTGACAATTTTCCTGATTGGGCAATAAAATACTGAGAACTGTCAAACGGGAGGCGCTTGTAGTATTTGCTTCATCTTGAAGGGGTGGAGGCAGTTATAAGCTGCAAGGTGCTTGTCACTGCCATCCTTCCATAGAGAGAAACAGACAGCTTTTTAAAAATGTTTGACAGAGGCAGCACCAAGTCAAAACTTTAAATATATTTTTGTGCTCTGCTGAGTGACTTTGACTTCCAAGATGGACAATTGTACTTTAACAACAAAGTAGAACGTCTTTTCCTGCAGATGGATAGGATGCATGTACTTCTTATGTACTTCTTGTACAAATAAAAAGTACAAATGTCACAAAATGATCTCAAAACATTTTTTCTAACAAAAGTGGTCCCTTGTTTGATGATTTAGTGGTTACAGGCTTGATCAGGTGAATTCTCATGAAGGGGGAGTCCTTATTTATAAATGGGATATTTGCTCCGTTTGTGCATAGAGAACCTGTTTGCAACCTTCTAAATGCAGGATTTTAACATTTAACATCAACATCATCATGTTGATTTAACATCAACTCCTCATTTCACACCGATTTCCACAAGACCAGCAAGAACCTTGTCATTTTCCCCCCCAAACTTTCAGCTGCAGCTCACACACTCAGGGGGGCTCAGGTGGATGGAAAATGCACGTGGGCTCGGCCTCCGTCTGGAGAGGAGGTAGCAGGTATGACAGCACTCAGTCAGAGGGCGGCAAAGACTCATGACTCACTGGTGCCTCGTTGATGTTCTCTTATCAATCGAGTGACACGGAGGTGCCACAAAGCAGCAGTTGTCTGGCTTGTTGGAGTCTCACTGAGGTCATACTCTGTTACAGAGAAATGTTCTCATTGCTCAGTAACCTAACTGAGGATTCCGAGTGGACCTGTACATTTGTCCCAGACAACTGTGGGCAAAATACTCATTTTATTAGAAAAATGAATACAAATCAATTTTCTCATGAAAACGCAAATAAAGAAATATTATTTTTTAAATTCCATACCAATCAATCAGTTGCTAAATATAATATTATAATGAATAGTATTTTTTCAAACTTACATAATAAGGTGAAAACAATATAAGGCACATACTATTTATTACTACTATTTGTGTTTCATCCATTTATAATAAACGGACTTCCTGGTTGTTTAATTTAGTTTTGTCTATGTATTTAAACTGGCTAAATATTAATAAAGGAGCTTGCTTCAAAGAAGTTTTATCAAACTCTGCTATGTCAGTATTGCTTTTGCATTTTTGAACGAGTTACTCTTCCATGGCTGTGTTTCCTCCACAAACCAATTACCCAAGAAAGCAATCTTACCAACATTTCCCTGACCTTTCCCACAAGCGGAACACCTACAAATGTGACAGCATGAAGCCCCTTGCGGTTGTGCAATGCAGATAATTAGGAGTGGGGGTTTTTTTGGCTTTCCAAAGCTCGATTGGTTTGAATCATTTTGATGTACAACTTTCATATCCGCATCTGAAACCTTTCCATGTATGCTATCTCCATCTGTAGAGCACTGGAAGCAGTACGGGAATCAGCACGTGGGAACGCCAAGAATGAAAGGTGACAGTGAGTAAATACAAGCTAGGATGCATCACTTCAACAATAAAGCTCTCATGAAAGATTTAGTATGCTTCTTGCATACATTACCTCCTCTCCTCCGGAGCTGTGTGAAGTCTCCTGAGAATGTGTTTTCTTCTACTTACTTCAGGTGCATTTCCTGGTGGAAAGGTTGACAAAAATGCACGAGCAAGGATTTCTTGCATGTGTTTATTAAAGAAAGCACAGAAAAAAATCCCTTTTTTAAAGGGTGCAGTTCAACTCTGGGCGTACGTATAGAGCACAGGATTTAACAAAAAAATATATAAGAAGAAAATAATACCATGGAACACTTAAACATGGATCAGTCCATACATTCAGCAGCAGTTTTAACCTGTGAGGACGTGGTCAGTGATTAGTAGGTAAGCATTTTAGGGAACGCAGTTAAACAAATGTACAAATCAAGGGAATGCTTTATACATTTTCAAAAACTGCAGCAATTTCTTTCAATAAAATACATGAAAATCTTAAGTTGAAAAAACATTTCAATAAATACGCAAATTGAAAGGTATTGCAAAAAAAAAACCATACAAATCAAGGTAGTTTGAACATTTTCAACAACTGCAGCTATTTATAGCATGAAATAAAATAAAATCTGAAATAAACACAAACATTTAAATAAGGATGCAAATTGAACGTTATTGTAAGAAAAAAAAGCGGATGTTTTGGGCATAAAAATCTCTGAAAATGTATTTTTTATCCTTTATATGTCATTCATTCATTCATTGATTTTCTATGACGCTTATCCTCATTAGGGTCGCGGGGATGCTGGAGCCTATCCCAGCAGACTTTGGGCGATAGGCGGGGTACACCCTGGACTGGTCGCCAGCCAATCGCAGACCTTTATATGTCAAATAAAATGAAATGCATACACGTTGTGGTCAATGCTTAACATGCATTGCATGAGAGTGAATAAGTCATAAGAAACTGTAAAGACCTTAACGTGAAAGAAAAACATAAAACACATAATAAGGGTAATAATAACTGCTATATGGAAAACTTTAATTATGATGCTTTTTGTGTAGTGCATTTATAGCAGGAATGAAGGGCATTGTAGGACTAAGCAACAGCATATAGAACTAAAGTATTCATATTTGTATTTACATTTTTACAATCATGAATAAAACCACAAACTGTGCCATACTTACCTTTACACATTCAGCTTTAAAAAAAAAGACCTAAAAGATGGTCCACAATGTATCCCCCAGGGCATTCTTTCAGCGTTTATGATACTGTTATTACACCAATCAGCATTTTTCTGTGAACTTCTATAGCATGTTAGATCAAAACAGCTTTCACATGGTGTTGCATTCACACAAAAATGTAAAGTATGCGGTGGAGGCTCTGCAAATGATAAGGCCAATATTATGGATCGGGACTTTGGGATTAAAGTCACCACGGGGTGCTGGATACCGACCGGGAATCAACGCCTTTTGTCAAGAAGCAGTATCAGCCAAGTGTTCTCTCGCTCTCTCGCCGCTCGTCAATGTCTCCCATTGACTGGAGAAGGTCTTTAGAGAAGAGAAAAAACTGCAGCAGTTCTCTGCTTTGCTCGTTTAAAGTGTTCAGTGATGTTATCTGCTTTACCCTTTCCATGTTGCTGCGTCTTTACATGACCGGGGCACAATAATACTTTGCATTTGCATCTGAATTTGTTAGATTATTGTGGCAGATATTGATACATCGCAAAAAATAGCTTTATAAAGTCATTTATTCATTCCTAGCATTCGGCTGAGTTTGAGACAAGTCCCTTCAGTTTTGAACACCAGCGGGCAATATTTCTGTGTTTTTGGTCAACCGCCAGATAATCAGAAAATAAAAACCCAGTAAAACATCAGGTCCATGTAAAGCGCTAAGGTTAACGCACCAAACACAGTAAGAACACTTTTCTGAGCGATACAAGCACCGAACCCTGACCCAGATGAGCTCCGGGTATAGCAACACAGTTGGGCCAATCCACCAAAGTCTTTTCGCCGTTGTGTCTCTTTGTGATTGTGCTTGTCCCTGTAGGTCTGCAAGGTGGCGTTAATGATGAGTCATCTGACACAGCTACTCACCTTGCCCTTCCAACTGCAATGGGATCAGTTGATGCTAAACAAGCCCAAGCACAATGACAGCCCATCAATGTCCATTTCCGGGTGTGACGGACCGTTACTTTCACTTCCAGCAACTCAAGAACAAGAAGCCCTTAAACGCATAAAAACACATTATTGAAAAAGTCAACTTACAGTACATACAGAAACGCACTAAATAGGACTATAATTAATTAATCGCAGGTAATGCTGTATTTTCATACTGCTAATTACAATAACAACTTGGTTGCAAAAAATGCCATTTTAATGACCTGAAAGTGTTTTATTTTTGTCAATTAAGCCTTGAAATTGTGATTATATTCTCATTATTTTAAGAGATTTTCTAATAATAAAATCGGAATCAGAACACTTTTTCATTATAGCCCGACTGTAATTGTTGTTTCCCGCAATAATTGAGGTTCATTCTTGTTTGAGAAAAATATCTTGCTACATTCGGCCGCACGGTGGCTGAATGGGTAGCATGTTGGCCTCACAGTCAGGAGGTTCTGGGTTCTAATAGCATAGAAGATGAATGTTACATTCATTCATTCGTTCATTCATTTTCTATACCGCTTATCCTCATTAGGGTCGCGGGTATGCTGGAGCCTATCCCAGCTGGCTTTGGGCGGGAGGCGGGGTACACCCTGGACTGGTCACCAGCCAATCACAGGGCACATATAGACAAACAAACATTCACACTCTAATGGACAATTTAGCGTCGCCAATGAAGCTAACATGCATGTTTTTGGAATGTGGGAGGAAACCGGAGAACCCGGAAAAAACCCACACATCCTTGGGGAGAACATGCAAACTCCACACAGAGATGCCCAACGGAGATTCGAACCCTGAACCATTCAATTAAATTAATTAAAACATAAATATATTTTATTAATATAAATATTCATATAAAAAATTCTTACTATAATATAGATAATAATATAACAACTTTTTCCATAAAATTACGTTAAAATATTACCATATTTATGAGTATGGTCTCACAACAAAGTTATATATAACAGATACAAAAAAAACAACAACACAATAATATGATTTTATTCGTGTGCAATGTAAATGTTCTTCCAATGTTTTGACTATCCTAATAAATGTCTTCTTCCAGTGCAACGTTATTTTTGTGAAATTTGTTTCAGCAACATTTCTACCCAAGTGTTACGGTAGAGTGGTCCAATATACAACTTATCGGCAATATGCGATGTTAAAATGAATTTGAATGTGCTGGGCATCCCTGTATTTTTTAGAACATGTAGAATCATACAACTTGTATGCCGTCGGCCTCGTTGTGCAGGTGTAATGCTAATCTAAGGTGTCAGGCTCAGCATCCATGCAGGTCTCCCAGGGGTTTCTGGGCATGTGTGGCATGGAGATAAGGAGGAGTGCCACTCCGCTGAGGATGAGGAGAGTGAAGGAGGCGCAGGCGCAGGTGAAAGACCATGAGTAGTAGTACTCAATCCAGATGGTCTCATCGCTGTCAATCATACGCTTGACGGACTGACGCATAACTTCTACAGAGATGATGATGCAGAGACCTATATGCAAGGTGAATAAGTTGAGTAGCTCCCATTTATATTATTTAGCAGAAAAAATAAGAGTGCATATAATGATCACCTGCAAAGGCAAAGAACATCCCGGCTGGACGCAGCAGATAGTCCCGCCCCTTCCCGAAGGAGAAGATGACACAAAGGGTTCCCAAGATCATGAAGAACAGACTGAAAATGGCGATGGCCGCCGCAGAGATGTTGTACTCTGACAAAGTAGCACAGACTTAATGAGAGCGGGCACAAAAAACAGATGCGACGCAACATGGCTTACATTACATAATTGAGTTATGACACACATAATTAGCCTTTCAATTAGCCCCCTGCACAAAACAACTTGTACAAAACTGGCGATGGATAATTCCATTTGCATGATAGATAAGATGCTGGCGGCTCAGCGCAACAGCAAGAACAGACCAGAAGAACAAGGTGGCCACTTTCTGCCTCTTTGTGGAAAAACTGTGTGCTAGGAAATGATCCTGTAATACACACACTCTGGTGTTGGATTTGTGTTACTTTTTCATGTTGTTTTTTTCTATCTCACCCACGGCGGTGATGAGGCACCGTTGTGCAAAAGCAGCAGGTACCTGTAAATATAAATTAAACGGGGACTGAAAGCCTGGCCAGAGCCGAAAAATATATTGGATATAACCACAGAGGTGGGGAAGTCCATGCTTGTATTTGCAGATACTGTATAGACTCCTACTGTATTAGAGTCCTAGTACATACCCTTCTGGGTCTTCACTTCGAAAACTTCAGCTTCTTCTCCTGATGTAAAGTGTTTGAAGTAGGTGCAGTTTTTTGCTGCAGAAAAAGGAGAAGGAATGAGACAGTGTGTAACAAATTTATTCCACACAAAAGGCCATTGCTAAAGAAGCTGGCTGTTCACAGAGCTCTGTGTCCAAGCATATTAAGAGAACGTTGCAGGGAACAAAAAATGTGGGATAACCACTCCCTGGAGAGGATCGTGAAACAAAACCTATTCAAAAATGTGGGGGAGATTCACAAAGAGTGGACTGCAACTGGAGTCCATACTTCAAGAGCCATATGCAAGACATGAGTTTCAGCTGTCCTATTCCTTGTGTCAAGCCATTGTTCTTCAAGATTCTTGAAATAGACTAGAAACACGTAAAATTTGCATCAATTTGAATATGTCCACCCATACATTCATTTTTTATGCCGCTTCTCCTCATTAGGGTCACGGGGCATGCTGGAGCCAATCCCAGTTGACTTTGGGCGAGAGGCGGGGTACACCCTGGACTGGTCGCCAGTCAATGGCAGCAATATGCATATGTTTTTTTTAAATAATAGACTGCATTCAGTCCCAAAACAGCATGATTTGTTCATTAATATTTTCTTTTCCTTTCGGCTTATCCCTCCTTATCCCGGGGGGTCGCCACAGCGAATCATTTTTGCATGTTTTGATTTGGTAAAAGTTTTACGTCGAATGCCCTTCCTGACACAATGAGGGACATGATCTATATATGTATATGTATATATATATATATACACATACAGTATATAAAAGGACATAATACTACTGAAAGAAAGTTGTACTTTATTGAGTGTGGGAAAAAATCATAGTATAAATATTTACATATATTCATTTGGAAGATAGTCGTAATAGCACAAATATAAAGCTGTATTATTCCGAGAAAAAAATTAAAACTGTATGATATTCAAAGGAATTCAACATGATTTTCTGGAAAAAAAGTTGTAATTTTATGAGTGGAAAAAAATTTTTTTCACATGATTGTGACACAATTATTGCATTATTACAACGAGAGAGATGAAATTTTACTGAAAAAAAAATTGTAATTAATATATTTATGTATTTGCAACTGTGCTAGAGCAAGTGTATAATTATAAAATCCGAACGTAGTCTGTGTAGGGCTGTCTTCGATTAAGTGTTTTCATACCCAAATTGTTAGATTTTGTTCACAGTCAACCAACAGTCCAATAGCGGTGTAGTTTATATATAAGTGCGCCGCTAATGGCAATCCCTACAAATAAACAGATCTCATTTGCGACCTCTTCCACCTCAAAGGAAAAGGCTAAAACAGAGATAAACAAAGAAACACGTTAGGTGTGCATATTTACTGTACTTGGCGACGCGGGAAGCAGAATGCACAGTCCTCACCATTGGGCTTGCTGGTTTCAACTGTGGTTCAATAGGGCCAACGCTGTGAAAGGCATTCATCAACATGTGCCAATCCCACGGTTTTTACCGGAAATCAGCCGATACTAAACGTTGGTCGATCCATCAGAGCATCCCTAATTGTGACACTTTGCTGAAAATCTGTTTGCTGTCAAAGGAGGTGGAGGGGCGGGGGGGTGTAAAGGCTAAACGAATGTCCCCATTTTCACCATCCTTTCTCCCTGAGATTAAACCGATAAAGCTTTCTCTGTCCACACCAATGAACAATGTGTGTGTGTGTGTGTGTGTGTGTGTGAGAGCGAGCGAGCGCATACTGTATGAGGTAGTGCATATATGTGCACCAGACAACTGAGGAGCTGTTTGTTACTCGGGATGAGACAGAATCACTAAAGAGGTTACCTAGCAACAGGCTCCTGCTGCTGCTGGTCCTGGCTGGTCCACTCTATTTGCCCACATGTCAAAAGAAAACTGTGCTTTAAAAAGAAAGTGTCCATCATCCACAATCCCACACGTGTCATATTGTGTACGAACACGCGTCTCTATTCTCAAGTTTTAAGAACAGCTACAAAGACACAGCTAAGATTGCCTGGAAAGCCTTCCGATAAAAACTCCAAAAACTTTGAATGGCGCCCACTTACATATAACGTCACGTGAATATTAACCAAGCCTCACCGACATTATTATTAGAATTGTTAACATTACAAAGGTAAGGAGTTGCGGCCACTGCTGGTGTGTTTTTGTTTTTTGAGTTTGGAAAAATAAACGCTAGATGTAGCGCTAGTTTCTGTGTTGCTCTATGAAATCAATGCGCCCAAGAAGGACGTTCCGGGAATGCTTAAAAGTACAGCAGAATAAACTAAGTATTACATGTTATTATGAATGTACCTGTTACTACAAAACCATAAAACCTTGTTGGAGGTTTTTGGAGGTGTTTTAAAAGCGGGCTTTACAGGCGCAATAGGTGTGTCCCATTATGAGCTGCCTTTTTATCTGTTTTTGTACCTAAAGAAGGCACAGAAAAGAGAAAGACGTGTGTTCATGAATCAGGATTTTGGATGACGGGCAAAAGTGCAATTATCCCTTAAAGCATATTAAAACCACATGGCTTCTCTGTATGTGACCTGAAATTTCTGATTGACACTTGAAACATCTTAAACAAGGTTGGGGTTTTGTTATAGGGCCAAAAAAAAGTGTCATTGGCCGGGCCACACCAAAAAATTCAAATTGACTTGAAATTTCTCACACAAGTCCAACTTGATGTGTTCTACAAAAAGCCTATAGACCGGTGATGTCCAAAGTGTGGCCTTTTATTGGCCCGATGCACATCGAAGAAATAAAATTTCAAAAAAAAAAACAAAAATGTTCCAAGATTTTCCAAAAAAACCCAGCACAGATGGGAAAAACAGAGCAAAAGGGTCAAATGCCAAGAAAAGAAGCTGAACTGACGATACTAACCACTAACATTAAAACAAAGCTCTGATTTTAAATGTACACTATAGCTCACAAACCCCAATCTGTCCAGTTATTTACTGCAAAGCAAGTCATTGACGTCCAAGGAGTAGTTTGAAATGGTTCAAAGTAACTGGTAAACTGCCAGAGGTTGATAAAAGTTGAGGTTACCCAGAACTGAAAAATAACAAATTATTCAAAATTATACAAAAAGACCTTTTTCGGGGAAACACGAAATGGGTCAACAAGCTGTTACAAAATGAAAGCTGTTCTATACAAATGGAAGTTGCCTTGGCAATAGGGATTGCGCGTTTTCTGGAGTACTTACTACCTCCTCTGTCTGCATAAAAGCAGGGTTCGGAACACACTGTGGTATTATACCCTGGTGAGCATCAATTGAAAGGTACTGTAAAGCAGAAAGCAAGGTGTTTCTACAAAAAATATCCAAAATAGGCAATTTTAAATGGAAAAGAGACACACCGTGTTAGAACTTAGTAGGGTTTTTTGCAATTGGGGTGTTCTAAAACATTTTTTTCTTAGTTATTTTCTTTTGCAAAGTAAAAAAATAAATTACAATATCAAAGTGGCCCTCCGCATTCTTTAATTTTCAATATGTGGCCCTTGGTGGAAAAGGTTTGGACACCCCTGCTGTTCATGTAAACCATACCGTAGTGCCAACCTTTGCTGTCAGTCACCCCATAGCTCAGGGGTGTGCAACCCCTGACTCCGGAGCCGCAGGCCACTCTTTTATCCTTTTGCTGTGGCTCCACCTGGTTTATGCTTCTGTGTG
The DNA here is from genome assembly GCA_024372805.1 of Oostethus manadensis. Lineage (NCBI taxonomy): Eukaryota > Metazoa > Chordata > Actinopteri > Syngnathiformes > Syngnathidae > Oostethus > Oostethus manadensis. The sequence goes on from QODF01000131.1 coordinate 2,239,470, forward strand.
GTCACTGCACCATCTCGTCTGATGCCGTCACAAGCCTTTGAAAGTTCTGCGCCGGAGTTGAGCGTGTGCCATGCAATTCTCCACCGGAGTGCTAGGGGGCAGCGTTTTCTGCTGAGTCAACTCGGTGAGAAACTATGACGATCAACGTTTTAGCCGTTTTCGACCAGTGGCAAATTTTTTTTACTGGCCCACAGCAAATGTAATTTAAAAATAAAGTAGCAAAAGTGGAAGATTTTGCAGTAATTTTACAAGAATAAAGTCAAAATATCAAGGGTAAAGAAGTCATAGAATGATCTATTATTATCTAATATTATGAGGAAATAATAATTTTTGTAGCATAAGGTTGAAATATTACAGAAAAGTTATTTTAAATTAACAAATAAAGTTGCTTTGAGGGCCGCAAGGTGGCTGAATGTTTAACATGTTGGCCTCACAGTCACCCCGCCTCTCTCCCAAAGCCAGCTGGGATAGGCTCCAGCATACCCGCGACCCTAATGAGGACAAGCGGTATAGAAAATGAACGAATAATTTACAAGAAGAAAGGTAAAATAGTTGGGGGAAAAAGTAGCAGGAATTGAAAACAACATTTTTACAAGGATAAAGTATGACAGGAAAACATACTGTAGAGAGAAAATAAGTGGAAATTTTACTCAAATAAACTTGTCGGCCCTTGGTTGAAACCGTTTGGTCACCCCTGACACTCCAATTTACTGATCAAATAGGTTTTGTGGCTCCAAGTGGGTTCTAATTGGGTGGAAACGGGCCAAAACGGCTCTTTTGACGCTAAAGGTTGGCGACCCCCGCCATAGCTAAACAGCTACTTGCCTTGAAGCGTGTAAAAACAACCTGTGCGCTGGTATTAAGGCCAAATAGATTTGCTAGGCCGAGCCGCTCCTCCCGGATGGCCGAGCTCCTCACCCTACCTCTTAGGGTGAGTCCAGCCACCCTACGGAGGAAACTCATTTCCGCCGCTTGTATCCGCCATCTCGTTCTTTCGGTCATGACCCATAACTCACGACCATAGGTGAGGACTAACACCAGGACCATAGCTGCTCCTTCACATGGAGAGGAGCCGGTTGAGGTGGCTCGGGCATCTAGTCCGGATGCCTCCCGGGCGCCTCCCTGGTGAGGTGTCTCGGGCATGCCCGGCCGGGAGAAGGCCCCCTGGGGAAGACCTAGGACACGCTGGAGGGACTATGTCTCACAGCTGGCCTGGGAACGTCTTGGTGTCCTCCCGATGGAGCTGGAAAAGGTCGTCGGAGACCGGGAAGTCTGGACTTCCCTACTAACACTGCTGCCCCCACGACCCGGACCCCTGACTGAGCTGAAATGTCACACAAGCCAGTCCACTTCAGTCTGTCTTCTATTGTGTTTGAAGTTGTACTGATGAGGCTACGGTGTAGTTCTTGGCATTTATGGAGCTGGTGAAAATTCTTCCTTGTGTCAGAACACATGTGAAAGCCCAAAAAGTCCTTTACATAGTTTTGTCTATATCTATAGTACTGTATGTACGTAATACACAAGAGTGGTGGGTTTTTCAGGCGCTGCAACAGACAGCCCGCAACCACAGGGTATATGACAAAAGCTCCGTTCCGTCCTACTTTTCTTTTTTTTTTTGTTTTACCAGAGCGCCTCATGCAATACCCATTTAAATCACCGACAGCACCACCCGTCCCGTTCACATTGACCCAGAATTAGGCGGTCATTCTGTGCTGCTAGAGAAAGAAACAGCATCATCACCTACAGTAGAGACAACAGGATCTGTCTAGAAAGACGGCTGAAGCTAAAAGAAGCACACGGGTTTTGGTAAAAAAAAAAACACTTTGAGTGACAGCTGGCAGTTGCATTTATGAGACGCAGGCATGTTGAAAAAAAATCAATCCCCCGGAACTAAATGTCTCTATTAGTCATACTGCAAGGTCAATGATGCATTCAAATGCCCTCCAATTTGTCACTTCCCAAACGCAACAATCACTCTTGTTTGTACGTAGAAAGATAACATCCTGATGCAATTTTGCAACTTTTATTCCATTACTGGCAAGTTGCAACGACCCGAGGACGCTACTACGCTATTAAGCAACGCTAATTAGACGTCGCCGTAGTAACATGTTTATCGGAACAGCACTGAAGGTTCTTCTACGTAGAACATGTTTTTACTCAAAAGAACGTGACAGATAAAAGCCTTGCCCTTCTCGCCAAGTTAAGAATTCTTTGAATATCGCTCGCATTTTGCAATGTCTCGTGTTAAAAACTTTGTTTTGGTGGTTTGGATTGGAAAACACAAATGGGTCATAGCTCGAGTTCTTACCTAATCCCATTTTAACTTTCATAATGACACCACAAAAACTGAGCATGTTCTTCTAAATTCTGGATCTGGGGCGTTCCGAAGGCGCTCAATTTAGAGACCCTTGCAACCCCTTTTTCCACTGCACCAAACTTTGGTGCTGGTGCAGAGCTGGAGCTGAACCAGTGTGGGCCGTGAACCAGCGCCACACCGGATTGGTTCTCCATTGTCTTGGGGAGCCATGTCATTACACTGATCGCCAGAGTGGAAAAGGGGTATTGGTCACACGTGGTCTCCACTAACTCCATGCTCCATGGCTTCCTGACAATGGATCTCTATGTTGTCTTCCTTGACTTCACAGGGCCAACACTGATGCACCGTCGTTGCACGGTCCTCGCCCTGTCGACATTCACTTGCCTCCCAGGACGTCATAGCGGTCATGACAAAAGCCCGCCCATCATCCAGCCTATTTGTGTTTTCACAATTGCATTAGCTATTCAGTGCGTCAGTCATCAGTCCAATTGGACGTGATTGGCCGCAGCTATGCACGTCAGAAAAGGGCCGGTGCATTACAGACGAGGAGAAGTGCTTTTTTTTTATTGTTTTGAGCGAGATGTCGGTCACAAGTGTGGCTACATCCATCAAAAGCTACCCAAACATGAAAAATACAGATGTCTATCCTTTATATTATTGGTTGCAGATCTAAACACAGAATGTGAAATTCAGCAACGTAAGATTCAATGTTAACGATGGAAATATTTTCATTGTTAGAGCATAGAAAACCTGTTTATGACTTCTAAATATGAGTTCTAACATGATCAAATCACGGCAGACTTGACATAACAACCTTACCTTACCCTCATTGGGCAGGCTATGGGATCACTGCAGGGACATAAGAGACGGCCACTGCTAGCATAGCAAGCTACCGAGCTAACTAGTTAGCCTCTCCAATTTACTTATTCTAAACTTAAGAAAGGGTTTCAAATGGCGTGCGGAAGTAGGCCAAAGTACAAAGCCCCAAACGTACCACTTCCACACAGAATGGGAGCAAAACGTTAACGACAAAGTTTGGATTTTGAAGTTGTATGACAACCCCAACAGAAGTGTAGTGCATCAACAGTGACTTACCACCGACTTGGTCCCATGAGCAAGGTTGTTCTAGTTAGTTGCAGGGGCCCCTTCAGACTTTTGTTGTTGGCAACGCTTTTGATGCAAATGTATTACTCTTTTGAACTTTTCCCTAAATGGCCCCAGTAACTAACCGGAATACATTCCTCATCACCAAAATCTGACCAGAACTCGACTCACGGGACAAAGTGGGCGAAAAGTCACTGTTGAGCCACTACACTGCTGATGGGGATGTCATACAACTTCATGTCAAAAATCCCCTTAATAACTTTTGTTAGAAGATTGAAAGACTGCATAGAGCAAGGGAGCAAGGTTTAAAGTACGACTGTATGCACATCTGACAAAAACGTAGGGCGTGTGCAGCAGCGGTTAGTGTGCTCAGGGATTCAATTCTATTTGTTCAGCTTCTTTTCAAATGCTGTACATGATGACGGAACCCGCGAAGGTTCTTTGAAGCGAACCATGCAGGTGCTTCGGCAGCAAATGCTGCCTCCATAATTACGCAGACCTTCCAATCTGCATGTAGGATACTCTGTAAAGGTCCCCTTTGGACAATTGTTACAGATCTTCCTTCCTGAATCCACCCACGTAACCCCTCCTCATCCACCCTATGGAGTCTCCCAGGTGGACTTTTAACTGGTGAGATGGAGCTTTAGGCCAGACTTTATTAAGGCCTGTCCTGATGTGGAGGTGCAAAAAGCCCCGGGCTAAGTCAATAAAAGTCCGAGTGAAATCTCCACAGCGAGGCTGCGGGCACGCACACACTGCCAGAGGCTAGCTGCTCTTCGGAGGGCATAAACGTGACGACCAGAGGTTGAAAATTAAGCCTTCATTGACAAACATCAGCTTCGATCTCGACCGTGAATATGCAAGGTTGTTGATGGTTCAGCGACTGGTCCAAACAAAAGAGCATTTGTTGTGTTGAGTGTTTCACTGCCAGCATATGCACTGGCATGTGTCTTCTGGAGGGAGAGCAGAGAACGTCCACACACACACAGATGGAGATAGAAGGAGCCGAGTAACAGGAGATAGATACAAAGATGCCTGTACTTGTGTTTAGGAGCTTTGGTTTGCGTTTCCTTGTTTCTTCTTCTTCTACTCCTGGCACAAAGACTTATCTGAATGCCAGCCGAGTCATTACCACCACCCTCCTGATAAAACATGGGCTTACTTGGTCCCCACTTTTTGTCTTGCAGTTGAATGAAAATGTTGTTGACTTTCTTCGTGGTCTCCATCAACTTCCAACTTGAGTCAACAAGGAGAGTCGTGTTGTGTTTGAGCAAGAAAGAAAGGGATTTGAACTCCCTGTTACCGACACCCTGAGTTGGGAATAAACTATTTATTAGGCTCAAAATTATTAGTTATGAATTCCGCCAAATATTATGTTTTTATTATAGTGATATGCCTGACATTCAGATTACATTTAGATTGTAAGAAGTTGTGTAATTATTAATTATATTAAAAAAAAGTTTTTTTACATTCGACATTTGTATTAAAACGCAACTTATTTGCCAATTTCTTGTGTTATTTCTTGCTAAGGGAGCCATTCAACTAATAAAATGGAAAATAAATAAATAATAATAAATACATATGGAAATAGTTCAGTTTTTACGATCCGAGTAGATATGAACTGTAATTAATATGACGTCTCTTTACAATAAATAAAATAATAAATATAAATATATAAACATATTTTTTTATGACTTAAAATTTGTCCAAATTGTATGTACATAAAAATATAGAAATATAAAAAGTACATACGTACACATATATATAGATATATATAATGTGTATTTGTAATATTTAACATGTTTTGTAATTTTTCAGGTAAGTTTTTTCACATTTTCTCCACTAGCCAGTCCATTGAGACTAAAGTTAGCAACAATAGGTTCTTGCCCCGAGCAGGAAGCGTTCATTTAATAAAAGATTTGTTGATCGTGATGTTTCTTCACTGCTTGGCAGGTTCTCTAAATTCAGCTTTACCCGAGGAAACCCAAACTGTTTGACCAAGCAGACATAAACAAAGTGCGCTTAGGTGAGACGGCGCCATACCTCCGGGTAAGCTGATGGGTCCACAGCCTTTGCCCTGGGGGTCCTCCTCTACGATGAAGATGCTTTTTTTGCACAGCCTCCAGAGGCCAAAGTGTGCCGCCTCACAGGTGGCGTTGACCTTCTCCACGCGGGGGCTCAGCACAGCCCAGTGGTCGGTCACCACGGCGGCCAGCATGGACGACATGCCCACCACGATGACCACTGAGGTGATCTTGACCTTGGCGGCCTGCTCCTCAAACATGCCGCACTGTAGGTGAGAACCTATAAAGACACTTTTTGGCTTCTTCTTGAAGGTTCTTCTCCACGCTTCTTCTCCGCTCTGCTCCTCGTCTTCCTCTGCCTTGTGCCTGGTGGTCCTTACAAAAAAAGAAGAAGGGGGACCTGATAACACTGCCCTAGTTTCTACCTCTGCGCTCTTCCTCTCCCTCACTAGTTCTCTTTGGCGAGGCAAAATGAGATGTACTGGGATGTGTTTCCCACGTTTCCACCTATGATGTGACCGCTCTTAAGGTTGATTAGTGCAGTTCTCTTTAATCAGTGCCACAAAAAACATGTTTTGGCGTGGATCCGGAACCTTCTCTTTGCGGCATGAAGCTCGTTTGTTTCGGGCGACGCGTGTCTGGGGACTATTTCCCTTATTATGAGCTGATCTACTTCCTCAGCCAATCAGGAGTCATCCTTTCAGACATGGCTCCCACTTGATGGCAGGAGGTGATCCACATCGGGAGGCATGTTCCTCGTTGTGTAGCTCTAAAAACAACAAGTTCCCATCATGCTTTCAGGTGAGAAGATCAAAGCTGGAGATACGTGTTTTCCCCCTGGACAGCGATAAGGCTGTAATACCACAACAAAACGTCTTAGGGAAGCACTTGAAGTAACTGATCTCAGGGGCACAATCTTCCTCTTTTTCATCCAGTCCTGCAGCAAATGGAGGAGCTTTTTTTAAACCGCTGTGCCCCACTTTAGTCAAAGGTTTGGCCCATTTTCAACCCTGATCACACAACTGGGCTGTTAACTCTACAAAGGAAAGAAAAAACTTTTGTTTTTTTTATACACGCTGTACACTGACTACTCTAAAGTAAAACAAGTTGCAATTCTATAGTATTCTCTCTTGAGAAGACATGCTGTCATAAAGATGGCTGCTTAAATGTGAGGTGTCTGACATGATGTGTGTCATCACTTTTCACACAACACAGTGACCGCATGGAAAACCCCGGCTAGACAGACCTTCGTCACAGGTGCGAGCCCTCGTTTATCATGATTAATTGGTTCCAGACCCGGCTGTGATAAGTGAATTTCCGTGATGTAGGATTCCTTCCTTATAAATGCAATGTTTTTATAATACTTATGACCTTCTAAATATAGTTCTATAGTTTAACTATATTAGAGCCCTCTAATCTTGACATAACACACCTATTGTTACTTTTACATTCATACCATAAGAGTAAATAAGCCATTTGAGACATACAGTACATCGTGCAGGCCGCACGGCGGTCTAGTGGGTAGCGCGTTGGCCTCACAGTCAGGAGGTTAAGGGTTCGAATCTCCGTTGGGCATCTCTGTGTGGAGTTTGCATGTTCTCCCCGTGCGTTGGTTTTCTCCGGGTACTCCGGTTTCCTCCCACATTCCAAAAACATGCATGTTAGCTTCATTGGCCACTCTAAATCATGTCCATCGGTGTGAATGGTTGTATGTCTTTGTTTGTCTATATGTGCCCTGCGATTGGCTGGCGACCAGTCCAGGGTGTACCCCGCCTCCCGCCCAAAGTCAGCTGGGATAGGCTCCAGCATCCCCGCGACCCTAATGAGGATAAACTGAATAGAAGATAAATGAACATATTTTTTGTTTATTACTTCAACTGTATGCCACTAAATTTACATTACTTGTTTTTAAAGCATAATATTTTGACATTATTCTAGCAAAACTACTGCTGTTATTTAATTGTAGTTATTTTTGATATTTCATTTTTTTAACATTGTCTTCTCGTAATATTTTGGCTTTATTCCCACAATTTTGTAACCTGTTGTTCCGACCTGGTGCTTGTGTGTCTTACCTAACATTACAGTGACATTTCTGACAACTAGTAAGTAGTGTAGAATACTACGTCAACGTCTTTGAATTTGTCTTTTGAATGCCGTATATTTGTATTTTAGTTCATTTAGCCATTTTCATGCTTGTAAATGCTTAATTCATGCCAAAATACATAAGAATAGCATACATATGCATGCTATTTCATCAATAATAAGCAGTATTCAACCACAAAACAGCATGATTTATTAATTTTTAACATATCTTTGAAAAAAAGCTGTGAAATTGGGGCAAAAAAAGGGACAATTGTACTGTAGAACCTGAATTGTAATTGTTCTTTGCCAGGTAGGTTAGGGACAATCCTGTGCTTCCGACATTGTGGGAAGAGACTGGAGAAGGCTTCTTTTTGTCCTAGCACAGGGGGGTCCAAACATTTTCCACCAAGGGCTGCCTACTAAAAAATCAAAAAATGCAGGGGGTCAGTTGGATATTTTTAAAGATATTTTCATCCATCCATTTTCTATGCCGCTTATCCTCATTAGGGTCGCGGGGATGCTGGAGCCTATCCCAGCTGGTTTTGGGCCGAAGGCGGGGTACACCCTGGACTGGTCGCCAGTCAATCGCAGGGCACATATAGACAAACAAACATTCACACTCACATTCATACCTATGGACAATTTAGAGCGGCCAATGAACCCAACATGCATGTTTTTGGAATGTGGGAGGAAAGCGGAGTACCCGGAAAAAACGCACGCACGGGGACAACATGCAAACCCAACACAGAGATGCCCAACAGATTCGAACCCTGATCTCCTGACTGTGAGGCCAATATGCTACCCATTCATCCACCGTGTGGCCCTTTAAAGATATTTGTTTACAAAGAAAATATTGTACATATATATTTCAGGACGATGCTTTGTGTTTTTATTACTTATTAGTATCAACATGTCAGCTTCTTGTCTTCACTTTCTGCCCTTTTGCTCTATTTTTCCAAATGTTTTTGTTTTATTTGACCTCTACGTTGTTCTGTGGGCAAATAAAAATACAAGCCAGGGTCCGCACTCCGGGACACCCCTGCTCCAGCATGACCATAACAAGGTCCATAAATCTATGATGATCTATGAATAATGATATTGCAGTCTGGAGCATCTGCTGGTACTGATATCAATCCGATCCGATATCAGCGTGGCTTGAAGGGACAGCTGGCATCGGAATGCTGATTTGAAATGCAGGCCAATACAATCCTATACTCATTTTTTTGCTGATATCAGTCTGATATTTAGTTACCAATGACCCACTTCAGTATCCTCCCAGAAAGAGTGGAAGACGTACTCCATTCACCCCCTTATCTTCACTGGTAGGTCCCAGTAGTTGTGTACCACAGCTGTCCTATTCGGACAGACATGTCACACTATTTAAAAAGCCAAAGTGCTCTCTGTAAACACCATTACCAGCTAAGTGAAGCAGGAAATTGATCATCAAAGCTTAAATCAGCTTCCTCACAGGCTTTTAAGGCGGAGAGAGACGGGCCGGCGAGTCTCCGGAGGCGCTTGTTTCATTATCACGTTCCACCTGGATGCTTTTTGCAGCAGAAGGTCTTTTTTCCTGCCCGGAGGAGCAGGAGCCCGCTTGTCTCCTAAGTGTGTAATAACGGTGTCTTTTGTCTCACCGCGTGACCCTCTGACCTTTCCTTTCATTTTGATCGCAGCCCGTCATGTGACTGCCGCGAGGCAAAAAAAATAAAAAATAAAAAATAAACCCCACACATCATCGTTGTCTCTAAGCAACAAGGCAGGATGTGTGCGGGCGCCATGGCAACACGTCACCGCCAATCAAGCGTTCCCTGCAAGAGTGATGATGTTTTTCTAAAAATCATGCGAGCAAGTCACCGAAATCAGGATTGACACTTCTGAACTTCAATTACAGCTGTTAGGACTTTTGATTCCGGGGTGAAAAACAATTTTAATTGGTGGCTAATTTTACCCGTAGCGGGGTAGACTGCTCGGCCTTCAGAGGGCATTCATTTGCCAATGACGGGCAAGATTTCTCAAGCTCAATCAGATGAGCCGTGCCCTCTGGCCGCGTCTTTTTCAATGAGTCGTCCCCGCTAGAAGATCCTCGCTCACACCGTGTGTTTGTTCGCTTTGTCCTCGTCGCTTTGACCTGCTTTGGGGAAAGCTCTGGTCCATCAATCTGCACGCGAGTCTTGCGTCAATGCGGCCGAACGGAAGAAAAATGGAGAACACATCATTTGTCAAGCCCTAAAAGCACAGCGGGCCTTTTAACGAAATGAAATCCCAAAGAAGGGGTGTCCCGACGATTCCCCACCAGGGGACGGCCGGTGAAAGTCAACAGAGGCGGAGAAGACTGCAAAGTGGTTACTGTAGGTGCAGGTCGATACGGATCTATCGATACTTTTGATACCATCTCGCCATGCTCTGATATCAAAATACGGATACTTTTGATCGGTTGGTTAAAACAACAACGGATCGTAAACGGAGTTGTGAACAAAGTTGATCGTTTTTACTTCATTTGAATGGTTTTGCTGTTTGACCCGTTTTGTTTGCTGTTGTTCGAAATACTACTTTCACATATTTCTCATGATATTCTCCTGTTTTTCTCTTGCTGTGTGTTAGCTTTGCTGTATCGTAAGTTACCCCGCTACCTCAATATACCTCAGGGGTTACTCATGTATAAAAAGAAATAAATGACGAATCTTCCATACTGGGACGGATAAGCCGAGGCAAACGGAACGGAATGGAAGAAATAACAGATAATAACTTCATTATTTGATGTACAGTATGTATTTAATCCATGCATTCATCAATGCCTCGTGTTGTTAATGCGATGACAAGAAATATCTGACACTTACCAGTCACATTAGGGGATCGATATCAGGCCGGTATGGCCGATCCAAGCCTGAAATGATACTCTGTATCGGATCCAAAAGGGTGGTATCACACATAGCTATATGATTCTGCATGCTGGGAAGTTGTATGGCTATTGAGGGGGAAAAAAACAGCTTCCAAAGTGCTGCACAAACTTGTCAACAATACAAAGAACAAATAATACAATAAAAGCTCAAAAATCAAGGAAAAAAAAAAGAACTATAAAAATAGAAAATTCAAATGAATCTAAGAAAAGAACAACCAATCAAAACTAAAAAGAAAGCAATAACAGACACATAACTCCCGGCGGGTTAAAAGCCAGGGTGTTCTTACATAAGGGGAGGAGAGCGTTCCCCAGCTTGGGGCTGATGACACAAAAGGCCGAGCTCCCCGGTTCTTCAAGGAAAACTGCACCGTTGAAAAACGTTTTGCCCAACATTTTGCCCCGTCAGATCTCAGAAGCTAAGCAGGGCAGGGCCCGGTCAGCACTCGGATGGGAGACCTCAGAGGAACACCAGGTACCACAGTGGGAGGCGCTGTGTGCCCTTAGGCAAGGCACTTCACCCACATTGCCCGGAGTGCGTGTCGGTGGTGGTCGGAGGGTGTGATGGCGCACGCCGGCGGCCTCGCTTTCCGCCGGTCGGCAGCTGTGGCCACAGAGTGTCCTGCCGTCACCAAGTGTGGCGTGCATGAATAACGATGACCTCCGTGTAAGCGCTTTGATGAAGCGCATAACAAGAGTAATTCATTATCCACACGACAACATGTCTTTTTTCTTGTAAAAGCAGATAAAAAGAGACAGCTCAAGCTGGATCTACCTATGCCGCCTACAAAGACAGCTATTAAAACGCCTCTAAAAACCTCCACCAGGTTGAGCTACCCTATCAAATACTACATAGTACATACCATCATCATGGGGCCATCGAAATGAGTTTTTAGTGTTTCCAACTGGAAATACGATCGACTGCGATTGACTGGCGACCAGTCCGGGGTGTACCCCGCCTCTCGCCCAAAGTCTGCTGGGATAGGCTCCAGCATCCCCGCGACCCTAATGAGGATAAGCGGTACAGAAAATCAATGAATTGGAAATACAGTCCAACCTTGTTTGGGGCTGGAAAAGTTAACGGAAATGTTTTGAATGCCACTTTTTTTTTTTTCAACAGATGTCATTATTACCGTATTTTTCGGGGGAAGGGGCGCAGAAAATCATTTTATCTCCAAAAGGGGGGCGCTGCAAAAAAAACTTTGGGAACCACTGGTCTATGGAATCGCAGGAGTGGCAAAATGAAAAAGAAGATGTGAAAATTTAAAGAGAATCAAAAATTAAAAAAACATTATTGTAGTCATATTCTTTTTTCATTTTGTCGTTGCTTTTCTTCATTTGTCTTTCCGTTTGCGTTTTCTCATTGCATTTACTGGACGGCGCAAGCAAGCAAGTAAAAGCAAAGACAAAGCTATGACCCGCCCACAGCAAATTCGGCCAGGGTGACTAGTCCACACCCGATCACACGATTCCTGTAGTAGCTATGTTTAAATGTAGCTCTCGGCACGGGAGACCGGAGAAAGTGTCACGGACAGGAAGTAACGTCTTACATGATGGAGTCCATATCAAAGTCGCCGAGAGAAGCGGCTAACAGGCTGGATGGGATTGGCCGAAAAGGCTGCGGGCGAGTCCTTCTTTTGTCTGTGCTTTTTTTTGCTCGTATGGAACAACCGGAAAACGACAAAATGGAAAAAAACAAAGACGACACCGAAAAAGCAATGAGAAAATGTGTATATTCATTCATTCATTCATTTTCTATGCCGCGGGTCGCGGGGATGCTGGAGCCTATCCCAGCTGACTTTGGGCGGGAGGCGGGGTACACCCTGGACTGGTCGCCGGCCAATCGCAGGGCACATATAGACAAACAAACATTCACACTCTAATGGACAATTTAGAGCGGCCAATGAAGCTAACATGCATGTTTTTGGAATGTGGGAGGAAAGCGGAGTACCCGGAGAAAACCCACACACGCACGGGGAGAACATGCAAACTCCACACAGAGATTCCCAACGGAGATTCCAACCCAGGTCTTCCAGATCTCCTGACTGTGAGGCCAATGTGCTTGTCTTTATATTTCCACGTGTATTTCCATTTTGGCACTCCCGTGATTCCGTAAAGTCATCCGTGAAAGTATAGGTTGAATAGGAAAAAAAAAAAGGTCAAGCGCGGTGCGGTAAGATAAACTTACTGACTGCCAACCAGTTCAGGGGAGGGGTGCAGGTTTTCGCCGCAGATTACTCAGGGATAGTCTCCAACCTTCACGTGTCACACAAGCAGACAAACAAGTTAGGTGTTGTACAGTGACGACCGTACTCACCATCAACTCGGATGGCAGGTAGAAGACATGCTGGCCTACGTCCTGAGGCGGTTAGGTTAGGGTAGGGTAACACCCCACACAGCTTGCTGGGAAGTCCGATGGCTCGGTGATGTATTTCACAATATTGTACTGAGTAGCCAGGACAGATGCATGTACCCAATGCATGAAACGCCAAGCTCTCTAATCATCCATAGCAAGTAAGAATTTTTTTAGCACATTTATTGAAGTATAACGTTTCAATGTCATGTTATGTACAACTTCCCCCCTCCAGGGTGCAAAAACAGAGGATTCCATACACTGATGGCTTTCTCTTACTGGAGATGAGCTGGATGGCTGACGTGGAAGTCAACAGACACCTAATAGTATAGAAAGACATGAAATGCAGCCCCATTCATATTTTTTGTAATAAGGGCATCGATTAAAAGAGGTCCTGCTCAAAACACTACTTTGTTTATATTGTGTGGTTTTGATTTTACTAGACACTCCATGGGTTGCCCTAAACTAAGCATAGCAGGCTTCTATTTGTTTTTGTTTTTTTTAATAATATTGAATCATAATGTATGTTTTCAACTAATAATACAGATTGCGTTACATGAAAATATATTTGAACATACCGTTTGAAAAAGAACTCACATAAATGTCTAATATCTTGCAGTTGTGTTACATTATGGCCTCAGTCTCTGCGAACGGCGGAGTGAAATGGAAGTAGGCCTTTTCTTTCGTAAGCCAAAACCCTTCTGGTGGCTGACTCACTGTGGCGACCCCTGACAGGGAAAAAGCCGAAAGTGGGAGTAAAAAAATCGAGTCGGAGAAGAACGTGATCGTTAAAGCTGCTCTATGTCACCCGCTGAAGACCACTTTTTTCCCAACCCATAAATATGACGACACCCACACAGACCAGCACATGTGGTCACAAATGGGCCCGAGGAAGATGATTGGTCACTCATGCTCTGATGTTGTTCTGCGGGTGCGTCCACGTAGAAGCACGTCCCAGAGAGGCGATCGGCAATCCGCAGTCATGCTGTTGCAATCGTAACGGAGCCGTGCGCCGTGTTTACAAACGCAACGCTTTCAGTATGTGGTAGGCTTTCTGTGACGTACGGCGGCTTCTAGGAAGGTAGGCGAGAAGGAACGGAGCAGGCCTCTTGGTAGGTCAGGTTCCACCGAGCGGCGCTTTGGTTGTTCAGGGCCAAGGCTGGAGCCTATCCCGGCTGACGCTAAGTGAAAGACATCGGAAATGCAATAACGACACCACTAACGGCTGCCCGCTCTGGTAAAACACCAGATAACCGAGCCCACCAGCTTCAGAAACGTCGGCTACGTGATCCACTAAGCGACCAATGACCCGCAATGAGCCTTGTTTACACAGCGGTGCTTCTGGACACGGATATATTCGCTTTAATGTTAATACATGGAAAATTGTCGCTGTTAAGAGCATGGAAAACCTTTTTATGACTTTCTAAACATGTTTAACATGAAATAACCCACCTAGTCACTTTAACACTCCTGTTGTTCATTGTTTGCATCCCTTTGGCCAACTTTTACGCTGTAGGGAGCGGAGATGGCCCTTAGCTTCCGAGCCAAACAGTTAGCCTTGAGCGTACCACTTCCACACGGAGGAGACCTTTTATCGCTCTATGAAGTCAGACGTGCCATGCCGGGCTTTGTGCAGTGTTAAGGTAATGTAACGTAAGGCAACGCCTTGTCAATGTTTTGTGTCGTTCCTGCCACCCCGTGACCAGAATACTACATATTACTTTAATCGGTATGTTTTGACTAGTAATAGATGGTAGCCTACCGCAAAACAATAATTATTTATGAATTCATTTTTTAGACCACGATATAGCAAGAGATCAACGATCAGACCGAGAGAGTAGTGCGCAATGAAGGATGCAAAAATGATTTCTACTGTACAACATTTGTGCTCATTGGTAGCGTAGTGGTTCACATTGCCGGCTTTCGTGCCGACGTCATGTGATCCATTCCCAATTGACAACGTCGCTTGTGACATGTCACAACTGGCGACCAGTTAATGACCATGAGTCCGACCTGGATAAACGGTACAGGAGCCAGCTGCATAGTTCATCTATGTGCACCACAACACTACCAATGGCACACGCTGTACTTCAGTACAGTGGTGTGGGATCGATATCCCCTCAGTGTCCTGCCACATGCCCTGTCCACGCGTAGGCGGGTAGGTTTTTGCCTACCATGCACATGGGTCCTGCAGATATACGGCACTAAAAACAAAGGTTTTCAAAACCTCCGGCCAAAGTGTGGATCTGGAGAAAACTCCCGTTATAGGTTTGGGTGCGGACGCAAACAACCAGAGCTTTGCGTTTCCAAACGTCACTTCCTGCGACAACGTACGCGGTGAAGTCACGCACCCGACCTGTGTTTCCACCAGAAACGAACATGCGTTCTGAAAAATAGCCTGCTACGTGTGGGCAAGGCAGGAGTCCACCAAAGTCCAAAGTCCACTACCCTACGAATGGTTTAACAGTTCCGTATGCATTTTGTCGAACCGCTGTTGGGGTCATAGGTAGTGGTTCACGTAGCTGACTTGGCCCGTGTAGCGTCAACTTCCTCCGTGCCACGTTGCAATGATGTCACATGATTCAGCGATTGCCATTCCGTGCCATGGCGAGCTGATCAGAACTGTACCTTTGATGGAAACGCGGACTCTGGAGCGAGCCGGCGCACTTTTAAGCAACGTCGCACACACAAATGGAACATTTCATATCCGGGTGTAGCACCTTCTTCAATAGGTTCCAGGTGGAACACCGCTGGATGGCACTGTGTGATGAACAGCGTCTGGGTGCTAACACTGATTTCATGACTCTGTTCTGCAGAATTCATGACCTCTACAAGCGGCTATCCAAAAAAAAAAGGACGGTCTCTCTGGAAATGGCAGGTTATGGCACGCTCTCGGGCTCCCACAGCTCCACAACTCCCCTCATCTCCTCACACCGGCGTGGTCCTGCGGTTCACGCCGTCCTTTAAATCGTTGGGGAAACAGTTATGCACCTGAAGGAAGTCTGCGGCCGCCTCATGTTCGGGACTGTACGCGTTCTCTGTCACGCTGTCCCTCGCCAGGGCGTACATGGACAGCTCGTCCAGGGGCCCGCTGGAAGACGGCGCCCCCTTCAGACCGGGTGAGTTCTCCCGCGACGCCTCTGTGGAATGAGAGCTGGTCTGAGAGGTCCGCCGGCGGTAGCGGAAGCTCGGTATCCTTGAATACGGCGAAGAAGACGAGAGGGAGCGGATGAACTCGCGCCGCGCCCTCCAGCGGACTTCCTTGTTTTTCTCAATGTAGATGTTGATGGCGAGGACGGCCACCGTTTCAGCCACGATGAAGGAGAGGGCGCCAAAGTAGAAGGACCAGCCGTACGAGTACGTATACTTCTTGTCGTCGTCCCGCTTGTCACTGGGGTCTCCTGCGTTGCTTGAGATGTACACGATGATTCCGATGATGTTGCTCAAACCTGATGGATGACAAACGGGAATCGCTTTATCAGCCAATCACTGCTGTGGTTCAGAAAGTCCTCTGGATTGTGCCTGAGGAACAAGAGGAATGGAGATCCTGACCTTCCCCAACACAGTGAGGATTGCACTCCTGATGATCACATGACCATACCTCATTAAACCGCTCACCTGCAGCAACAAAGAGGATGCCTGCGCTGAGGAGGACGTTGTTTGTCTTGCTGTAGACTCGGCCCACTCCAACGCACAAGCCGCCCAGCATCAACAGAACCGTGCTGAGGATGGGGAACACGCTGGAGGCTCGCACTATACCTGTCGAAACACACGCTGCCTGATCAAATGGAATTGCATCCCATTGGATTTGTTTTTATGGTTTAACTTACGACCAATGTAACATCCGATAGTTTGGGAAGTTAAAGCGTTTAAAAAACATATCACATTGTTCTCTCTTACTTTTTATTTTCTGTATTTTGCTGCACAGTACATCACAGATCATTCAAAGCCATCCGCATTTAAATCCATTTTTAAAAGGCCATAATTTTAGAAAAAATATTTTATGCATATTTAATTTTATTTTCATTTTATTATTTTATAATATATATTTTTTGTACTTATAATTTAAAAATTGTTTAAATTGTCCTCAGAATAATAAAAATGATGCATTTTTAAATAGCTATTTCATTGTCGTTTACGCACTCCTGATACAAATTTGAAGACTGGCTGAAAAACGGAAATAATTTACATTTTGCACTGTTGGATCTTAAAGAGGTTCTACGTAGAGCTTCGAAATGCAAGACGAAGAACCGGGAGTCCGACACAAATGTTTCAAGTAAGCAATTTATTGCAAACAAGCATAAAAGAGAAACTGGCTGTTCATCCGCTGATCAAAAGTTTAAGACCACAGCATATTAAATATCTGGATCGATGTCATTTTCTGTCACGTCTTGATGGTAAAGGCAAAAAAGCTTTCTCTCTTTAAACGCGGTCAGACTGTTTTAAAGAATGCCTCACGCAGCGCCCCTGCTGCTGAGGTTGGACAGTCATTTGAAACTTCTTCAAGCGGAACAAAAAAGTAAAGTGGTAGACCCCAAAAATCCGATTGGCACGGGACGATCTTCGGCCCAAAGGAAGTCTGTTCTGCTGCCAAGTGCAGTCCAATAACCATCAGATGGCATCTGTGAGAGATGGGTTGACAAAAAATGTCTTCGAAAACAGTGAAAGAAAGTTTTATTTTCTGATGAGGAAAAAACGTAACCTTGATGGGCCTGACGGCATGACGAGGAGATCCCACTTGAGATGTTTTTTTTACACGCCACACTGGAGGAGGTGCCGACATGAAGAATGAACAATGGAGCTTTAGGTTGTGCAGGGGCGTCAAACGTCAGCTGGCTATGTGGAGATGTTGCAGGGGGCTAAACATCTTCATGACTGAAGGTCCTCTGTGTGGTAATGAGTGGCTTTTTCAACAGGACAGCGCTGCAGGTCATAACGCATGCCTGACAAAGGACTTTTCCAGAGGAATAATTTCACTCTTTTGGACCCTCCTGCGTGTTCCCTGATCTAAATCCAACTAAGAACATTTGGGGATGGATGGCAAGGGAGGCATACAAAAATGAACATCTGTTCCAGACAGTGGATCCCCTCCGTGAAGCAATCTTCACCACGTGGAGGAACAGTCCCACTAGCCTCCTGGAAACGTCAAGCATTCCCAGACCAAATTTTCAGGTGATGAACAAGAATGCCGCAGCTAATCGTTACTATTTTAGGAGGGTCTTAAACTTGTTTTTAACCCCAGGGCCTCTTTAAGATCCACCAGTGCAAAATGTAAAAATTCCTGCAATTTTTCAACTGGTCTTGGAAACCAGTATACTTGACACAGATAATCTATTTTGTATATCAGACTGTGCTTCCCTGCAAATCATAGTGCTGCAAACAGTGCACCAGTGTAATTACAAAAAAACAATGTCTTGCTTCAGAACTTGTTTTCGGAATTTTCCCCCCTGATTTTGTAGACTTGATCAAAAACTTCCCGTAATAATACACAATTTATAAGAAAGGACTCCGTGTAAGCGAGCTCGTCCGTGAATGGCAAAGTTCCGTCCGGTATTTAATACAAAGAGTCAAATTTCTCTC
Source organism: Oostethus manadensis (assembly GCA_024372805.1). Lineage (NCBI taxonomy): Eukaryota > Metazoa > Chordata > Actinopteri > Syngnathiformes > Syngnathidae > Oostethus > Oostethus manadensis. The sequence goes on from QODF01000131.1 coordinate 2,257,826, forward strand.
CTTAATAAACAATAATGGTGAACGTAATTCAAGGCTGCTGTGGGTTGGTGAACTTCCTGTTCCTGTTCCGGACACCTTGGACCAAAAAAAAAAAGAAGGTTGCCGATGAAGTGGGGAGCACTTACGCAGCAGGTATTCTGAGCTGTCCGTGTCGTAATCGTTGTCGTCGGGGAAATGGTTGATTCTGTAACAACTGCCTTGATTGATGCCTGCGGGACAAAGACAAGAAGACAATCCAGTGACCACTGAGGACATGAGGTAAGTAACAAGGCCTGCTAGTCATATAAACAGCATCAAGAACATATTATTGGCCTTACTTACAATTTTAACAGTATACAGTATACATATGCTAGAAAAGCCTCAAATAAAGCTGAATGACAACAATTGTGCAAAGATGAGGGGGCCAAAATTCCTCCAGAGCGTGTAAAAGACTTGTTGCAAGTTATGGCAAACGTTTGATTGCAGTTATTGCTGCTAAGGGTGCCCAAGCAGTTATTAGGTGCAGGGGCAATTACTTTTTCACACAGGGCTACGTGGCTTTGGATCTTTTTCTCCCTAAATAATAAAAACATTCATTTAAAAACTGCATTTTGTGTTTACTTGTGTTATCTTTGACTAATATTAAAATGTGTTTGACGATCAGAAACATTTTGTGTGACAAACATGCAAAAGAATCAAAAGTCAGCGAGGGGGCAAATACTTTTGCACGCCACTGTATTTACTGTTGCTCATTACAGTGGTGAAACATTTCCAATATTTTGGTTACCTTATTTAGACATTGCAGTACTTTTCTAGAATCTTTCCGTGGGATGTTTGACAAGGGGTTTTGTAAAAGTATACTTCATAAGATTATACATTTGTATATGCAGTATGAATAATGTTTACTTGCACAATCATGAGGCCAAACTCATTCATTTCTGTACCGCTTATCCTCATCAGGGTCACGGGGATGCTGGAGCCTATCCCAGCTGGCTTTGGGCGGGAGGCGGGGTACACCCTGGACTGGTCGCCAGTCAATCGCAGGGCACATATAGACTATTTTATATAAACTATTTTTAGTAGAGATGGAACATTTCAGACAACCTAGTACTCTATAATAACTCATATTTATTTTTACTTATTTTATTCAAAATGTCTTCACTGTTGTTCCTTGTAGATGTATTATCTTATTTTTTATGTGTGACATTTTGATACACCACATACATAGCTAAAGTACATCCAAGTCAAAATCACGCACGATGTTAGGTTAGGCTTATCGCCATAAAAACATTTTGCTAGTGATAATTGCAAACAATTGTCAAAGTATCGAGCGTGCGTTTTGCATTGTGCTGTTAACTGATTTATTGATCGATTGAGCGTGAGAAGCCTATGTTAGGTATTTTTCATATTACCAGTTTATTTTAGTGTATATTTCCCCTTCCTTTCCATGAATTTATGGCTATGTTCTAATCTCGTGACACGTGCTTTGCTTCAAAACTGCTACTAATCATTGAAATTCTGTGCCGCTTCTGGGTCTGTGAGGAAGCGGTAGCTCATTCTTCAGCGGGAGCCAATCACAAGCTACAAAGGAACTAACGATGAGCTTGTTAACCCATCGCAAACGGCTTGTCATGACCCGATACAACAGTCGGACTCACTGTGTCAACTTACAAAAAACGCTAAACTCATCACACAGCGCCTTAACGCTCAAAAGGTAGCTGAGAAATATACACTACAAACCATGTTCCCACCACTTTTTCAAGTGTCTGAGCATACACACAACCAACAGCATTCCTTGGACCTCTGAGAGCCATCAGTTGTAGTATCACATGTGTCCTCCACCTGAGAACTTGAGGTAGTCTAACGTCCCTTGGGTGTGGTATTTTGTACTGTGTACGAGTGGGTTCGAAAGGTCAGCAGGGTGCATTTCACAATATAGCTTTCTTTCTTGTCCCCCTTAGAAAAAACTCAGCAATTCATAATGTGAATCTTGTAGGAAACACCTAGTTCATCATTTCATTTTCCATTTCTTCTCTTATTACCATTCATTGTGTTAATTACGTTTACTTTTATTTCCGTATTTCCCGTCTCAGCAATGTAACGATACTGACACCTGTGTAAAATAATACATATAAAACGTGTTTCTGAATGCCTTATATTTGTATTTTAGATCATTTAGCCATTTGCATGGTGGAAAATGCTTAATTTGGGTGAAAAATACGTCAAATTTGCCTAAATATTAGGTGTGTAACAATTTGTTTTAAGATCCATTAGATCAGTATCACGATTCGGATTTGCCGATTCGATTCAAGGACCATGTTGGTTCATTTACAGCAGGGGTCCCCAAACTTTTTCAAGTGGGGGCCACATAACTTTTCCCTTCTCTGATGGGGGGCGGGGTCAGCTCGTAACAAAAAACGTAGACTATCTCAGGGCTGCCCGGGATCTTCACGGGAAAAAAGTCGGAAAATAAATATCACTTTTAATGAAATAAATAACACCTCTTCTGAAATAAATAATAACCAAGTAACCCTCTCTGGGTTCTTCACAGAAAACAAGCTTGTATCCACCTTATTCCGAGCCCCCATGAGCCCTTGCGTGAATTATGGGCGAAATGTCTGATAGACACCGGAACCGGCGTTTATTTATTGATTGATCATAAATTGATCATTGATCTCTTCGCTGGTGGTTTGGAGCATCCCAACCATAATGTAGGATGTTAGTGCAACCACGAGCCGCACCACATGTCCCTGAGCTGCCCGATTTTGCACATTTCGGAAGATTAGGTAAAACACGCTTCTAACGTTTGTATGCAGCGCTAAAGCTGATAAAACCGCCAACTCGAATGGAAAACAATAGCGCAGTGAAACCGCCGGTTGCGGTACCGGAAATTCCACCCGTAACCCGTTTTACGTCAGTGGCCTCAGGAATAAAGTGGACTGGCCCTGTCTACACCTAGCACAACCAAATTATTTGGACATCTTAACTAATGGTTACAAATGGTTATAAATTGGTTATAAATGTTCCTCTCCGTGTAGGATTTTTTTTTCTCCACACTGCCTTGATTGTTTAAAAAAACTGCATGCACACGCTGAAATGCGTTTTTCGTTGCCTTTACAAGCATGCCAAGCCTCTAGGTGGGAGTAGGGTGCCAAATACTGCTCGTCTTTTGACGTCACTTCCACAATACGCCACACAAAGGCAGGTACTTGTCCGTGCACACATGACGTTTGTTTATTTTTTCATGATAAATAGTAAATGTAATCATTCATTCTTTCATTTTCTACGCCGCTTATCCTCATAAGGTTCGCGGGGATGCTGGAGCCTATCCCAGCTGACTTTGGGCGAGAGGCGGGGTACACCCTGGACTGGTCAATCACAGGGCCCAGTGCATATGTGAGTTTTGTTTATTTTTTCGTAATAAAATGTAAATGTAATCAGGGTGAGGAAAAGCAAAGAAGATGAACACACAATAAAAAAGACCAGCAGAGCTTATTATAGAGGGGAGAGATCATTTGGCCTTTCCCAACCACAAAAAGCAAATGTCGCCTGGCAGCGGATAACGGACGCAGGAGCGGATTCGGGAGACTCGTTCTTTGCGCTCCCCACACTACCGTGTCTCCTGGCATCAAACCAAAGGATTTGGAGTTGGACCGCTCTGCCCCCTCGCCCAGTACTTCCATCTCAACCAGCGTGGGGTTTTGTCAGACGCCAAGCAGGTGAGCAGCACACCCGCTGTCAAACAAAGACAGCAGAGGCACGTGTGTGGAGGGGTGACGTGAAACGCGCACATCTCCAACCAAAGATGTTATTTTGCACCCCCAGATTAGCATGACCTTTCATATGCAGGTAGATATTCCTGTGCATGAATATCCTACACACTGTTTGCACAGACGCTATTAAAACGACTACGCCCCCCATTCATGGTCTGTTCAACGTCAGCAAAACTTTACAGTCACTACATACCTTTTATCTTGTCCTGACGCTCCCATTCGTGAGTTAGACAGGCCTAAAGTTGGACTCGACCAACCCTCGGAACAGATCCCATAGCAAACTGAGGAGGAAGGAGCCATCTAGCCAACAAGCATGCATACCAATCCAAATAAACATGCATTTTTTTAGGGCATGGACTTTTCGAAACAGAGCGCGCACGTTCAGCTTCACGGCTCGCCACCCGTGCGGCCCAGTCAACAGGCATGACTAATCGACTTCCGACAAAGCGAACTGTTAGGAGCGTAACGTCTGTAGCGTTAAAATAGCTCAAAAACACACATCCATATAAAACCTGCCGTGCTTAGATCCAATGCATACAAAACAGTAGTGTGTATAAAACCATTTTAAAAACAAAACAAATAATAATAATGAATAAAAACGGAAATAGAGCGAAAAAAAAGGGATGGCTTGACAGCTGTGCGTATTGACGTTCAGGATTCGGACTACTGATCAGCTTTTGTTAAATTACCGAGAAGACAACGACGAGACAACCGATGTTCTATACATTGGCAGGGGTTGAAGTGAGGTACCTAAACTCTTCCTGTGTCTTGAAAACGTTTCACCTCTGGTCCAAAACCTTCTTCGGTCCAAAAGGTATGTCTCTCCGTCCATCTACCCGGTTTGTTGATGAGATTAAGCACAGGTATCGTAACATAACAACACCCTGCCTAATCAAAGGTGACACCAGACCTTTAGAAACGCGCTGCTGAGAGGTCAAACAGCAGAGCGGATCCGGCAGGAATGCCACCATCTAAAGAGCAGAGCCCCACTGGCTCGGCGTGCACGTGCTGAGCGATGAAACGGGTGGCGAGCAGGGCGGCGTTTAGCGCAGACGAGTGCACCAATACAATGTACGACTGATGACTGCGTCCGCCACAGGGCTCGGACGGCCTGCGGTGCGTGCTGCGTGACGACGGCCCCGGCAAAGGTGACCAGCTGAGTGGCTGGAGGAACATGGAGCCCATTTGAACAACAAAAGCACGTGTGATGGAAGCTTTCAATCATACCATCGGAGAATGGAGTGCATTTTAGGAGAGCGAGGGGTGCACGCTTACAACGTAGCCGTAATTGAAGAGAATTGGGGGAAAAAATGGACACCTTGTCGAGACAGAAAGGGTTCAGCGGGGCGGATGGACGTGCCGGGATGATGTTACAAGCAGGAAACAACACCCAACGCTCTAAATGAACGGTTACTTTAGTTTGCATCCTTTCACATGACCCTTTTCAGTTGCCATTGACACTAAGAAGGCAGCGTGTTCCATACGACAATTTATGTTTAACCACAGGCTTGCAAGAGCCCAGACCTAAAACCAACACAAAATCAGTGGAGGGTGGGTGTCTTGCTGGTTTTCACCTTTGGAGCCAATTCAGTGCTAAGCTCTTGGAATTGACAAACAAGTCTGACTGGGAACAAAAACTATTTATAATTAAAAACAAATATATTTGGACCACCACAGATAACTTTTTTTTTTTAAAGATTTGACATGAACCAATGCAAGGGTGGGCAAACGTTTTGAAATTTGGCAGAGAGGCCGTCTACTGTATATGTAGGTGGCATTTAACAGAACAACATACTTGCTCACGGTGCAACAAATCAGACACACAACCCGTCCACAGCAAGTTAACACGTCACATACATCAAATACTACCATAAACAATCACTAAGAGCTGAACACAACTGGTAACTTAAAACTCTTATTTCCAAATGCCTGCAAGGCATGCTGGGTAGTCCAGCTGCAGCAACAATATAAAGTATGGACAATAAAATTGGATATCAACAATATGTTAACTCCTCGTTTACTTCTGAGAACCTCATCAGCATATTTTGCAGTCAAGCAAAAATGCAACAAACACGGCAGAGTGCTGGGAGAAAGAGTACCACAAACATGCCTTGTAGTGGCAAAAATGGGTGGTTTTTTTCTCAAATATTACGCATAGATATTTGTTTGTATGCCCACATGGTGCAGGAGGTAGGTTACTTTGTGTGTCATGTGTGTTGGCGTGTTGTGTTGTTTGGATCGCTTTTTTGTACAAGCTACGGATTGCATCTAACTATTTTGCCGACTCCGGAATGCCACAAATAGCACTGCAAGTCATGTTGCCCGCTACAGTTTCCAACTTAAAGGTTTTAAATAAAAAAGAAATTTGGAAAAGCCCGATGGGCCAGATTAAGAAGCTATGGCGGGCCAGATGTGGCTCGTGGGCTGCAGTTTGTACACCCCTGAACTGACTGTGTGTTGTTACATCTCGGTAGATGATCGGTATCATAACTCTGATTGCTTCTTACTACCCTTACCACAGCTGGTGGCGCATTATTATTTTGTATATTCATATTTTTCAAAAATAAATAAATTAAATTAGAATTAGTTTGTATTTTTTTTCTTATTAATTAGTTATGTATATTATATATTCACATCAGAAAGTCATAATAATGACAGAAGCACAAATACTAAGCATATTAACTAGTTGATTGGTAATATTTAAATAATTAATATGAATGTGATACATATGAAACATTTGGCAAACATACAATTTTAATTTATTGTGTATTTTGTTGCCAAAAATCTCATTGTGTGTTTGTTTAAGCCTTGGCGGAGGTCAGTGGCCTTTATGCATAGCTACACAACACTATGGATTCCTGCAGCACAAAACACCCCATAGTGAACACAAAGTGTAGTATTGCAGATGTGAGGTTACCGCTATCTGAGGGGCTAATAAATAGGTCTTCTGCTTAATAGGGAACATCCCAATTAATTAGTGTCCTATCAGAAATGGAGCACGAGTTTCTGTGTCTAGTCACTGACGGGAAACGAGGCTGTGTACTCATTTTAAAGAGGTGAGAAATTGAAAAACTGTGCCCGGTGAAAAAGAAAAAGAAATATCTGCTTCACGTGTGGTTTCATTATTGTAGTTAACAAAAAATGCACCTTAGTTTCTGTGTATGATGGCGGAAAGCGTGATCAAATGAAGAAGTATTTATAAGACAAGATAAACAATGTAGACGGAAACTTCATGATCTAAAAACACAACAAATGAAACAAGATAGGAGATTAAAAAACAAGAAAATAAAATACCAATTGAATAGAAATAATATAATAAACACTATATAAACTAAATAAATAATTGTAATTACATTTAATGTTAATTTTTACAAATATTTTAATTCACTTTTCAGAAAACATGATAATTCATATATCATAATGTTTATTTATAAAATAAAACTTTGTTAATATGTTTTCCATTTTATTATTATTATTATATTGTAATATTATACTAAAAATGTAATGCTGTATACTGAATACTAATATTGTATTATTACAGTAATAATACAGCTATAATCCTTATGGACTCTGCGAAGCAACAAATTCATATTTTTCTCCACTGGCCTCTGCACAAGGCATTTGTGGGAATTTGTTTCACTGGCTTCTTGCGTAATTTTCCAAAATGTCTTGATAAGATAATTAAGACGAGATGCTTCAGTCCAAATACGAACTGATTATTTTATTGATTAGTTGTTTATGTCAAATCCAGAGACAGATTGGTGGAAGAGTCGGTGTTTGGAGCAGAGCTGGTAAACAGTGAAGCGTGAGAAAAGGCGGGCAGAATATTAAAGAAGTGAGTGGGCTCACAGAAATTAGAGAAAGAGTTTGCAGAAATTACAATGTAACATAAGAAACTATGTAGCCTCACTCTAGCATCTCCGCCTTTCTCTCCATGGCGACTGGCCTTTAATAGGCTCATTTACATAATGCCAGGATGCTCCTGACATCTTTTGTTTCGTTTTTTTTTTTTACTAGCCGAGGCAAGATGACACTTACACTGCAACGTGTCAAAACCAAATGCAAACACATACGGACAGATGCAAACACGCAGCCTCAGAGGCGCATGGAAGCAGCTGCTCTGCCGATAGCAACAGGATGCTGCTGACATAAACACCGTCATTGTGTTGCATCAATGGGATGAGTCCACTGTCTCTTCAGCACTGGTGTCTCCCAGTAGCCCAGGATATCGCAGCCACATGCCCCGAACTTCCTTGTGTTCACACTTCACCAACTCTGCAAAGAGATTGATGAACAAAGCCATCAGGAGTGACGGTAATATTGTAATATTGTATCTGCTTAGCCTCCGCTGGGTGTCGTTCCTGGCTGGCTTCATCTAACATGTTTACAGCAGAAAACGACCCGCCGCTCGGCTGGATCGTGTGACGGCTGACAAGGGAGGCCATCGCAGGGTTTTTACAGCTCATGGAACGATTAGTTGTAATAAAGCTGTAAACGGATTCAGCGCCGGTGCTGGGGCCATGGATCAAATGCAGACGTGTGTGAGCAACACGGTAACATTTTTAACTACTGCAATATAAAAGCATCAACTGTCTACAGTTCCTTGTGGCACAGGTGAGCATGAAAAAAGGCCACTTGGCCAACAGATAAGTGATCGGGGCTGGTAAGAGTGACTGTTTTTTAATTAAAAAGAGTCTTTTGTGATGGGATTGATATAGTCGCTGCTACGACTGAAACAGCATATCTCAATGAAACCGAACGTTAATGGTAATTATGTACAACGCAGACCTCTGCCAAGGCCAAAATTAAGCACTAAATTATAGATATCCATAGTTGGCCACCTCATGTATATGCCAAAATTGTCTAATTAATTCACTTATGCATCATTCCTTTATTTCCAATGGACAATAAGCCCAAGTGCACAATTTATGCCCTCAAGTAACGAGAAAGGGTGCAAAACCAGCCTGTGAAACTAACCGGGCAGATCAAGGCATGAGCAGTCCCCACACGGATGGCTGCCCAACCATCCATGGCCATGGCCCAACCGTGGACCACCAAGGTCTCCAGTTAAATGTCACGGGCGAAGGCATTTGAGAACAAAAAACACCTTCAAAGACCAAAAGACTCAGTTTACATGGGATGTTAATGAAGGTGATACCACCTAAACAACCATCTATGGTCGGAAGGAGCCCCACTCCATTGTATCCTAACAATCACCATTTGATTCCTGCCTGGATCTGCCTCCTATATTAGAGGTTAAATAGATTGGATCTTGCACCAGGCTCTCAGACTAGAGCTGTTCGATCTAGTCTGACTGGTGTGTGTCCCACCAAGTCTTTGAGCCAGAACTAAACTTGAGATGTCCTATCTAGTCTGACTGGTGTGCGTCCCATCTAGTCTTTGACCATGGACTTATGAAACCTGCTCGGTTGAAAGGCGAAACTTCTTCTGACAACCTGAACGGTTGCGACCGATTGAGTGCCCCGAGAATCTTCAAAGACTTGTCTCCTTCAACGCCACAAAATTTGGAATTTGCATTGAGAGCACCAAACGTTGGACATTGAAAGGTGAAAGAAAGTTTTCTTCTCTGATGAGACAAAATGTAACCTTGACTGTCCTAATGGCTTTCAACGTTACTGGCATGACAAAGAGATCCCACCTGAGATGTTTTCTACATGGCCCAGTGGGGGTGTACCATCATGAGCCGGAGTGCTTTTTCCTTCAGTGAAACGACAGAGCTTCAGGTTATGCAGGGCATCAAACGGCAGCTGGCTATGTGGAGATGTTGCAGGGGGCATCCCTCATGACTGAAGGTCCTTGTCTGTGCGGCTTCACCAGCCAAAAGCTCAAGACCGTACACCACCTCTCGGGTCTTCCTACAGGAAAATCACTGTAAGTATGAGGACACCCTGCAGGGACCCGCCGTCCACCTCTCGGAGTCCATCTTCAGCATGGACTCCGCATTGGATTGCAACGTTTGTGAAGTCTGATATTGACTGGACGGCCATTGTCCAATCTCCTCCGAGTAGATGCCCACCAAAGTACAGGCAACATCGTATGTCATCGTTTACCAGCTTCCATCACCTACACAAGTGGTTCCCAAACTTTGTGGTGATTAACTTGAAATAGTGATCATAATTCATTGTAGCGGTGCAACAATTACTCAATAAATTGAAAGTTAATTACAGTTAATTAATTAATTAAAAATTACAAAAAAAAGTAAAGAATTTTTTTTGCCTCAATGAATCGCTTACGATAGAGAGGAGCCAGTTGAGGTGGCTCGGGCATCTAGTCCGGATGCCTCCCGGGCGCCTCCCTGGTGAGGTGTTTCGGGCATGCCCGGTCAGGAGAAGGCCCCCGGGAAGACCTAGGACACGCTGGAGGGACTATGTCTCACAGCTGGCCTGGGAACGCCTCGGTGTCCTCCCGATGGAGCTGGAAGAGGTCGCTGGGGACCGGGAAGTCTGGACTTCCCTACTGAAGCTGCTGCCCCCGCGACCCGGACCCGGATAAGCGGTGGAAAATGGATGGATGGATGGATGAATCGCTTACATCATCCTCACACAGGACGGAGGACGGCAAGGAAAGAGAAGGAAGACAAAATGTAAAAAAATTGTAAAAAATAATTGTAAAGAGAATGAACGTTTGTGGGGGAAATATTTCACCATCCGACCATTCAATTATTGTATCATGTCCTCATAAACACTAACAAGTCAGCGAAAACACTTTTTTGGTCCTGTCCAGCCATTTGGGAAGATAGTATTGATGATCTAGATTTGGAGCTGCCGGACCGGAGCAAGAGGGGATAGAGAAGAAGAGAAGAGAAGCCAGAGGGGGGAGTGTGGGGAGAAGAGAGGGACAAAACAGAGAGAGACAACATCCCCAGGAGCAACAAAAACAAAACAACACAAACAAACCGGACTACATCAGCAAAAAACACTCTTGACCGAACGTGAGCGTGAGCTCAAGTACCACAAAGGCCAGTGTAAAGCTTAGCTTTGTTTTGCGGAGTGTAACCCAGCATTTTAGGATGCCCATGCTGCATGAAATAAAGATGAAAACCACGACTGGAAGAGGCACCCAACTAGCTATCGCACTTAGCAACAGTCAAAATGCATTTTCAAGACACGCACAACACTTCAAAATAAGAGCGACACGCAGCCTGTAACGGTGGTAATAATAAGGGTGTTTACATCAGTGGTTCTGCTAATGCTCCCCCACGGCCTCCCCGATTTGAAATACTGTTGAGAAACTGATACCATCTACTTATTTATCTGTCTTGTGCAGCCTGAACTCCAAACTGAAACCAGGAAAATGCAACAAAATAGAGAGCTGTAAAGCATACAAGCGTCAAATTGCATGATGAGCAACATACATTAGTACGTGTTGGCCAGTCTGCAGTAATAGTGAAAGTACTCCCTGCCAATCACACCCTCCCTGACCCCAAGGGGAACCCACCCGACTATTCGGGAAGCACTGGGTATGTTATAAAAAACAACTTCTTTAACTTCCTTAACCACAAGCACGAATACGGTTGTTTGTTGAGGGTTCTAAACAAAGAAAAGCTATATTGGGCAAAATTGTCCAATGATGTATTGCATTAATCCATCCATCCATTTTCCTCTGCTTACCCGGGTCCGGGTCCGGGTCGCGGGGGCAGCAGCTTCAGTAGGGAAGTCCAGACTTCCCGGTCCCCAGCGACCTCTTCCAGCTCCATCGGGAGGACACCGAGGCGTTCCCAGGCCAAGGCGTTCCCAGGATATTGCATTAATAAATGTAAGAATTTTTGATTATTAGATTTTTATTCACTGCACACTCCACACAGAGATGCCCAATGGACGTTTGAACCCTGAACCTCCTGACTCACACATGAACCAAAACAAAATCTTCCCTACTACGATCAAGCTACTAAGTGCTCCCAAGTGCGTCAAAAAAGAGCATCCTTTGAGGCAATGCGAGCACATCTCAGGGGGGGAGGAAGAGTTAAAGGAACTCCTACATGAACATCAGCAAGGTGGCTTAGTGGAGGATGTGATCATGCAACTGCACTACTCTAAAGACTGGACATCAACCGAAGGGCCTGGTGGGCCGCGGCCAATGAACAGATGCCGTTGCATCCCAGCTCCTGAAAAACAGCCGATTCAAAGGTGCACATAACAACTTTGCAAGGTGTTTTCCCTGTCTAGGGCAACCGGAGCCAACGCCGAGACTTCACAACAGCCGAACTGCGGGCAGCCATCTGCAAACTCAAGCAAGGCAAAACTCCAGGGCATGACAATACCCACGAGGAGTTTGTGATCCACCACCAGTGTAACATCAGCCTGGCTCTGCTTCTTCTTTTCATCAGGCTTCCAGAGGTCCAAAGGCGTGACGCAGAGCTGCTGTTATAGCCCTGCTGAAGCTGGCAAACGTGCAGAAGACCCCAAGGCCTACAGACCTATTTTCTTGGTCTGTATCCCATCCTGGAGAGGATGACCCTCCGCCCATCCGTGCATTTGCGATTCAGCATTCACTGTTCCACAAACTTGCAGATTTGTATAAATACCTTAATAAATACCTTGTACAACAGGTACAATGTAAAAAAAAGCGCATGATTTTACATGTCTACAATGTTACATTCCACAGGTCTTTATGCGCCACCCAATGTTTGTTATCAAGCGTGGAGATTTCACACTTTCTTTCGCCGTCAGCACCAGTGTTGCCGCGAGATGCAAATTTGAAACTTATATGCAACTTATACACCGAGACTGTGATTCCTTCTGGCTACACTTCGCTCAATCATCTCGTATGTGACCTGTATATGATTCTTTCATGTCAGTGTGAACAGTACAGTTTCACTTTTTCCAAATGCCACTCAGGCCTTGTTTGTATGTAGATATAAATCTGACATGCATCTGATTTACAGGCATGTATCCAACCTATACGTCATCGAAAGGAGTGGTTTACCGCGCCAGGCTTGGATGAAGGTATTCACAATGTAGGCCAAAGTTCTTCTTTAAAAAACTTTTCAAAGTGTCACAGAAGCGACTCACAAAAATGTCCCACCTCTCCTGCCAACCACACGCTCCTCGTAACAGTCTTTGCAAGCTCTCCACAAAATTCTTCTTCATTTCCAACATCAGCCTAAATGGCAGGTCTCCATCTCGACCCAGACCCAATGATGGCTCCTAACAGATCTGTGACAAATGGGAAGTATACTAGAAAGACATTAAGACTGAATCAAGCTCGCGGCAGGTCGCAGCAGCAAATTGTGCGTGTAATTACTTGAATTATTACGGTTGCGTGATGGCAAATGTGATGACGTCGATCAAAATGAGCCAATGAAATCGTTTGTTTACATTCTGAGACGTGAGCGAGCGAACCGTGGCTTGCTCACCATCAGGAAACGTAAGAAAATGCAACATTTCAAAGTGAATGGATTTCTTCCAGAATCCACGGCCAACAGGCTGTGTCTCATCTGCTTTGAAACTCTACGGCTCGTCAAAAGCGAAAATGTGACACATTGTTGCCCACAAAACAGATCCTGCGAGTGGAAGTATCCACCGTAGTTTGATGTGAGCGTACGGAAAATGACATAATTTAGCCATTGATGAAAATTCTGAGAGACACTTTCATTGACGGCACAACAACTTTCTAGACCGCTTATCCTCATTAGGGTCGCATGGATGCTGGAGCCTATCCCAGCAGACTTTGGGCGAGAGGCGGGGTACACCCCGGACTGGTCGCCAGCCAATCGCAGGGCACATATAGACAAACACACATAAACACAAACAAACATTCACACTCTAATGGACAATTTAGAGTCGCCAATGAAGCTAACATGCATGTTTTTGGAATGTGGGAGGAAAGCGGAGTACCCGGAGAAAACCCACACACGCACGGGGAGAACATGCAAACTCCACACAGGGATACCCGACGGAGATTTGAACCCAGGTCTTCCAGATCCCCTGACTGTGTGGCCAATGTGCTAACCACTCTGCCAACGTGCGGCCCTAAAAAGAAGAATTGTGTGACAAATTCAATCAAATCCCAAAGCCATCCACAAGTTACAACGGTATCTGAAACTTTAACAGAGGACGTACTGAAACATTTTTTCTTTGAAAGAAAAACATATTACATTAATATTTGTTAATAGTATTTCAGAGCCTGGAGGTGGGGCACGATGGCGAGCGTCTGGTGGCCGGGCCTGCACCCATGGGGCCCGGTCGGGCACAGCCCGAAAAGGTAACGTGGGTCCCCCCTCCCATTAGCTCACCACTCGTGGGAGGGGCCAAAGGGGTCGGGTGCAAAGAGAGCTGGGTGGCGGCCGGAGGCAGAGGCTTTGGCGGTGCGATCCTCGGCTACAGAAGCTAGTTGTCGGTTTGTGGAATGTCACCTCTCTGGCGGGGAAGGAGCCTGAGCTGGTGCGTGAGGTGGAGAAATTCCGGCCAGATGTAGTCGGACTCACCTCAACGCATAGCAAGGGCTCTGGAACCAGTCCTCTCGAGAGGGGCTGGACTTCATTCCACTCTGGTGTTGCCTGCAATGAGAGGCGACGGGCAGGGGTGGCAATTCTTGTTGCCCCCCGACTCCAAGCCTGCACGTTGGGAGTTTAACCCAGTAAAGGAGGCAATTCTTGTTGCCAATTCTCTGTTGTTTGCGCTTATGCACCAGCATAAGGTATTCTAAACAGCAGTTTAGAATACCCGCCCTTTTTGGAGTCCTTAGAGGAAGTACTAGAGAGTGCTCCCTCGGGGGATTCCCTTGTTCTACTGGGTGACGTTAACGCTCATGTTGGCTGCGACAGTGAGACCTGGAGAGGTGTGATTGGGAGGAACAGCCCCCCTGATCCTAGCCCGAGCGGTGTTTTGTTATTGTACTTCTCTGCTCGTCACCGATTGTCAATAACGAACACCATGTTCAAGCATAAGGGTGTCCACATGTGCACTTGGCACCAGGACACCCCGGGCCGCAGTTCGCCGATTGACTTTGTGGTTGTGTCGTCGGACGTGCAGCCACATGTTTTGGACACTCGAGTGAAGAGAGGGGTGGAGCTGTCAACTTATCACCACCAGGTGGTGAGTTGGTTCCGATGGTGGGGGAGGATGTCGATCAGACCTGGCAGACACAAACGCATTGTGAGGGTCTGCTGGGAACGTCTGGCAGAGTCCCCTGTCAAAAAGAGTTTCAACTCCCACATACCGGAGAGCTTTAACCATGTTCTGAGGGAGGCAGCGGACATTGAATCCCAGTGGGCGATGTTTCGTGCCTCCATTGTCGATGCGGCTGATCGGAGCTGTGGTCGTAAGGTGGTCGGGGCCTGTCGTGGCGGTAATCCCAGAACCCGTTAGTAGACACCAGCGGTGAGGAATGCCGTTATTCTGAAGAAAGAGTCCTATCAGGCCGTTTTGGCCCATGGGACTCTGGAGGCAGCTGGCAGGTACCGGAAGGCCAAGCTGTCTGCAGCTCTGGCAGTTGCTGAGGCAAAAACTCGAACATTGGAGGAGTTTGGAGAGGCCATGGAAAACTACCTCCGGATGACTTCAAAGAGATTCTGGACCACCATCCGCCGTCCCAGGAGGGGGAAACAGTACAAAGTCAACACCGTGTATGGTGGGGACGGTGTGCTGCTGAACTCGACTCGAGATGTTGTGGACCGGTGGAAGACATTCTCAATCCCACTGACACGCCTTCCAACATGGAAGCAGTGCCTGGGAGCTCTGAGGCGGGTTTGCCTATCTCTGGGGCTAAGGTCACTGAGGTGCTCAAAAGCTCCTTGGTGGCAAGGGCCCAGGGGTGAATGAGATCTGCCTAGAGTTCCTTAAGGCCCTGGATGCTGTGGGCGTGTCTTGGTTGACACGACTCTGCAGCATCGCGCGGACGTCGGGATCGGTGCCCCTGGACTAGCAGACCGAGGTGGTGGTCCCGCTTTTCAAGAAGGGGGACTGGAGGGTGTGTTCTAACTATCATGGGATCACACTCCTCAGCCTTCCCAGTAAGGTCTGTTCAGGGGTTCTGGAGAGGAGGATCCGCCGGATAGTTGAATCTCGGATTNGCTTCATTGGCCGCTCTAAATTGTCCATTAGAGTGTGAATGGTTGTTTGTCTATATGTGCCCTGCGATTGACTGGCGACCAGTCCAGGGTGTACCCCGCCTCCCGCCCAAAGTCGGCTGGGATAGGCTCCAGCATCCCCGTGACCCTAATGAGGATAAGCGGTACAGAAAATGAATGAATGAATGTTCATAAGAACCAGTTTGGTGCCGCGCGGTGATCAAATGGGTGGCACATTGGCCTCAAAGTCAGGAGGTTCAGGGTTTGAATCTCCGTTTGGCATCTCTGGAGTTTGCATGTTCTCCCCGTGCGTGTGTGGGTTTTCTCCGGGTACTCCGGTTTCCACCCACATTCCAAAAACATGCATTTTAGCTTCATTGGCCGCTCTAAATTGTCCATTGGTGTGTATGTTTGTTTGTCTATATGTGCCCTGCGATTAACTGGCGACCAGTCCATGGTGCACCTCGCCTCTTGCCCAAAGCCAGCTGGGATAGACTCCAGCATACCCGCGACCCTAATGAGGATAAGCGGCATAGAAAATGAATGAATGAATGAAGAACCAGACTGTTTTGCGCAATTTAAGGCAAAATAATGTTCAGGCCTTCGCAGTGAAAAAATCTGCATAAATGCGCTTTATTTTAATTGAAGACCTGTGTCATATGTGGAGTCCTTTGGTTAAAAAATATCGACCGTGTTGCACAAAATCCTTGAAATTGCCACAGATGCGTGCACACAGAAATGCATGTGATGCTTTTGCGCGTGCACGTCACTTCCCGGACGGATGCTGGGCGCTCACATTGACAATTGACACGCTTGCTTATTGTGTGTGTAATCTTTCAGTCAAAAACTAAAACTAGCAATGCATCCTAGCAACAACGCTGGGACACACACAAAACAAACTCCACAGTACGGAAACATTATCATTTGGACTATTACTGAGAGAAAAACACATCAGAAAGCTCCCGGATTGAGTGGTTTATCAGGGGCAAGTGTGATTGGGATTTATGAGCTTTGCCTGTTCTGAGTTGTGTCTTTCATACAACAATGACACTTAAAACATTATAATTGAACTCAACAGAATACCTCCACCAAGGCCAGACAGTAAACTTCCATGCCGACTAGGCATATTCTTGGCAAGAGTTTTTGAGACCATTTTTTCATTAATTATATGGCATAATAAGCAATAAATGTGAAGTATTTAACATTGTATTTGGAATGCCGAGAGATTTTCAATAAAATTGCAGATGTAATTGTAATAGCTCAAGTAAGTTATTTTTACCACACTCTTGATTTATTACCAGTATTAGACAGGATGTGCGGCACTCTTATTTTGAAGGTGAAGTGTAATGTGTGTTGAAAATGTGTTTTGACTGTGGCTAAGCGAGATACCTGTCAAATGCTCCTTGAAGCCGGTTCTTTTGTCTCTATTTCACACACAACTTGCACAAAGTCAGCGCCAAACCAGAACTACTGGCTTACATTAACTTGCACACAACTCAAACTGCCACTGGTGCACACACACACACACACACAAACTCGCATTTCTATTGCTATCAAAGTTTTTCACAGACTTAGCAAATGTTTCCGGGTCCCGACTCAACATGTTTAGTTCAGGAAAGGGCCGGTTAGTGTTTGTGCCGCTGTGAATGAGCGTTCCGTGCGAGCTCCCCGCACCATGAGAGAGCAGTCCGGGCACAGTGAGGGGGGACTACTGCTGTTGCTACAGAGCCGCATATTCAACGTCCAACATGAAACTAACTTCACCGATGTGCAGAGTGAAGCGATCGTGACCGCGCGGTAAAGAGAGAGAGGAGAAAAAGGAAAAGAAACACATCAGACACATGTCCATTTATCGTGGCCAGCAAAATGACCGACTTTGTTTTGTTTTTTTTCTCTTCCCTGCTCGTCACCTTGCCCTCCTAGGCACAATGGGAGCCATTCAGCTGGTGCTAAACAAGCTCAAAAACAGTGACAGCCTATCAGCGTTCACTTCAGGGTGTGACTGACCAACTAACCGTATTTAGTAGACATCAAAGTTAGACATGAAAAACATTAAACATTTAAAAAAGATTAAATATGACTTTGAGATATGATTTGATACAGATAAGAAAAATGCTTCATTGTTCAGGAATACTGGAGGAAAAGTTACCGGCAAGTGACTCAAGCAGTTAAATAGCAAAAAGAGACTAGAAGGTAGAAGTTATCACCTCGGCTTTCAGTTGCACACCTACAAAAACTGCAAGCAGATTATACAGCGGTCCCCGTCTGTTCCATCACGAGCCGACACTGCGTGGGATGTTTGTCGTAAACTGCAAACTGCTTGATTCATTGCGTTACTTCTCTGTCCCAGAGCTACATTTATTTACCGTGGTCACACATAAGCATCAACCTGATTATGATGCACTGTAAGCGGGGACCCATTTGGCCTCGGCGTGGGTTAACAAGCGGTAAAAAAAACCCAAAAAAACGCTAAGTAATGTATTGGACTTCATAAAACAAAGCTGCTGTGTAAATGTCACAATAGGCCTGCAGGTGAAGAGGTGATGCTTGTTGAACAGGGCATTTGGGGATGCGTGTTAGACGTATTCCCCACGGGCTTGGAAGGGATGTCGCTGAGAAAATGTGGTCATCCAAAAAAGCAATAATGTTGTCCCTAGAAGCCGTAAAACACACACACTCTATAACCTGGTGTGTTGTTCTTATTGACCGGAGGGGTGTGTGTGTGTGAGGACGAGGGTGGGTCCTCCTTCCGTGTCTTCTCCTCTGTACTTATAAGTCACCCTGACAACAGCACCGCTGTCCGCCAGCTTCGGGTCCTGAATGGAAAGTAGCAACACACGAGCGGGTGTGTGTGACAAACACATGTAAACGAATTCAGTCTCTTCTGACATTAATCGACTTTATTCGTTTTCTTCCTGTTACGATTCGGAAAAGCAACGCCTGACATTTCAATCCATCGCAGCTTCCTCTTAAGAGAATTTCCTCCCCAGTCAAGCGATGCTTTGAAGCAAATTTGTTTACATGTTGTTGCTGAAAGGTTCCAGAACCCTTTTTTGTGTTTTTTCTTAACCGTGGCCACCTCAACATTAAGTACACCTGTGCAAAGATAATGATGTTTCGTTTATTATTGTTGTGGGCAACCGCACAACGTCAAGCAGACTTTTTGACGTAATGTAGTAATGAGGTGAATTAGCTAAGCGATGTAATAGGAACCATTGCAACATACGAACGTGTTGCGCAAGCACACATCGCAGATTTGTATTACATTTTCACATGAAATAGTCACAATCATGAGAAAAACACAACATACAGAACATCTATAACAGTATTGATACTATTGCATAATATCTATTTTTACATTTTTATTATTACAACAATATCTACACTGACTCCACAATCAATATCATTTGCCCGTCCCCCGCATCTTCAGTGGGAGGCGACAAGTCGAGTGATGCTTGCGAACGCAAGGACGACTGGTCAATGAATGAACGAGCGCACCTCCTTCTGTCACCACACAAGGGAAAAGAAAGGGGGGGGGGGAGGAAGTAGCCCCAAACACATCTTTTTATATTTATTTTTATTTTTGTGCTTGGACATGACTCGAACACAGAGTCGTCTATTTTTAAATCACGGGCACGTATCCATAGCGATTCCTGAAGGGATGTTGCCGAGCAACAGCATCATGCAAGACCTGAATGAAAGTATGGGCACATCTCCCCCCCCCCCCCCGCCCGCCCGCCACCGAGAGGGTGAATGGACTGAAAGCAAGAAACTTACATGAGCACTTTTAGTTGCTATTGTGTGCGGCAACTTTCGAACCCGGCGGCGTAACACGCGGCGGGACACAAGACTGTTCCTTTCGGCCACAGTTACGTTTTTGTACAATCACATCCCAACCCCAAGCCAGTATGCGGCCTTAGAAATCGAAAACTTTTGAGTCAGTTATAACCAAAAGCAGCATAAATGGCACTGAGTTGTTTAATACTACAAAAGAAAGTATCGAGGAATGTTAAAAGTCTTCTGATGAGAACTTTATAGGACCCTCAGGAGCGTTTATGGAGAACTCTTTGAGGAGTCAGTGTAAAAAAAAAAAAAATATATATATACAAGTGCGTTTTGCCAAGCTTATCGGACTTTATGGGCATTCCAATCAATTATAACCAAAATGTTAAAGAGTTGGATGCCAGTAGATGCTAAGAAACCCGTAGGAGCAACAGGTGGGGCGCTTCTAAGGCTGGCGTCTCAAACTCGTGCCGTGGAGGGCCGAGACGTTTTCTCTTCGCCCCGCAGGTGATTTCAATTGATGAGCCCCTTCCCTCCAATCGAAGGAGGCGTCGATCGCTCAAATCAGCTGCTTTTGTGACCGGCTGGCAAAAGGACAGCGCTTAAGAACTGAACGCTACAAGATGAACGATCGCAGGCGTTCACAAGACCTCCACAGCATCGGTGGAGAGACTTTTCGAGGTGGAGGCTAAAAAAAAAAAGGAGAATTTCAGTAGCAATCTGGCCTTTTGACCCTCTTGACTGTAAGCCTGTTTGACTTGCAGTATCTGCGTCAATTGCAACCACAAGCGGTTTAAGTGTCGAATGCCGCTAGACGGACTGTTATAGTGCGCTGAGGCCACTCAGGAGAAACGTGCAACTTCTACACAGCATTGGTGGGGCGACTTTCAAATGCAATCCGGCATCTTGGTCCTCATGCTGACTTATAAGCAAACCCATGACAAACTGTGGAATGCTACAAGATGATTGAGTCTCGTGGCAAGGAAGTATGGTGACTCGGAGCCAATCTTCACCATCGTCGGGAAGCGACATTGTTCAAGCGTTGCTTGCTAGAAAGAAGAAACTTCAAATGCCTACACCTCGTTGGCGCGAAGCTTTTGAAGGGCGGGTGTATAAAGAAGAGAAGTTCAGGTGCGTCTGAGATAACCACCTTTTCCCAAGATGCAAACGGAGGCACTCCTGCTCCTAACACGTCTAAGGAAAGTTGAAGAGCAGTAACAGACTTTTTAGGAGAGCGCTTGTCGTTACGCACAAAGCCCCGTGCGTAAACGTTACCTGGGAACCCAAATCGACGCACCGGACTTGACTAACGTGGACTCACCCTCAATACAGCAAATTCTCCACAGTCCCGAGTGCGTCAGGTCCCCCTTTTTGCTCCTGGTCTGCGGCTGCGTCTCGTCCGTGGTGGCGTTGGTTGCGTTGCAGATGTACGCCCGCGAGTAGAGCCAGTAGTCCGTGCCGATGGCGATGCTCATAAGACTGAAGGCGGCGAAAGCCCCCGCGGTGGCCAGGAGCGTCTGAACCCCTCGCTCACACCAAGCCATGCTTCTTCATGCTCCGCACCACCTCCGCCAAAACAGCCCCGACGGGTGCGCGAAAAGAGGCAGCACAGAAGCGTGCGCGCACCGGCAGCGCGTCACGGCGCGGGGGCCATGCTGGTTGAAGGTGCTGAGGATGCTCCCCCCCCCCAAAGCCTCCGCGGACTTAACATAGACGGCGCGCGGCGTCTGGTCCTGGGAACAGGGTGCGACCACACAGGAGGAAACTAACTCCCGAAGCATCCTCCACACCTCACGCTGCAAGGGGTCGCACAAACCCACCGCGCGGCGTCAACGAGGCCCCACCCTCATCAAATCCAACCAATGGGGCCTCATTCAAACAGAGAACACAATTTGTAGTTTTATCTAATTAAACAACCTGTCAAACTACCTGGCATGCGATCGTGCGGGAGCTGTGGCGGGAAACCACCCCCGTGTGGATGCCAAATGCCAGGCTCCCCGGGGAATAGACCATTGAATGTTTTGTGCTGGTCATCAACAGGCACGCCATTAACCAGAAATCTGATGTCACCCCAGAGCCAGATCACACACACACACACACACACACACACCGAACATGGAAAAATACGATATTACTCCCAGACAGCACAAAATCAAGACTATATTGAAAGTATACTTAATTTTTTCAAAAACGGAGCACCTTTTTCTTCATTCTTCACTGTGCTCGTTACAATCACACATACAATTATTCTTTGGCCAGCAGGTGTCGCCAGTTCGCAGTGGTGGCGGAGTAAACAAAAAAAACAAAAAACAAACGCGCCTGCGCAGTAGTGCTTTGGCCTTTTAAACCCCGTGATACGGCCAACGCGCATGCGCATTACTTCCCCCCCCCCCCGTTGACGCCATTGGCAGCTGTCTTGTTGTCCCGGCGCGTCTCGAACAAAGACCAGCCCCCTTTTTTTTTTTTTCTTTTTTTCATGAGGATTTCTCGGCCGTGCTCGTTACTTTTACGTGTAATCGCGATTACTAAATCGGATTACGACCCCTATACGGTCTTTTGAGTGGTTTCGGCGGACATATAGGGCGTCTAGAATGGACGCGGAGCTAAACGAAAGCGGTGGCGAGACGAAGTCGGCCATGCACACTTGGCGTTATCGCCACCATTTCGCCTACAAGGCAGACCAGGGGAAAAACATCATCGTGCAATGTAATCTGTGTTTGCCGCGCGTCAACCTCCTGTCAACGTCAAAGACGTCGACGTCAAACCTCAAGAAGCACTTGGACGTAAGTAAAGAGCGCGTAGCACGCGTGTCTACACGTTCAATGGTAATCCCATTTTCTGAGATATCGAATGGGGCGTTTATTAGATTTCGGTTACACATCGAAATGAAAATAAACATTTGAAATACCAGTCGGCCAACTTTTTGGTCGTACTCCATTGAGCAGCACCTGCAGGTCTTTTCACAAGAAACCTGTAACACCAGCACAGCATTTGGGGGGCCGAGTGTAGAAAGTAGGCCATTTTTGTTCCCAATCTGGCGTTTTGTCCTTCATGTCTGACATTAAGGGCATTGGGGTTAAATAATAGCCAGGCACAGCATCAATGCAGAAGTGTTCAACGCTGTGGGTTGGCAAAAAAAAACCACACAGCATTGGGGAGATTTTGAGGGATGAGCATATAAAACAGGCCAATGTCAAGGGCGGAACGGGTACAATTAAATTAACGTAACCTATAACGAGAGTCACGTTTGTGTACACAAAGTGTTAGTTTGTCTTCAGTAAAAGACCTTCTGTCTTTTAGAGAACTCATTTAGGTTGCGAGGCCAGGCCAGATGCCAAAAGAGGGAGGAGGCGGGAGGAGTACAACGGTGAAGAAAGCCGACACTGTCAACTCAAAAGGCTTAAAGCGGAGATCATCTCCAAGTCCATGACCCAAGCGAAGATTGACGAGCTCATCTTCAATTACATGGTGGAGGACTGTCAGTCATTTCACGTGCTGGAGCAGCCTGGCTTCCAGAAGCTGATTGCTGGCTTGACCGAGGGTCTCAAGTCCATGGACAGGATCACGTTGTTCACTAAGGTGGATCTGAGTTTCTCCAGGATGCGCGAGGAGCTGATGGTCAAACTCGCCACCGTCCAGTATGTGTGCACCACGGCAGACGTGTGGAGCGCCAACAACGGCAGCTTCTTTGGCATGACGTGCCACTGGATCGACGGACACTCGCTGGAGAGGAAGTCTGCGGCTCTGGGTTTTGCGAGGATGCAGGGTAGGCTGACGTACGACAGCATAGCGGGGAGGATACACAACATCCACTCGGCGTACAATATTGAAAGTAAAGTTCAGACCACCGTCACTGACAACGCCAGCCCGTTCGTCAACGTGTTCAAGGAGTTTGCATTGGACGGCACGGATAGCGACGATGACATTGGGATGTTTGACAACGTCAGTGCCATCTTGGAAGCTGAGCCAGAGCAGGACATGCTCCTGTTCCTGCCCACCGTGCAGCGCTGTGCATCGCACACCTTGGAGCAGATAGTCGCGGAGGACTTTTGGCAGGCTGTGTCACAGGGACCTATGTGCCAGCTTTACTACAGCTCCATGTCTAAGGTGTACTCCATTTGGAGCAAGTGCCACCATCTCCAAGTTGGCATGGAAGCAGCCGAGGAGATTAAGAAGATGCCGTTGTTTGTCCCGGCTGTCGTACGCTGGAATGTGGAGTACTGCGCCCTGCAGAAGATTGTCTCCCTCACTGAGCGCGAGCTGACGGAGCTGTCAGCACGCTTGGACATCACACGCCTGCAGCCCGAGGAGATGGACTTTCTTAAAGAATACGTCACTGTCTTTCATCCGCTGGCATTTGCGCTGGAGCTTTTCCAAGCAGAGCAGAAATGCTACTTGGGTCTTGTCATCCCAACCGTCCTAAGTCTGAAGAACAAGCTGAACGAGCACAAGGATGCTGCAAAGTACTTTGGCGATGTCATCGTTGCCATTGTGACGGCCATCGGCGTAAGGTTCAGAGAACTGTTCTCCAGTAGAGAGGCCAAGTTCGCCACTGCGACAACCCCTCAGTTCCGCCTGTGGTGGTTGGCTGCCTCTGAGAGGGAGGAGATGTGCTCCCAGCTGGCCACGGAGGCGTCCCAGGTGGACCTCTGCGATGTGACAGAGACCAACACCCGCCGCATCGTGGCCACCATCGAATCAGAGGACGACTTCTTCAGCTACGGGTCAGTGAAGAACACAGCTCACAACCAAGAGCGGGGAGTAACGGAGGAGATCCGCAAGTACGTGGAAGGAACGGGGAAGAGCTTGGAGTGTCTGCAAGACTTCCCAAGGGTAAAGCAGCTCTTCCTCAAGTACAACACCACGCTGCCATCCACGGCACCGGTCCAGAGACTCTTCAGCCAGAAAGGCAACCTGGTCACCTTGCAAAGGAACTTTCTAACGGATGACTATTTTGAACGCATCCAGCTGCTCAGATACAACAACAACCTGTGCTCTTTGCTCAATGAGTGACAAATACCACTGATAACCTTTTCTAATAACCCCTATCCTCTGTTTATAACTGACAATCAATTGTTATCTATTACTATGTTGAGATTCTATTGAGTAGCCACAGGGTTTTATCTTTTGACTTTTTTTTTAACAGCGGTTGAAGAAGAATGTATGTCATGTCTTCTCTAATACATTAGAAAGGATCCTTTATGTCAGGGGTCTCAAACTCGTGCCATGGAGGGCAGAGACCCTGCAGGTTTTGCTTCCAGCCGGTCACTAAAGCAGGTGCTTTAATTCATTGTGTTTCAACCATTGTGCCGTGGCGTAGTGTCTGGTGTGCCGTGGGAAATCATCCACTTTCACCTAATTGGTGTATAGATGGTTTTGGAAAAAGAGTCCGCCAATATTGTGCCACTGCTGAGTGTCTGTGCTGTCCAATGATGGGCGGAGTAATCATGTAATAAGCTAAGTAGCAGCAGGTGGCAACACTTTCTATTCACTTCATATTTCTATAGGCTACAGAGAATGTAATGTTTACATTTTCTCCTGGTGGTGTGCCTTGGGATTTTTGGAGTTAAAAAAAAAAGTGCCTTGCCTCAAAAAAGGTGGGAAAACACTGCTTTAATTGATGAGCTCCTTCCCTCAAATTGAAGGAGGTGTTGATCAATAAAAGCACTTGCTGCAGTGACTGTCTGGAAGGAAAACCTGCAGGGTGTCGGCCCTCCATGGCACGAATTGGACACCCCTGCTTTACGTGCACTTTGTTTTACTCAGTGAGGTCAAATAAGATTATTCTCAAACCGCGGTACTACTGGTGGTACACGGGCGCCATCTAGTGGTACGGAGGATCACTAGATTTGTATTTAAATAAAACAAAGCTATACCTGGAATCTGTATGAAGTAACCCTACAAATACAAAATGTATTTAGCGTTTCCTTTGCTGAAATGTTGCTTCTCATATCGGAGTATAACCCACGTTTGACGCTAAACTCTGACGGCAAGCGCAGGTAGCAAACGCTTACAAGTGTTTGCAGTTGGTACATGGTGTAAGTAGCTTAAGAAACACTGGATTAGACAGCACCACAAAAATGTACCATTATTGAATTCACGGGGAAAACAATTACTGGCTGTATTCATGCAACACTTGCGTTTCTTTTTGGGTTTCTGCTACTTTCTCTGTCTATCAATCAAAATGTCCCAGTTCCCAAAGCTTGATCCCAAGTGGACGTTTTAATGATTTCCGAAAAACACTGGTACAAAGTATTACTTTTGATAACTAGTAACACCGTGAGACCACACACACACACGCACACACCAGAGGCACAAAGTGGGTGAAAGGTGCAAGCACACCCTTGTCTTCACAGTCCTCTCGTGCTTCGTCCCTTTGAGAATGCAAGCGTACAAACCCAGCATGGCAGAAGGCGATGTAAACTGCTGTATTGTCAGTAGAGTGACTTTATAGTACGGAGGGAAGCACGAGAAGGTGTTCCTGACACGGCTGGCAGATTTTCATATCCTGATGCCCTTCTCTCACTTTGCCCTCCTAGCTCACTGGGGTCACTGCAGGAGTACCTTAGCAGGGCCCATGTGGCCCAGGTTCTCGCAGGACTTAAGCCAGCGTTGGACGTTTGCAGGTACGGAGTTGGCAGAGCCGCTGCGCAGAATGCAGCAGTAGCAGGCCATGTCCGCCAAGGAGAACTCCTGCCCGGCCAGCCAGGGGCTGCGTCCCAGGGCAGAGTTGAGGGTGCGCAGGACAGCGGCTTGCTCCTTGGTGCTGCCTTCTGCCATCTGGAGGAAGGCCATGTCCACCCAGCTGTCCACCAGTGTGGCAAGCGCTGGGTCGGCCGGGTAAGAAGCGAGCAACTTGAAAAGGAATCGCGCTACATTGGCCTCGCCCTCGATGGGGCACATGTTCTGGACGCTGAACTTCATCTGCACTTTGGGCACTAAGAAAGAGAAACGTGTCAGTTACACATGCAAGAAATGCTCTCATGGTCAGTAAACTGATTACTGCAGAATTTTCCACCATTTAAATGGTGAAAAATAGCAAAGTAAGTTTTTTTTAAAGCTATTTTCCTTATGTATCACTTAAAAATTTTCACACTTACCTATGATTAAAATTTGTCAAATAAAATTATGAAAATATTTTTTTAATATAAAAACTACTATTTCACTAATATTTGCAGTAGTGTAAAAATGTGTTTGGCCCTCCCCCGTTTCTTTTTTTTTTTGCACATTTGTCACTAGGGTCACCGGGGTATGCTGGAGCCTATCCTAGCTGACTTCGGGAGAGAGGCGGTGTACATCTTGGACTGGTCTCCAGTCAACTATATAATTACCAACTAGAAAATAACAGCAGGATACTGCCAAGCAGTGAAACCTATTATGTCTCCACTGTTTTACCATGCAGCTGCTATACAATCCAACTCTTGAATGTTAAAAGCACTCTCATATCTTAAACTGTGTCTTACCATCTTTCCATATGAGGGTGAAGCCCAGCTGGAAGAGGCGGCGGGCGTAACTATCCGGATGACAAGGGCCGAGGCAGGACAGGAGCTGTGGTGGCACGCTGTTGAGCGAAGAATGGACGTGGACAGCAGAGAGCACCCGGTAGCGCTGACAAAGCAGGTTGTGCAGAACCAAGAGTGTCAGTGGGGGCTGCTCTGGGTTGGCGTTGATGACGATGTCGTGGAGAGCACCGAGGTTCTTGTGACGTGACAAAGAGAGAAAAAGGGCCGTGAGTACGTAAATATGTATTTTTGTACATAAAATACATTTTGAATGGATTTTTTTCCATAGAAACAAGTTAATGTGGAAATAAATCACATTATTTCAACATATAACCTCAGTCTTTGTTGTGTTTCTTTTAAAAGATTAATTTAACATAATCGCTTTAATACATTTTATGGAAATTAATATTCCAAATAGTGAAAACAACACATAACTCTGTTTTAATGATAATTAGTATACATAAAAATATTTAAATACATTTTCTGGCATTTATCCTAACGTCCTTTTTCAACGTCTTCAGCATTTAAGTGCGGAAGGGAAACCTATTTTTTGCTAATCCCCTTAGGGGTTATATTTTTAATATAATAGACTGCTCTTCTAATTGTGTCCATTGGATGGCACAAAAGCAATTGTGCAAGCAAACTGTACACTGCACCAGGGCAGAGCAAGTTGGTCAAACAAGCCCAGCCAGTCAGGGTGAGCTACTCGTCTTTTGCACCAGTTATTACAGCTTTTACTTTTAACATTATGTGCTCTGGCACCCTCATTGCCCAATATGTCCCTGTCAAAAAGGAGAAAGGGAATGCAGAGTGCAGTGTTCCACAAAAAGTCAGGAGGGTCTCACTTTACATACACAATGTACACAAAAATAGCTACTGAGGAACAAATCAGTAGTGATTAGGGTTAGGTAGGTTCGTTCCTCTTTAATTACTGTAATTTTTCATTACTGAAGACAGAAGGTGAATGAACTGTTGGCAGGTCTGAGGAAACAGTAATCTGTTTCGATTTTGTAAAAACATGCATGATAAAGGCAGTGAAGATTGTGTGCCCTGAAGAGTGCCAGGTTTTTGCACCATCATATTGTAGTGGAGATGTGCTTTGTAAATAAAGTACAATTTAAGATTTCAGGTCATATAAAAATACAAACATACGAATGCTTATTTTAATCATAGTTTTAAGGACACGCCTTACTACTGTATATTGAGGAATGAAAATGTCAAAAGTTATTAAAGGTAGTTTTTGTAGCTTCTAAATCAGCTAAAAAGCACTTGACACAAATGTGTTTTCTGGTTACTACAGGGTGTGTGAACATACATTCCATTTTTTATTCTGGAGTGTGGGGGGGCGTATTTGAAAGTGTACACAAGGACAATTTTCTCACACTCCCTTAACCAGTTCCGTGGTAAAATCGCAGTAAACCGGCAGGGCTTGTTACTGAAAATAATGGCTTAATTGCAGGGTCTTGGAAGTATACTGCTCTAAGGCTGAAACTGACATCTATTTATCGGTACTGCACAGACTGAACTTGACTGAAATGCAACAAAATGGAGAGCAGTGAAGGAAACAAGCATATCCAAAAGACATTCATGCATTCACAAGCCACGCAATTTGGTTCCAATACTACGTTTATAATTGTGCTTGTATGTTGCACTGGCGTAATCTCACAATATCACTTCCGGTTGAACATTATTCCTACCTTGCCCAGTAGTGTGTCCAGGTCCACTGCTCCTCGGAAGGCGGTGGAGTTCTGGCAGGAGAGGCTGCTGCTGACTGTCAGGTCCATGTCTGCATCTGGCGTGGTCACCGTCTTGGCAAGGCCATCAACAACCGCCTTTAGTTCGTACAGTTTTCGCATGATCTCATCTTGTCGGGCCACCAGAGCTTGAACTGTTGGGTCTACTACGTCACCATTCTGCAAAGATCATGATTGATCAGACTGAACGCAGTTTAGTGACACTATTAACTGTCAACTAGCTACCTGTCACAACTCTGGATTGCAGAGGCCCCAGTTGAACCAGCCCATTGAGCTCACTGGCTATTTAGCCTAATGATGTGTCGGTCTTGAACGAATCGGCTCTTTGAAATTAACGACAGGAGCCGGGTCGAGTCTTTGACACCCAATTCTTTTTTTCACCGCTTTTTTGGTTAAATTGGCACGCAACATGGGCAATTTTCAGACAACTTTTAGGATGCTGCTTTTACTTTTTTCATTTATGTTTTGTTGTGTGGTGTTTTGTTGATGTTGTGTTTTGGCATGCATGCAGAAATGCAACCTTATCTATTAAGATGCTTCTTGTATTTGATATATTCTATTTTCTGTTGCTGTTCATCGAGGTGTTAAATAAATCCATTTAAATAATAAACATTTCATATTGTGTGTTTTTTTTACAATGGTAATTTTTCTTAAACATCTGAGGAGCCGGATGTTTAGTGAACGGAGCCAAAAACCCGACTCTCTCAAAACCCCGAAATTTCCATCTCTGGTTTAGCCTAGCTAAGTTAGCATGGCTACGCCACCTCAAACAGCCAGCTAGCTTAGCACGGTTAGCTAGCTAGCTTGCTAATACACGTCACGGCGCGAGGCTTACAACTGAACATAGTTACTTTATACGAAGCATCACATACGGTAGTTCTGGCAACACACACACGGATGACGAAGACAAAGAAAGAGGACAGAGTCGCGGGGAATGTGTAACCCCCGTCAATGAATGACTCGACATTTACCTGCAGCGCGTGCTCGCGGGTGCAGCAGTTGCCCGGCTGCGCGTGGACGTTGGGCAAGCTGTACATGCAGGTGGGCAACTCAACCTTTATGTTGTCCCCGCAGATTGGCTCGACCCGGTACATGCTGCTGCTCGACGCGGCTAAAAACAACCACCGGGCAAAAATAAAATCCACGTCGCAAATCCCTCAACCGGAGCTGCCGTGATGTTGACAGCCCGCAGCAGCCCGCACACCGGAAGCGGGGCGGGAACTTGGCCTCCGTGACGTCACATCCGGTAACAAGCAAGGCAGCGTTGTAGACGTCGTCCGTTTATGTTTGGGAAATACAAATGTATAGTATTATATTTCGGAGTGAACTGCTTAAATTGAAACCCCTACGTTCCGTTTTTTAAAGAATGTACTTTGTTGTCGCGGAACTGTATTCCACGTACGCCAGGGGGCGCTGGAGCTCAACGTTTGTCACTGACGAGAGTCGCTGCCTGGGGTCAAAGGTCACGAGTAGCCGCGTCGTCTTAACCAGATGGAGCCAACACTTGGACGTGGATGCCTGCTTTTAAACATTTTTTAGTATTCCATCACATTTTGCATTTCAACTATATGCCTCCCAAACGTACACATGACGGATTATTGCGAGACAAGCAAAGTTCCAAACAAACTAGTGTATATATCGCCTTGGTAAAGCCATGCACCCAAATTACAAATGTCGTAAAGTGAAGCCAGGGAGTGGCAAGGTTCCCGCCTGCAACAAGCAAATAAAATCCAGCCGTGCAACGTGACCCGACTGCAGAACCTGTTAGCGACGTATTGCGGGCTGCTGCAGCAGCAAACCAGTTGCAAGCGTTCAAAAGGCCAGTCGCTGCGTGGCTAGGGTTTCAATCACTGGTCACGATCCTTTGACCCGATCAGACGTGGCAACACAATCCACCCGGCAGGAAGCAACTCAAGAGGCCAGGGCTTTAGAGGCAACTAAAGTCAAGTAGTCGTCCCTACGTTGACATGTCCCCTTGTGGGCGCCTCCTGTCGTGCTCTTCTACACCGCAGCTACATCTACGTGACGTAATGCCGCCTCGGGAAACCTGAGGGGGGGAGGTGAAACCTGACAGCGACGAGTGGGAGTCTAAATGATGCAGGAAATTGGAATCATTGACTTTTTAAGGCTTTGGGCTGACATGTTGATGTCATGGGTTATGTGGATTGTGAGCCCGCTGAGAAGCACGCGTGACATTGCATTTGTGCGTCAAAGTCTTTAAACATGTTTATAAACGTCAATTCTACAATATTCCGTGGATATATGTGCATATTCATGGCGGCTGTATCCATCCATGCATCATTTAATGCCATGATGTTAGTGTTGTTCTTTGTTTAAATCCCAAGCACAATAGTTCACCTCCATTATTTAGCAAGTCCAATTATGTTTGCTGGCGTCTCTAATTGTGCCTTCTCACTTGGAAACTTCTGCCGTGTCCTTCTCAACAATAGCGATCAACTAGTCTCACGCAACACCTACCTGCTCACAGGTTTAATTAGCACACAGGCACAGTCTGATGAGCTCCATGAAAATGATACACACACACCCCTTACGTCAGGGCAACATAAGGTAATGTTAGAGTTGCAGTACATAATATTACAGTACATTCACCAAGTCGATGTAAGCTTTAAAAACTTCAAAATGTTGTGGATCAATGTACCGAGTCAATTCAAAATGAACATTGCAAAATGTCTTTACAGCCATTTTATTTTATTTCATTGTATTTTATGTTACATTGCAACATGTTATACGCAAAATTGCATCATCGTCTTATTTGACACTTTGTCACGGTATATGCAGCCATGCTTTTTGCACATTTCAAATCTATTTTTGTTATATTATTCACTCTGTTTACCAATTTCATTTGATTTGATCCTTTCTTATATGCAGCCATGCTTTGATCATGTTCATACATTTTAATACATTTAATTTTATGTATATATTTTTTAATTTTATATTTTATTTGTTTTTACTAACAACGTATTTTCCACTTAAACTTGCTGTTAAACTTCTATCTATCTATCTATCTATCTATCTATCTATCTATCTATCTATCTATCTATCTATCTATCTATCTATCTATCTATCTATCTATCTATCTATCTATCTATCTATCTATCTATCTATCTATCTATCTATTTTGACACTCCTGATCAATAGCTATTGATATGTGCAAGACCTATCACTGATTAATGAAGGTGAGCAGAAGACACCCATCAGTCGAAGTAGATGCTCCTCACTCGTTCTTCTTGCTGGCCGTACATAGGTAGGGCTGTCACGTCCTGCATTATGAATGTGCAGAAACCAACCAAGGTCATTCAGTCATCCTAAGTTAAATCTTTCAGAATGTGCGGACGATGGGATAGCTGCAACTCCGAAAGCAAAGAAAATGATGGAACGTAGTGTATACGTTCCATGCTGAACTTCCATGGAGTACACTTCTATGGGGTTCCCTTGAAAATGCACATTAAAGTTTCAAACCGGCCTAATGAGTAAGGTGAGCCCGACACACCTTTCCTGATATGACTTTTTTGCAGACAATGCAGAGACAGCATCAATTATTGACATCTGGAGCAGACAGTCAGGTTGGTGTTCATCCCAAATGGCTTATTTGGACAAACTCCACTAAGTATACACATAATCAAGACAAGTGAATTCTAATGTACCTCTCCATTCACTCAGTCAGTGTTGGCTTACAGTTCCTTCCTGTTGCACTCGCTGCTCCGGACCTGCAAGGGTCACACAACCATTGTTCTTCCTACCCCCCGAGGCGTCTGTTACCTGGCTGCTGGCTTCCCCACGGTTGTCTCTTAGCTCCGTATCTGGATGCTAATGAGAAAAGAGGTTCTATTTGCATGGCCGTTTTTAGTTGGTTAGTTTTCTTGTTTGTTCATGGAAAAAAAAATGCCCAACTGACGTGTAATAGAGGGGAGAGGCATGAGCAAAGGAAGAAACCAATACATTTTAGTGAAGATCTAGATTATAATAGGAATTTAAAGATCATTTAAAAGATCATTTAAAGATTTGCACTGTTACATATTGCTTGCTGGTGGGGCAGTGACCCACCAGATCCAGCCCATGGAACAGCAGTGAAAAACGCCTGTTTGGGTGCAGAAGTTGACTGACAACTATGGTAATGGTTTAATTTTATTTGAACATGCGTGCAAATGACATTGGAATACATCACTTAACACACTTGACAGTTCCACATGTCCAAAAGGAGTAGGAAGAAGCAAAGTTGATTCAATCCTACCCCCGTAGGCTCCCCCCTATTTCAATCCATTTGTGGACTTCCTGCAGTTACTAAGTTGGAATGCATAAGTAAGGTAAAGTGACAGTATGTTAGATAGTACTCCTTGTCATGGTAGTAAATTGTACTGCCGTCCTGATGAATGATGTTCGTAATAAATAACAATACCAGTGATAATAGTGATGAGTGGTGTATAACGATTGTAACAAAACGTTGTTGCAGTACAGACAAGGTTCTCACTAGGATGAAAGGTAGTACAAGTATAAGATGGTAGTAACAAACATAGCACTGACAGTCAACAGACAGAAAATGTACTCTCCAAGGAATGAAGTAATATGGCCTTGGATGTACACAATATTTCTCGACTCTTCTTCTTTGTATTTTGTAAACATCAACTGTTTGTAATGTTTCTTGAAGTCGCTCGTTGTAGAGCATCGTTTTACTTCTTTACTTCATCCCTTCCACAGTTTGAGTCCACATGCCGAAGTTTTTCGAGTTGTTCTTGCATATTTGTGTTTTAAGTTTAGTTTATTCCTAAAATCATATTTCTCCTCTCTTGTTGAGAAAAATTGTATGACATTCTTTGGTAACTGCTTTATGCATCATTTTAGCGCTTTGAAGGTTTACCGGATCAGCAAATTTGAATAATTGTGATTTTTGAAACAGTGGATTTGTATGTTCTTTGTACGCCACGTTATGGATTATCCTGTTTGAGCTTTTTTGCAGTACATCAAGCGAGTGAAGTGTACTTTTGTAGTTTTTTGCCCATATCTCCACACAATAAGTTAGATATGGGAACACCAGAGAAATTTGATCCAGGACAAATTTGATTCTATTCAGTATTGAAGTATTTCTTGCTACTTTATGTTTTTGATGTGAGGTTTCCAACTCATTCTGTTATCAATAATGACGCCCAAAAACTTACGTTCATTCACCTTGTCAATTTCCTCCCCGTCAATTTGTATTTTCTCACAAGTATCTCTTCCGCTATTACCAAATAGCATCATTTTTGTTTTTCTTGGATTCAAGGATAATCTGTTTTTGTCAAACCATCTTTTTAGAGTAATCATCTCATCTGAAACTTTTCTTATTAGCGCTTGTGTGTTTTCTTCAGAGCAAAAAGCAGTGGTATCATCTGCAAATAGTACTAGCTTTAGGTGTTTTGTCACTTTGCAGATGTTGTTAATGTATAGGTTAAATCATTTTGGTCTCAGAATTGACCCTTGTGGTACGCCACATAATATCTCTAAATGTGTCGATGCATATTCTCCTAGCTTCCCTTAATGTTTCCTGTTTGCCAGGTAGCTTTTAACCCAGTTCAGAACTAACCCTCTGAATCCATACCTTTCCAATTTTGTAGTTAGGATGTTGGGATTGATTGTATCAAAAGCTTTCGTTAAATCCAGAGAATACTGAGGCTGCACACTTTCTATGATTTATAGCATTCGAAATTTCCTCTGTGATTTCAATCAGTGCCATAGAAGTGGAAATATTAGCTCTGTGTCCGTACTGGATTTATGTAGGTTTTTCGTACTGTTTTTCACTTTTATACCGTAGAAAAACACACGAATCAGAAGGTGTGCAACAACGAAAGATCACAATTTTCCATTTTACGTCGACAGTGGTGTAAAAATGTATTTGATTTCAATTTTTTTGTATGTTTGTCACACTTAAATGTTTCAAATCATCAAAAAAATGTAAATATTAGCCAATGTCAGCACAACTGAACACAAAATGCAGTTCTTAATGAAACCATTTATTATTAAGAGAGAGAAAAGAAAAAAAAACTACATGGCCCTGTCTGAAAAATGATTACCCACTGGTAAAACATAACTCATTGTAATTGAGATCTATCAATCAAGAAAAGGTTAAAAAGTCATTTCTAATGCTTTGGGACTCCAGCGAACTACAGTAAGAGCGATTATCCAGAAATGGTAAAAACATGAAACTGAACTTTTCCAGGAAGGGCTGGCCAACCAAAATGATCCCAAGAGCAGGGCGAGGATTCATCGAAGAGATCACAAAGGACCCCAAAACAACATCCAAAGAACTGCAGGCTTCACTTGCCTCAGTTAAGGTGAGAGTCCGCAACTACACTGTAAGAATGAAATTGGGCAAAAACAGCCTGCATGGAGTTTTGAGACCAAAACCACTGCTGAACAAAAAAGACCCATTAAGGCTCATCTAAATTTTTCCATAAACCATATTGATAATCCCCAAGACCTTTTGGGAGAATTGAACTTTTTGTAAAGTTTGTGTCTATTACATCTGGCGTAAAAGTAACGCCACATTAAAAAAAAAAGCATCATACCAACAGTAAAATATGGTGGTGGTAGTGTGATCATCTGGGGGTGTTTTGCTGCTTTGGGATCTGGAAGACTTATTGTGATAAATGGAACTATGAATTTTGCTGGCTACCAAAAATCCTGAAGGAGAACGTCCAGCCATCTGTTTGTGACCTCAAGCTGAAACCAACTTGGGTTCTGCAGCAGGATAATGATCCAGTAACCGTACTATAAACTATAAATGTGCAATAGTCATGTAATAACCATACAATAACCGTGTAATAACTGTTCAACATTGTACACAGCTGTAAATACTGTATATAACTTGTATATAATTAATATGACCTTGTTCTATACCTACACTGCTCTTGTGTACTTTTGTACTCTGCTCTTGTGTGCTCTTATACTTTTGCTGCTGTAAACCTGGAATTTCCCCTTGCGGGACTAATAAAGGCGTATCTTAATCTAAATCTTAATTTTAATCTTAATCCAAAACACACCAGCAAGTCCGCCTCTGAATGGCTGGAGAAAAACCAAATGAAGACTTTGTAGTGACCTAGTCAAAGTTCTGAGCTGAATCCTATTCAGATGCTGTGGCATGATCTTGAAAAGGCTCTTCATGCTGGAAAAGCCTCCGGTGTGGGGGAACATGCAAACTCCACACAGAGATGCCCAACGGAGATTGGAACCCTGATCTCCTGACTGTGAGGCCAACATGCTTCCCGCTCATCCACCGTGCGGCCAATGACTAATAATAGTAGAACAAAATAAATCCAACAATCAAGGTCAAACAATTTAAATAACCACATAGTTGGGTAATGTGATTGGTAAACTAGCTTGAAAGCCCCGGCAGATGGCTCTCACAACAAGACCGAAGTTGTGTGTGTTTACTGTCGCTGTCCTTGGAATTGTCACGGGCTTGCCAGACAGAAGCGAGAAAGTACTGAAGCACTGCTGGTGTTTTTTAACTGTCATATNATAGGCTCCAGCATCCCCGTGACCCTAATGAGGATAAGCGGCATAGAAAATGGATGGATGGATGGATGTTGTGGTTGCTAGTAAAGGAGGCTCGACCAGTTATTAGATTTAGGGGGCAATCACTTTTTCACACAAGGCCATGTGGGTTTGGATTTTTTTTTGTCCTTTAATATAAAGAGTTTCATTCAAAAATTCCAAGTGGCTCCTAGCACTCTCCTTTACAAATGTCTCTGAATGCGTCACGGCGCGAGGAGAACGGAGCAGAAAGGAGACAGCACCATGTTGTTCATTGCTCTGCGTGCATCATATGAAGTAGGTTTGACGAGTATTTTGCACTTTGAGAGTATTTCTTGTAGAAGATTTCATTTTATTGCTGTTCCAATCCCCGCATGGTGAATGGGGGTTCCCTTGGAATGACGCTTGGTTGCTGGTTGTATGTATTTTTGTACTTCAAATACTGCCTTATCACTCCTGTTTCCCCTTCAATTTGGTAATAAGCTCATTTGCAGATCTAAACCGTAGCCATTGTGAGTGGACAAAAAAAGGGATGCTCAAATTGAAACCCATTCAAACATCAGATTGTAATAAAAAATACAGTATGTAGGATGTGGAATCATGTTATCAAAATGTGACCATGCACAATAAGAAATTTCAACCCAAAATTACGATGAAATGGATTACCCGAATAATTATGTTCAATACTTCAAGTTACTTAATAGAATTTTATTTTTAAGCGTGCAGGAGTAGGGGGTACATGGCTTCTGGTCAAATGTCTGAAGGGGTACGTGACTGTAAAAGGTTGGGAACCACTGCACCAGACAAACACAAATACACCATTTCAAGATTTTTTCACTTTTACGCGTTGCCCGTTTTCTTTTTCTTGGTTAGAAGACAACCCAAACCCAAACCCAACCCTGAACAAAAATGGTATGGTCCTGTCTTCTGACACGACCTTACACGCCAACCCACACTACAAAGCAAGCTTAACTTATGCTGGCTTTCTTCCTTGTTTTCCAGTTGAACTAAGCCAAACATTGAAGGCACTCCAAATGGCGCCAATGGAGCCTCCATTGGTGATTTACATGGCTGACAAAAAAACAAATGCCGGTGTTTGTCTTGCATTTGTGACACCCATTTTACATGGGTAACACAATACCAATTATGTAAATAAGAGAATAACTAATAATCCATCCATTTTCTATACCGCTTATCCTCATTAGGGGATGCTGGAGCCTATCCCAGCTGACTTTGGGCAGTAGGCGGGGTACACCCTGGACTGGTCGCCAGTCAATCGCAGGGCAGAAAAACAAGCCTTCACACTCACATTTGCACTCTAATGGACAATTTAGAGTTGCCAATTAACCTGCATTAACATGCATGTTTTTGGAATGTTGGAGGAAACTGGAGCACCCGGAGAAAAGCCAACATGCAAATTCCACACAGAGATGCCCAACGGAGATTCAAACCCTGATCTCCTGACTGTGAGGCCAACAGGCTTCCCGCTCATCCACCGTGCGGCTAATGACTAATAATAGTAGAAAAAAAATAAATCCAACAATCAAGATCAAACAATTTAAATAACCACATAGTTGGGTAATGTGATTGGTAAACTAGATTGAAAGCCCTGGTAGATGGCTCTCACAACAAGACCGAAGTTGTGTGTGTTTACTGTCGCTGTCCTTGGAATTGTCACGGGCTTGCCAGACAGAAGCGAGAAAGTACTGAAGCACTGCTGGTGTTTTTTAACTGTCATATATATATAGTGGTATTTTGTTTTCTTTAGATGCGAGCCGTCTCTCTCGGCTGACATTTTGCTTTGAACTGCAAGCTAAAATGTGGGAACAAGCTGCTAGTTAACGGCAGGCACAGCCGAGGACAGCTATTCGGGGCTTATTTCAAAGTGACCGTGGCTGAAGAGCTGGAAGGAGCTGGAAGTGCCTGAAGCGCACCAGCTCAACAGTATCAGTAAATAAATCATGCTTTATAACAATCTAATTACTCTTATTTGTAATGTATTGAAATGTGTAAAACTAAGACAAGCACAGCATCAACTAAAAGCACAAAATGAATACAGAACGACCATTCACCAGTACAAGCCTGGACTTTGTTCTATTGGGAGGTTGTGTACCAAAAATATATGCACATTAACACTCAATACGGTCATTAAATCTTTTCTTAAAAGAAAAAGGGNCCTCTGAATGGCTGGAGAAAAACCAAATGAAGACTTTGTAGTGACCTAGTCAAAGTTCTGAGCTGAATCCTATTCAGATGCTGTGGCATGATCTTGAAAAGGCTCTTCATGCTGGAAAAGCCTCCGGTGTGGGGGAACATGCAAACTCCACACAGAGATGCCCAACGGAGATTGGAACCCTGATCTCCTGACTGTGAGGCCAACATGCTTCCCGCTCATCCACCGTGCGGCCAATGACTAATAATAGTAGAACAAAATAAATCCAACAATCAAGGTCAAACAATTTAAATAACCACATAGTTGGGTAATGTGATTGGTAAACTAGCTTGAAAGCCCCGGCAGATGGCTCTCACAACAAGACCGAAGTTGTGTGTGTTTACTGTCGCTGTCCTTGGAATTGTCACGGGCTTGCCAGACAGAAGCGAGAAAGTACTGAAGCACTGCTGGTGTTTTTTAACTGTCATATATATATAGTGGTATTTTGGCGTATGAGTGTCCCAACTAACAAGTGTTTTTTTTTATTTTTAGATGCGGCTGACATTTTGCTTTGAACTGCAAGCTAAAATGTGGGAACAAGCTGCTAGTTAACGGCAGGCATAGCCGAGGACAGCTATTCGGGGCTTATTTCAAAGTGACCGTGGCTGAAGAGCTGGAAGGAGCTGGAAGTGCCTGAAGCGCACCAGCTCAACAGTATCAGTAAATAAATCATGCTTTATAACAATCTAATTACTCTTATTTGTAATGTATTGAAATGTGTAAAACTAAGACAAGCACAGCATCAACTAAAAGCACAAAATGAATACAGAACGACCATTCACCAGTACAAGCCTGGACTTTGTTCTATTGGGAGGTTGTGTACCAAAAATATATGCACATTAACACTCAATACGGTCATTAAATCTTTTCTTAAAAGAAAAAGGCTAAAAATAAAGTATAGAAGAGTATCTGTGTAGTGTGGGAAAACAGTAGAAGGTGTGTTCAAGGACAAAGTGGGACATGCATTAAACACCCAAAAACTGTGGGATTTTTACCACAAAGAGATATACATTCCTAATTATTTTAGATATATTCCTATCTGCGATTAAATGCGATTATTTATGAATTGAATGTGGACTAAAATGTAATTAATCGTGATTAATTGTGATTACATGTTTTGGTAGCTCTAATAGGTAAGGAATCCTACTTTGTGGAAAATCACTGTTGAGTCTGGAACCAATTACCCTCAATAAACATGACTCCAAAAAATCGACTGTCATAAACGAGACTGTACCTAGTGTAATTATTTTGAAGGTAAACTTCATCCCAATTTTTGGCGCCCCCTGAAGGCCTCAGCGCCCTTAGCATCTGCTTGCCCGGCCTAATGGACCGTGTCTGATTGATGGCGTTAGATGAGCGATACTCCTTTGCTGGTAAAGCACTTGATTAGTCCTGTGAGGATTTTCTGAGATGACCAATCACAATCACATATCCGGACTCAAACCTCAAACTTCACCTAGTTAGGAGCTAACAAACAGATGGGTCGTCAAACATTGGTTATTATTAGTTAGCCTGCACGTCCTAATACCCTACTACGATAGATAGATACAGTAGATATCTTTATTGTACTTCAATTCTAGAGTTGGTAAGCTGGGATAGGCTCCAGCAAAGCCCTACGAGCCTAGTGAGAGCAAGAGGCATAGAAAACGGATGGAGGGATGGATTGTTGTGTTTTGCTGCCCTATAAGTCAAATAGCAGCAGGAGTACCAGTTTTTTTTTTTAAGAACAAAGCTGAAGTCGGGTGTCATTTGATTTAGAGAATAAGTGAGGATAGCCAACCTTACAGTGAATCACCTTGTTCAGCGTTACTGCTTACAAAAATGCCCAACGCATTCAAGAGTGTGAGTTGAATTATCTTTATTTGTCTGCATATTTATATTTGATGACTTTTACATTCCTCTGGGTGGTCGTTATGAAGGCAAAGAGCGGGGTCCACCATGACGACAAGGTGGACCAGATGGAAACTGCGGTAAAAGAAGCCCTTGAGGCCACGTACTACGGAGAAGACTTGAGGTGTTTAAGACAGGACCATAGCTTGGAACTCTGCGGAGAAAAGACAGGTCGTAAGAAAGGCAGCCTTTTTACGCAGGTTCAAACCGGTGACTCCTCTTACCATCTACTCCAATCCGCCCATCGTTGTCGTCATCGGCGGCATGCAGAAAGGCCTTGGTCTCTGTGTCTGTCAGGACCCGAGCGCTTGGAGAAAACCTCTGGAGGAAAAACCTGGCACACGCAAAAGCAGAATGGTCACTTACATGTAATGTTCACTTTTCATCCGCTTAGCAGAGAGTCACTCCGGGTTGTTTTATTTTTGACGTGTATATCGACTGTGTGTCTCTGCACTCACTTCAGCTCCTCCTCCTCGATGTAACCGCTTTCATCGTTGTCCAGGATGCCGAAAGCCTTCTTCACATCCTGGGGGCTCTTCTTGGTGAGGCCACACAACTGGAAGAACTTCTTGGGGCAGAAGGAGTCCGGTGCTATTTGGGATGAGACGTGCGGAACATGCCTCAAGTACACGTTTCAATACGAACCAGTTCTGGACTACTGCAACAAAAATAACTGCCGTCGAGATGTAGAACTCTTGTACTGGATCTCAGCAAAGTAGTAGTGAGTACTAAAGCATGCAGCATAAATGATGTGTGTCTTTGCTCCAGGGTGTGTATTGTAACTCCCTCCTTCTGTCCATTGTGCAATATTTGTGCATTATTATTATTTGGTCTTTAA
Organism: Oostethus manadensis; assembly: GCA_024372805.1. NCBI lineage: Eukaryota > Metazoa > Chordata > Actinopteri > Syngnathiformes > Syngnathidae > Oostethus > Oostethus manadensis. Next base: position 2,299,115 of record QODF01000131.1, read on the forward strand.
GGCACATTACACCTAGGAAGAGGATCTTTCTCTTATTCTCACCTAGTAGTGCATGCAAAAGTCACCTCAGTGTTTACAGTGCCATAACATACACACACAGTCCCGGTACGACAGCGGTGATGAGGTGGAAGGTGATACCTTGGCAGTCCTTGATCGCACTGGCGATGGCATCAGCAGAAAGGATAGATGACAGCGACATTTTTTTTTCTGCAGGCGCATGGGAATGATAAACAGTGACTAATTAGCACAATTTTTCATAGGTACACAACGTCAGAGTGTCAATAGTGAGCCAGAAAGTGACTCGGAGGCGAACGTTTTCACGAATAAGCCCAAATAATGACGTTTTAGTTTGAAAAGAAATCATATTTCCAATCATTTCAGGGAAAAGGCTCACATGGAACTACTTCAGCTGTGAGATTCAAACAGAAAAAAGGTCCACTTACCAGGTTGGGAGGCTTCTGGGCCAGCAGGTGATGCAGCGGGGAGAGAGGTAAAGCTGAGTGGTGACTGCTGTCTGTCAAGGTGCTTTATATAGGCCCAACTGCACCGACAATGGGCTTTGCTAGAGTTACCTGTCCGTAGATCAAATTCTAACGGGCCGCCCCGATCCAGTTTCTCAGCTACCTAATTAACCTTTACTATTTATAGGAGGCCAGGGGCCACAGAGAGACAAGACCCGTGGACATCCCCGTTGCCAAGAACGAATTAACTTTAAAAAGCACCTTTTTAAGTGCCCGTTGTCATCCGGACACTTTATAATTTATAAATATATAATTTATATTACAGGTTGTAATACAACGGCAACATCCTCTCTATTTCTTCTTCTTTTCTGACCACTTCACCCCCGCCTTGCTCTTTCATAGACATATCCTTTTACTGGCCGCAGAGTCCCAACCCTTGCAAACATCACAATATCCAACGTTGAGGATATTCATGTGCGATAAAATGTCAATAAACATGACAGGTATATATTATTAGATATATACTGTATTTTTTTGGTCATTATATTGGTACGTTTCTTTCATGGTTAGGTTAATTAATGTCAGGTCGGTACGTCTGGACAATTACATCCAATAAAAGGGCTGTGTCAAAAATACTGCCTTTACAAAGAAAATAATGCTCAGTTTTGATGGTAATGGTTTGAACATAATACATTGAAATTAAAATTAAATAGTATATTTATAGGGCAAGAAACTACATTAGGGAACTTGACCCAAAAGGAAAATCATTCACCTCACTATAAGGTAGTGGAATCCCTTCAATTTAGATAATTGTAAAAACAAACGTATGGTAATATATATTTAATATATTTAATGATTTTGTATCATTTTTTTCTAATTAAAGAAAAAAGGGTCCAGTAATTTGAGTTAATGAGTTTCAATGCAATGTGTGTTATTGGTGAAATCAGTTTGGCAATTTTATTTTTGTATTATTAAATTTTTAATTTAATATTTCATATTAAATGTATTTACTCCTCCTCACCATCAAACGTCACACACTAATGAGGAAAAGCGGTACAGAAAACGGATGGATGGATGATTTAAATCAGCTTAATGAGATTTTCATCTGATGCAATCTTGTCATTATTTTGTATTTTCTTTTTTTATTGATTAGAATTTCAATATAATTTAGGAGAGGTTAGGCTGTGGAGTGTATATCTATAGTCTGCTTTTTCTCAGCTGGCTTCAGCTGATCTTGTCCCAAAAAACACATGATAGCTGCTGATGGCCGGTCTCTGTCTATTTTGCTTTGTCAACTCTGCTGATGACAGCATCAGAAGTCACCCTCTGCTGCCAGTGGTGTTGATAATGCATAATGTAATGTGTCCCTGCCATTCATGCACTGGTATCATGTGCCCTGTTTTTTGCAGATGCAGGTATTGTGGATGATACTTAAGTATCTGTGAGCAGGTTCCATGCACCGAGAAATACACGTAGAGAGGTACTTTAACTAAAACAAGGTTGGAATGTATGCAGGTGTACGGGGATACTGCGTTTCCTAAATGTGTCCAGTGTGATCCGCAAGCAGGCTCTTCCTGGAGAGTAGCCAACGGCATGGGAGCGCTCTTTTGTCACATGCAAGGTGTGTGTATGCCTGCGTCCCGCCGGCGGCAGCTGGCCTGCGACAGGTGAAGTCAGCAACCTGTGGTGTCATTACATCACTTTAAACCTTACTTAAAGGCCCCCGGGGCCTGACTAGTCCAAAATACCAATGCTTTAATTCCAAAGACAAAGTATTCATTCACACGCCAAAAGTATCTACTTAGCTGATAAACGACATTGTTTGTCCTTGTCACGTCACACATGCCACACTTTTTCCTAGGAACAGTTCCTAGAGCTCAGCCTTGTTGCTAGGTAGATTTCATAGGGCTCAGTCCTAACCGCCCTATAAACCAATGAAAAACATGCCCGCTTGCTGCCTGTTCGTAGGCCTCCTAGTTGAAAAGTCTATTTGTTGCTAGGCAGATTTTAATAGATACGTTCAGTTTCTTATATTCAGACAAGTATTTATTTTGACATCTTTTCACTGTCACCTGAAGTCTTCTTCAGAATGGACGGCTGGCCACCGTCACTGTAGTTGTTTAAAATGTTATTTTGAATACTAAATATGGAGGCGAATTTGGGCTAGCGTCATTCATTTGTTCAGAAGGTCCGACTCTAACCGAAATGGCTGCAAACCAAATTAATTTTTCCCATAAGAAATCATGTTAATCCAATGAATCCGTTCCAGAGGTGCCATAAATGTTAACACAAAACAGTTCTTTATTATTATACAATTATAGTTTCCAATGCAGAAAAATATTTGAAAGGCATCTAAATACATAAAAAAGAGATACAAGAACATTTGAGGTTACTTCTCACCTGACATGAAGACATGATGTGGCAGTGAGATCATTACCTTCCTTTCCAACGCCACATTCCTGTTTTGCCATGAGTAAAAACTCTCCACACCTTTTGTCCACACCTGACTAGAAGTTCTGCAGGAACAGCTTGCAGACCGACACACCCCAGCCTACTCATCAAATGATTCATTTATATTGTATTATTTCAAATGATTCTTTCATTAATGAATTGCATTTTTTGTTAGTATTTATTGTATTTATTTACATAATTTGTTAGTCTAGTTAGTTAATGTATGTATATGTATATGTATATGTATATGTATATGTATATGTATATGTATATGTATATGTATATGTATGCAGGATAACACCCTTATCAAATGCCAAAATTGTGATTTCAATGAATTGTATTTTATTTTATTTATTTTATTTATTAAGCATTTATTTATGTATTCATTGTAATCATTGTGTTGGTGATTTTTTTATTGTTGATTTTAGTTGACTTCTATCTTTTTAACATTGAACGTATTTACACAACCTTCATATGAAATGTATTGATGAAGTTTAAAAATATTTTTCTTTTTTTTTCTTTTGTTAAATTATTAGATTCATTTTAAATGTGTGTGTTTACTCCACCTTTTGTTGATTATTAAGTAAATTATATGTTACTCATTTTTACATTTTTACATATTAGTATGATATGATTGCTACATTTTGTTGTCACTTACTTCTAAGTATTTCTAAGTTAATGTAATTATTTTATATATAAAATACAATATAATATTTGGCAAAAAATGTTTGGTAACATCAAATGTGTTTTAAAAGCTTTGGACAATACCTTATGAATACTTTGAAAACAAGGACTTTAAATATAATAAATAAAAAATATAAGTTCTGTTTGAAGATTATTTAGCTATAGTATTTAAATGATATCATGTCACTAGTAATTATTCTTTAGGTAAAAATTTTTATTTATCAGAAAATAACTACCACTTGTTGATAGGCGGACCTTAATCACAGGCCAATTGAAAAAAATAGCCACTTGTTGCTAGGCAGAGTTCATTGGGCTTGATGACAATTGCCCAATTGGCCAATGGAAAAAAAGGCCACTTGTTGCTAGACAGAATTCGCAGGGCTCACACATTGGTAGAAGGCAGAGACAAAAAAAGAGAGACCGCTTTGATAGTGATAGTGGCCTCATAGGCCAGTTCAGCACTTATTTTTACATATTTTTAATTTTAATTTTGCAAGTAACTCTGTGTTAAATAGAAAAAGCCTAAAAATGACTTTCTATTGATGATTCAAGCTGTTTTAAAAGACAAGGGGAAGAATCCATGCCGGCTTGATAATGGAGCCCTCAACAAAATCAGTCCAGCACCCTCAATGTTTGTATTTGTTGTGGACGCGAAAAAGAAACGGAACTGTATTGCCCTGCAGACTTTGTGCGTGCGCGTCTTGCGTGTGTGACAAACACCAGACACCGGCTCGACGAGCTGGACTCAAACCCAGAGCCGGTGCATGATGTCATGTGCCAAGCTGATACCTTTGCAGACTATTCTGTTACCGGCCACCATTTATTTATTCATTTGCGCTAGCTAATGTTGCACGCATGTCCTCACACCCCCCACCCCGTGCTTGGTGCCCCTCATAGATTCAAAAAGAACTCTTGTTCTGCGTTATTAATGCAAGCCATTGCTTCTGTCCAAGGTCCTGCAGTAGCTTGCAGGAAGTGTAATCCGTGTCAACGCGAATTAAACATGTCTGCTTGCTTGAGGTAAATAACAGCAGAATGACTTGGGCTTCAAGAGGAGCAATCAAGTGTCCCAACTATGGTCAGCTGACCACGTGACCTCCAAATGAACGGCTTTAGCGCCGCGTAGTGGCTGAGGCTGGGTGTGCGCCTTGGCGGGATGCCATACCCGCTAAGATATCAGCATGTGACACATTTCCTGTCCACACCTTTTATTAAGTGCTTTTCAGAAGTTCACATAGCAGAAAAGACACGTGATGAACCCCCGATAAGACCGGAGCAGACGAATATTTATTCTTTTCCACTGTATGTTCTGGAAAGTGCATGGAAGCAAAATTCATATTTAAGACATCAGCACAATCGTCGCTTTTGTTTCTTTGTGTGTTGCGTAGGAGGAATCGTCTCTTCGGCAAATGTATAAAAATGATTTATATTCAGATGAAAGGGGGTGGGGGGGTCGACGTGGGCGCTGTTGTCCCGTTAGAGCAGGAGTTGTTGGTCACTGGGCCCCAGTTTACGCCTTAACCAAGGTGGTGAACTCTGAGGACAGACGGAGGAAACTGTTATCGCAAGCTCCGGCGTCCCTTTTCTACCACTTCCCAGAATGCTCAGTTTACCATCCACGCCAATCTTGCCATCACCGTCGGTGTCACCGGCCTTGAGGAAAGCCTTGGTCTCGGCGTCGTTCAGGGTGCGTGCGCCTGACTTGAAGTTCTGCAGGAACAGCCTGCGGAGCGACACACCCCAGCCTTCTCCTCAAATCATTCCTTTTTATGGTATTTCATATAATAATAATAATAATAATTGATTGCATTTTATATTTGTATGTATTTGCTTGATTTAGCTTAATGTATTAGTCTACTTAGTTCATGTGTGTATATGTATATGTGTATGAGTATGTGTATATTTATATTTATGCAGGATAAAACTTCGTCAGTGCAAAAATTCTTTTTTTATTGAATTGTAATTTTTCGGCATTTTTATATGTATTCATTATGTTGGGGATTTGTTACGTGTTATGTTAACATGGAATGTATTTACACAACCTTTACTTGAAATGTGTCCATTATAAAGAATTTTGCTTCATCGTTTTACGTTTTTTCAAAATATTTGTCTTTTGTTGTTCATATGAAATGTGTGTGTCTGAAGTACTCCACCTCTTTTGTTTTATTTGTTCATTATTAGGTTATTACATGTTACTTACTAATCTATTACATTTAATACTACATATTGCTACATTTTCTTGTAATGTGTTTCTAATTTCATTTCATTATTTGTGTGATTCACCAAAGCAACTTATCTGACATGCACATAATATAACACAAGTTCTGTCTGCAGTTGATTTTTAGGTCATTTTTAGGTAAAAGGTTAAAAGTGTTTTTTTGCAGGCTGTATGCCGCGGCTGAGTGTTCTTACTTGAGCTCATCCTCCTCAATGAAACCGCTCTTGTCCTGATCAATGATCGCAAAAGCCTTCTTCAAGTCGTCGACGGACTTGTGGGCCAGGCCGCAGGCACCGAAGAACTTCTTGTGGTTGAACGATCCGGCGTCTGCACGCAGAGATGTCGTCATGCGTTATATTTGGGTAGGAAAGATTTGCAAAAATGCAAGGTTGGCGGGGATTTCTGTCACCTTTGCATGCATCCAGGGCTGCAGCGACCTCAGCATCTTGCAGTAAACCTGAGAAGGCCATTGTGATCTGCTGGATTGGAATAGAAGCTTTTTTTAAATGGTCATACATTGCAAACTAGCCATCCTGAGAAGAAGGAGCTCAATGCAAAAACATGCTTGTTGAAAGCTATTCTAGTCAGATGGACTTGTGAATGACAGGTCCCATGTGAGCGTGTGACTGTAGAGGTGACAAGAGCGCCATGTCTTCTCCAAGCAGCTGACGCTGATCCTTCCAGCGCAGCGGTGCAGGCCCAACTTCCTCGCCCACGGTTTCAAATATCCATATTTTTCTCCATCTTCTGTGAATCAAACTCACCTCTGAGGGGGGGGGGCGGTCTTTGTTTAGGAGGCTTACGGATGATGCGGGACAGGAGTCGGGGAGTCGACTGCAGTGGTCGCCCGGGTGCCACCGCTGACCTTTTATAGTTTCACCCCATGGAAATCGGAGGCATTGGATAATTGACACCGCTCAGATGATGGAGGCGGGTGGGTGGTGGCTTTCAAACATTTGTCCCTTAGCCCACAGAGCGTTCTATTTTTGAAGTTTCACAAACGAAGACGCTTAAAAGGTGCGTTTGAAGAAGTCCTCCCCGTGCTAAGAATAGTGGCGCTCCAAGGCTGCGGAGGGTGAACGGGAAGCGGTGCCGGCACCGCACGGGCCTGTTCGACCAGGTGGGGTTACTTTCAGTCCCTTTTGGGATGACTGATCTCAGTCTCTCTTTGCTCGCATTTTACGTTTGATATGCAAATGCAAAAAAACCATTCTGGGTCACCATAGCTGGACATTGCAGTCTATTGCCGACCCGTAGGTGGCGCTACTGTCCTACAAGGAGGAGGTAAGTTGTCAGCTGTCACTTCTGACTAACAAGTCCAAAAAGAGTTTGAACTTGATAGGGCTGCCCTTTGACCCTTTGTTCCCCAAAGGGGGTGTATGTTACACGGTTACAGGGGGAAATATGTTGGGGGGCAGCAGCAGGTTTATCTTATCCGCTCATAGCTCAGGGAGACGTCCGCACAAGCAGAGTATGTGGCAGCGCTTGCTTGCTAGCTGCTGCAAATCTCCTCGCATTCGTGGAGTAAAGTCTGGGAGCTGCGCCCGCTTGTGCGTGCCAGGTCCTGGCTTCAAGCCATGTGAGCCCCCGTCTCGCACAAACCCGTTAGGAAAAGAGTTGATCTTGTTGTCATGAACCCCTGGCAAATCCCCATTGCCATCCCAATGACACCACTAGTACTCATCCAGTGTGTGTGCGTGTGTATAGAAGCAAAAAGCGTTTGACTTTTACACCAAAAGAGTATTTATTTCCGGTTTTTCACTCCGCCTCAATAAAAAGAGTGCAGATGGGTGTACAACTTGCACAAGTTTCAGAACAACAAACACATGTGAACAGCGACAGGTCAAAATATGTGCTCCATGTTGAGAAATAGTCCGCAGGCAACTCATAAATAAGGTATAAAAAATATCCTTTCAGCTGATGATTACTGACAATCCTGCAAAGTTCCATGAAACCAAGAGGATCTTGGTCAGGGGGGAATTTATGCCTTAACAAGGACAGCAAACTCTGAAAGTAGAATGAAACTAACATTAGTACATTTTTTTTTTGTGCCATTTTTATTACCATTTTCTGTGTTGGCAATCCAGTTAGGATTTGTGCAAACGGATCTGGTTTTGTTATTTTTTTACACTCATCTCCTATGTGGGATTGTTTGGCGTAGGCAAGTGTTGGAGGCGCGGTAACAAGTCTTACCCTCAATTCCAATCTTGCCGTCGCCATCGCTGTCACCGGCAGTGAGGAAGGCCTTGGTCTCTTTGTCGGTGAGTGCCCTGGCAGAGGCAGAAAAGTTCTGCAGGAACAGCCTTGGGAAAAAGGGCACCAAATAAAAATTTGAAAAAAAAAAAGGTTTACTTACAAAAATATTTATTTTGAACAAATTGATAGAAAAAACTTGTGTTTTACATGTTTTAACAGAATTAATTCTTAATAAAAAAGTTGCTTGGGATTATTTGATATAGGCACTGGAACTCAAGCAAAGATGATTATTGGAGTATAACATAATATTTCCTCACTTAAAAAAAATATTTTCCCCCATTAATTGAATTATTAATATTGTGCATTTCAGAATGAGGTGTACACGCTCCATTGTTCTTGTAGGGCCCGGTAAATACACAAAATATGTACTGAAGTACACTGCAAACTTACTTTATTCCTTTTTTTCAAATAAAAAAAATGCATCAGTGTAATATATCACTATAGTATGCGTCAGTAAAATATGCTATAATCATTTTCTTATTTGCATCTAATGTTTATTCTGGTTACCAAAAATGTCTGCGTTTGCCCCACACATTTGCTACTAACCACGGAAGTAGTAAAAAAAAACAAAACACATTTACATGTAAATGTAACATTACAGTTAAATTAAGTTACTTAAATGTAATTACATTCAAATGACAAAGTAAAAAAAAAATCAAATGCACTGTTCTGGCTGATTTCGCCTGTAAAAGATCTACAGATACAATTTAAATGTCACAAAAAAAACACAAAACATAATAGTTAGAGTAAAAACAGGGTATTTAAATGTAATTATTTCAGAATGTTGCACTTTAATTATCTAGTGAGATCCATACAATGTACTGTACATCCCTTCCAAGTGTGCTGCATGGATGCATGTCTTACTTGAGCTCCTCCTCCTCAATGAAGCCACTGTTGTCCTGATCAATGATCTGGAAGGCTTTCTTGACGTCATCTGCGGACTTGTTGGCCAGACCGCATGCCTTGAAGAAGTTCTTGTAGTTGAAGGAGTCGGCGGCTGCAAAACAAAAACCATCAGCCGGGTTAAGAACAAGAAGAATAAAGCAAATCATCAACAAATGGCGATGGGTTTTCTCCAAAAACAGGAAGAAATCTCACCTGCGCAGCCATCCAGAGCTGCTTTCACATCAGCATCATTGAGGACACCAGCGAAGGCCATTTTTTTCTTATTCCTAGGAGGGAGAGAAAACAAGTTAGGATCAGTCATAAGTGACTGTCAGGGGTTAGGTTGCAAACTTGAAGCATTATTGCAGACAGAACGAGACACATGTGCTGCTTAAACCAGTCAGGAATTACATACCGTACAAGTAATGCAAATGAATTAGTCCATGCTTTATGGCTCTAAGCGTCACTAGTCATCATATTTGTAAACATTTGGCAGCTATGCCCGTACAAAGTGAGGAACTGAAACCAAACAGTGACAAAGTTGTTGATGGCTGACATTGTCTAGCAGTATCCAATATTTCATCATATGGCACAAATGATCATCCGCAATTCCTCTGGAGAGTCCTGGGATCCACACTGCTGCCTCCATGCCTGTCTGTTATCATTCTGATAGTAGTCCAGGGTGTAGCGTCCTTGGAAGGATCCTTGTTTTTGAGTAGTCAGTGCGGGTAGTGCGCACTCACCTTTGCGCTGCGTTGAGGCGAGTGAAAACCAAGGCGGACTCGAAGTCAATGCCCCGAGTCGCCCTTGCCCGTCTCTTATATATCCTTGAGCAACACCTTTTACAGTGCTTTGGGGTCTCGGTATCGGGTGCCAAGATGCGTGGCTTTCGGAAAAATGTGTCTACTAGTCGAGTCTATTTTTAGAGCAACAAACGAGGATGCAACCATGTGCTGGTGGGCCTATAGCCGTGCTCGTAACCCGAGCTCAGCGCACCCGCCTGCTCCACAAAACACATATGTCCTGACATATGTAATTATAAAAAGATTCCATAAATCTTCATCGTGATGAATGCGGGGCACGCATGCACTCAAAGAGCCCTGCGAAGCAAACGAGGCCTTGAGGCGTATTTCCTGGTCGTGGGCCAATCAGATTGATGCCGTCAATTTTAAATGAAGGTCAATAAGATCCAAGTGTTTATTAGCGTGATAATGACTTCCATCTTTATATTTCAACACGTTCATTGGCACATTTATGTTAGTCTCTGCACTGCTCTGCGAAGGTCCTAAGACAACATTAGATCAGGTTCAAGCTTTACTTATTTACCTCATCATGTTATCAGTGTGCCCTGCGATTGGCTGGCGACCAGTCCAGGGTGTACCAAAGTCAGCTGGGATAGGCTCCAGCATACCTGCCAGCCTAATGAGGACAAGCGGTATAGAAAATGAATGAATGTTATCAATGTTCTGTATTAGTATACCTCCCAAAAAAGTATGACAACTAATACTTGCGGCTGTAAGTAAGTAAGACAGAATATAAACAATGAAATTGGGTTTTAAAAATAAATACTTAAATAATAAGAAGTAATAAATAAACATGGGGGGGAGAAGGTAAAACATTGCTGTATAGATAAAAATGTGAAAAATAAAACTATAAATTAAATTAGGGAAAACATCTGGAAAAAAATATTGACCCAGTTGATACATTTGTAGAGCGTCAAATCACATGGCACAAAATGACACATGAATAAAACAAAACATGTGTATATATCTGGATGTTGGAGGACTGTGTTGGTTGACACGCCTCTACAACATACCATGGAAGTCGGGAACAGTACCTCTGGACTGGCAGACCGGGGTGGTGGTCCCCATTTTTAAAAAGGGTGACCGGAGGGTGTGTCCCAACTATAGGGGGGTCGCACTCCTCAGCCTTCCTGGGAAAGTCTACTCCAGGGTGCTGGAGAGAAGGGTACGACCGTTAGTCGAACCTCGGTTACAGGAGCTGCAATGCGGTTTTCGTCCCGGTCGCGGAACACTGGACCAGCTCTACACCCTTGCAAGGGTACTGGAGGGTATGTGGGAGTTTGCCCAAACGGTCTACATGTGCTTTGTAGACCTGGAAAAGGCATTCGACCGTGTCCCTCGTGGTGTCCTGTGGGGGGTGCTCCGGGAGTACGGGATTGATGGCCTGCTACTACGTGCCATTCGGTTCTTGTACAATCGAAGCAGGAGCCTAGTTGGCATTGCCAGCAGTAAGTCCAGCTTGTTTCCGGTGAACGTTGGCCTCCGCCAAGGCTGCCCTTTGTCACCGATTCTGTTCATAATCTTCATGGACAGAATTTCTAGGCGCAGTCAAGGTGTTGAGGGAATCCAACCTTAGGAGCTCGTCGTTTGCCTTCCGGCTCAGCTCTCTCTTCACCACGACGGTCCGGTACAGCGACCGCATTACTGCTGACACTGCACCGATCCGTCTGTCGATCTCACGCTCCAACCGTTCCTCTCTCGTGAACAAGACCCCGAGATACTTGAACTCCTCCACCTGAGGCAAGACCTCACTCCCAACCTAGAGGGTACAGTCCACCCGTTTCCGACTGAGAACCATGGCCTCGGATTTGGAGGTGCTGAGTCTCATCCCAGAAGCTTCACACTCAGCTGCAAACCGCTCCAGTAAACGCTGAAGGTCACAGCCTGATGAGGCCATAAGGACCACATCGTCTCCAAACAGCAGAGACGAGATCCTAAGGTCACCAAGCTGGACTCCCTCAACACCTTGACTGCGCCTAGAAATTCTGTCCATGAAGATTATGAACAGAATCGGTGACAAAGGGCAGCCTTGGCGGAGGCCAACGTTCACCGGAAACAAGCTCGACTTACTGCTGGCAATGCCAACCAGGCTCCTGCTTCGATTGTACAAGAACCGAATGGCACGTAGTAGCGGACCACCAATCCCGTACTCCCGGAGCACCCCCCACAGGACACCACGAGGGACACGGTCGAATGCCTTTTCCAGGTCTACAAAGCACATGTACCGTATATATATGTATATATATAATACCGTATATTTATACGCATTTTTTACATACATATTGTTTTAAATTGTTTTATCCTAAGACTAAAAATGAGAATATGTCAGTTTCATGAAACATACAGTTAGGTGCAGAAGTATTTGGACGATCACAGACAATAATCGCATTTTATAATTTACAAATTTTACTTAAAATTGAAGTAATCTGGATAAATGTATTTGATTGTTGTATTTATGTTGGTCAGTGGAGGCAAGTCAAAACAATAAGGACATTTCTTTCTGCAGTCTAATTAGAAATCACACAACATCCCCTAAACGCTACACACAATTGAAGTCAAGATTAAATGTAGTAAAAAAGTAGACAGTAGAATCGCACAATAAATATATTTATTACTCTTTTAACACATCCACTTTTTGTCTTTTATATCAGACTGGCAACGAGCAGCAAGCAAGCAGGCAGGTTGAGATCATTTGAGGTCGGGAATCCTCTTCCTGTTATTTAAAATCGGGATAGAGGGTCACGGCCATTGACGTTTAATGTCTTTATTTGAGAAGATCACAGAACTCTGTAAAGAAGAAGAAGACATTAAGAGAGTTATTTCAAGCATACGGCATGCATGGACTTACATGAGTGCACACAACTTTGGTAGATGGTGATTTCAGCACTAGATAGCGGATAGCTCCCCTACGCCCTATCATCTGCTCTGGAGCAAAAAAAATAGGTAAAAAAATAGGGGTGGGGCATGAACAAAACAATATTTGTCTGTATTAGGAACTTCGATAGACACTCTCTGGCCCTTCTTATCAACTGATCCTAATAATTGGCGCTAGCCTGTTTGTTAGCTAAATGATGCAAAAAATGACCGCGCACTCCACAAAAACATTAGGACGCGGGGGCATGAGAACATTTTCTGCTATTTTTTAATTGTTTTACATTAATAAATGTATCAATTTTTTAAATGTATACATTTTTCATTTTTAAAATATGTTTATTACATTTTTTTAATGTGTATTATTTTTAAGAACCTTTATAGACCCGCTGTCCCCTCTTATGCGCCGGCCATATTTAGCTGTGCCAAAGAGCTTATCGTTTAACATCATCATTCCCTATATTTGTTTGCAAAATTGTGCAAAAATGACCACCAAATTTTAAAATTGTCTGTATGTTTTTATTTATGTATTTAAAAAAATATGTTCCATAGTTTGACAACATTAAGAACTTTTGAACTTCAGAACTAGAAAGTGGATAGCTGCCACTGGCTGTTCTTATCTGCTGGCCACATTTAGCTGTGGCAAAGAGCTCATAGTTTTATTTATCTTTATTTGTAGCAAAATTATGCAAAAACGACAACAACTTCCAAAAAAAATAGGTGGGACATAAAAAAGTTCCTCAGTATGAGGAAATTTCAAGCACTCTCTATTGCCATGTGTGTTAGCAAAATTATATGAAAACTGGGAAAAGATGAGACATATGTAAATAACAGACATCATTATAATGAATTCAACCATGTGACTTTTGCCAACCAATCAGAAATATGACAATAACGACCAAGTTAGTCACTGTAGTGAAAGAATATACAGTATATTTGACTACAATTTCATTTTGATAAATATTTTTAGGAACAAAATGATTATTATTTTTGGTGGGAAATTTACTTAAGTAAAAAATTCTGAAAAAGTATTTCAATGAATGCCCCTCTTATGTTTGTAGCACAATTATGTGAAAAATACCAACAATTCCACAAACATTTAAAAAAATGTGTTGGGCATGAAGACAGAAAGGTTCTTCAGTATGAAGAATTTTTACGGATTTTTTTACATTGTTTCTTTGTTCCTCAGTAAACAGTGGCATGAATGTTAACAATGTTCCACATCCACAAACCTTCCATCCCAATCTTGCCATCACCATCACTATCTCCTGCAAGCATCAGAGTCCTGGTTTCGGCCACAGTCAGCTCCCTTGCACCAGGATAGAAATTCTGAAGGAAGAGTCTGATGGGATAAAGAAAAATAAATCAACAATAGAATCTGATCAACTAGTCTTAAAAAACGATGGCATTGTCATCATGTTCTATGACATATCCATGTGAATCCCTCCCTTTGGCAATGCTTGCTCACCAAACCTGTATGAATTAATTGCATTCAAAGAGCTTGAGGGCAATGCATCTATCTGTGTCATGCTTATTTAAGGCCTTAAGCCACTCATGCTTACACACTTACTTTAGCTCCTCCACCTCAATGAATCCACTCCTGTCCTGGTCCAGGACTGTGAACACATTTCTCCAGTCTGCTTGGGATGAGTCAGCCAGTCCCACTTGTGCAAAAAATGTTTTGTAGTTGAATGTCCCTGGAGCTGCGTAGATATGCACATAAAGAGCCAAACATTATTTATACTGTATATACTGTATATATATGTACAGGGGTATATAAAACGTCGTGTTGACTCAGTCGCTCAGATGACTTTCAAGCGCCAACCCGTGCCATTTACCAACATTCAGCCTGTAGTGCATCGCTGTCTTTTGCCGTTAGAGGTTATTACATCATACCATTGACACAAAAAAAGCAAGAAGAACATTGCCGAAGACTGCAATGCAAACTTAAATGTTAACAGCATTTAGCATTCATTAAAGCTACTAAGAGGAGAAAATATGCTGGATGCAAACAGCGAGAATGTGCATAAATATAAATGTCATATGCACTCCTGATCTAAAATGGAAGACCAGTTAAAAAATTGCAAGAATTTACATTTTGCACTGTTGGATCTTAAGAAAGTTTCTAAGTAGAGCTTCAGAAAGCAAAAAGAAGAAATTGGAAGAAGAACAGGTATAGGCTGTTCATCAGCTGATCAAGGCATAGCTAAAGAAAACCTTCACCCATCTGGAAATAAAGGTAACATTGTCAAAAAAAGACTCAGTAATGAGTACCTGTGCTGTTCTTGCTATTCAGCTCAAAAAATTGATTTGGGAATGCTTGAGGGTGGCGTTTCTAGGAGGCTGGTGGGAATGTTGATCCAGGTGATGAAGATGGCTTAACAGAGGACATCCACTGTCTGGACCCGATGGCCATTTTTGTAAACGTCCCTTGCCATCCATCCCCAAATGTTCTCACTTGGACTTAGATCAGGGAACACGCAGTATGGTCCAAAAGAGTCCTTTGTCAGGTGGGCAATGTGAACTGCAGTGTTGTCCTGTTGGAAAAACTCCATCACTACTAAGACGGGACGTCATTTGAATTTGAATGATTCCGGTTCCAATTCCTTGTTTAGTGTACAATGGGTCATAAAAGTTGGCCGGGTTTAAATGAGAACTCTAAGAGTTCTATTCGGATGATATGTCAGAACTTCTCCATGAATTGTTTCATCATATGAACTTTTTATCAACTTTACTATGATTTTCTTACGGGGCTATTTTCAACCAGTATGTAAATATCAAACCATTCAACTTGAATATAAAAGCTATGAAGTTTCTTTTAACAAAAGTGCACTTTCACAAAAGATGTTTACTTTTGAGAAGTGGTTGTGCTACCTCAATGTCGGTGTAAGCCATTTTTTTATGACCGCCTTATTTTTTTTTTAACACACATAAAGAGGAAATAGCCAGAAGGGCTCTTATTTTGAAGGTCGGGAATGTGCTGTGTAAGTTGAGCAGGTCCCTTGATTGTTGCTAATGGAGACAAACTGTGCAAATGATATGCTTGCCCAGCTGTAGCTGTAGC
>QODF01000131.1:2316234-2390050 GCA_024372805.1 Oostethus manadensis
ATAGATAGATAGATAGATAGATAGATAGATAGATAGATAGATAGATAGATAGATAGATAGATAGATAGATAGATAGATAGATAGATAGATAGATAGATAGATAGATAGATAGATAGATAGATAGATAGATAGATATATGTTTATTGTCTTTGCATTACTCTTGCACACATTTTAAAATCCTGTCATTCATTCATCATACAATTGAAATCTTCAATCTATAATGTAATGATGTCTACATCAACAACCATTAAATGTAGAATTGAATCAAATGGTATCGTTTGCACACTGCTTCGGATTATATTAAATCATGTATCATTTTTGAATTTGATCACGACCTGTGATTTGAATCAAATCATCTTTTACAAAGAGAGTTACATCCCTAACTCGGCACCAGTAGCAACATTCATTTGGGATCGTCCCGTGTCTTGACGGACAGCCAATCGGACCCCGGGGCTCAGGGTCAGTGACATTTTTTTGTGTCTACCACTTGACTTGACTTGTTCCATAACCCTCAGGAGCTTTTAAGAAATCTAAAATAAAAACATTAAAAATGGTCTTGCCTATGCAGTTTAGCAAGCCGACCCATTTCAAAGAGAGAACATTTTTTGCCTTTTCCATCAGGAGCTCATGACAGTGTGAATATCTGACTGAGAGTGGCACTTGAGTCCCCACTTTTGTCAAAATTTAGACTTTTAAAGGCTGGGGTCCTAAACTTCAGATCACTTTAATGATTGTTAATGGTTGTAATAAATTGCTCAAATTACACAAAATGGTTTGTCTCACTCCTGTTTCTTCTTTTCACATTTTGAAGCTCTACTTAGAACCTCTTAAGATCCAACAATTCAATGTGGAGACTCTTAACATTTTTCAATGGGTTTTGAAATTTTGATCAGAAGCGTACATAGGTGGGTTCTACATATAAATTTATGTTTTGGGGGGCAATTGCAATAAGTCTATGAGTCTGAGGTTCCTTTCCTGTACGTGTGAGTTAGTTTGCGCCATGTAAGGTATGCAATATATATGCAAGCCCCAAATTGTAATGAAAGAAAAGTATAGTATACTAAAATTCCGTTTGGATAAATATTTTTATGAAAATAATGATTATTATCTTTGGTGGGAAAATTGTATTTTTGGATATCCAAGTATGTCAGTGAATTCCCTACAAAAGGTTAGTCTGTATACAGTAATAATTTTGTTTTAAAAACAGCCTTTTTTAAATTATAATGAAAAGCAACATATTCAAAATGATTACATGAGTATTTTTGGCTTGACTTTGTGTGAAACATTTATGAATCATTTATGAAACATTTATGAATCACTTTTCACAACAATTTTAGGCTTAAGTGTACTGTCAAGGGCAAAAAAGGTCACCGCCCCCATGTTCATTTCAAATTCAAACGCAAATATAGTATAAGGCTTGCCTCGTGCCAAACGTTGCTGACAACATTAGATTTTGCCACAGGGTCTGCTACAGAAATAAAAGGCCATCCTTTGCAACGCTTTGAGCTGACATGCAAACATAACAAATCGATAAATAAGGATGTGATGGGGCTATTCTGCACAGTTTGTGTCAACATAACCACTCCGACCTTTGTTGTCACATACCTGCTCGGTCACCTGCAGACTCCCTCACTGTTTGCCCTCTTGGATAAGAATCAGAAGTGCCTCGTCTTATATTTTATCATCAAATACAGCAATTCGGATGAGCGTGCAAAAGCGCGGGGTTTGTTTTTCGCGTGCGTGAGCGGCCGAAGAGTGACTCACCTTGACATGCCTGGACGGCAGCCTCAATGTCCTGGTCTCTCAGCATCCCTGCAAATGCCATGGTCCTCCCTCTGTGCTTGCCTTAGGGAGACACCCACATGCACGCACCAGTCACAGTGAAGTGAAAGCCGGCAAAGGTGCTAATCTGCTCAGAATATCTAAGCAAACACATTGTTTTCTTTCACTCGAGGTATAATTCAGGCTCTCGGGATGGTCCGTATTTTTCCACGCTTTTCATTGCATTTCTTTTCTCTATTGTCATTACTTTCTCTCCTTCTATATGCAGGAGCATAAACAAGCTACAACACACCCATGCATCACACAAGCATTGATTTGCACCAAACTACTCACCTTCCCTCAGATAATACTTTTGTCTGCGATGTTGTCTCTTCTTTGCGCCTCCAAACCACTCTCTTGGTAGCTCTGTGACGCTTTGTGCAAGGACTAAACCTGGCGCATCCTGTCATCAAACCCCCCTCCATCCTTCACCACAGAATGCATCTTCCTCCTCCTCCTTTGCTTTCATCAGTTAATCAGAGCAGATAATTCCCTGACTCGTGGTTGTTTTTGCAGACTTACAGAATACATTTATTGGTGGCATTTTTGTGTCATGTGCAGGTCTTCTTTGAATAAAAATGAAAATGGGTCGTATTTAAGACAAGTGCTTATAATCTTAAGCCATCAATAGTGTGCTTGCAATGGTGGGTGCCAAGTAAGGAAAGCAAATGCTTCATTTGGAACAACTGGGGAGTTCAGTAATTAGTTCTTGAAAATATTCAAATGGGTGTATTTCAGTATTTAAACAGCATCCGTCCATCCATCCATTCTACTACCTAAAAAGTTCAATATTGCTATGATTTCATGTGTACAAGTAGAGCTGGGTACAGTTAGGATATTTAAGCCTAGACAACCTGACCTGCAAATCAAATATTGGGACTACTGTTTGCATTTCTGAGTATAAATACCAGAAAACATTATAATTCCACAATACCTTCAAATAGCCTGCTTAGCCATACATCTAACGGTTATAATACATACCAATAAAAAAACTGTGTCTACATTCATTACCTAAAATCTCAACAGTTCACGAAACGTGACGGGTTTCTACGGCAAATACTGACTTGCGTTCGATTGGTCGTATGTGTTCGAATGTGCCAGGATCACTGACGGTGATTGGCTGTAAAGACTGTCAATCACGTGCCAGTGAACGCCTAATTTCGTGATGTGACGTCGGGAAGGAAATATGGCGCTTCGGAGGGGATGAGTTTGTTGATAGTCAGTTTTGATTTAAACATGCTACGTGTTTGAATAACGCCAAAAGCGGGCTTTAAGCAAATACACTGAGCCGGAAGCGGTGGTCGCCCCTTTTGTCAGAATGGACAACGGGACGGTGCTTGTCGCAGCCGTGTTTGTTGTCGTTAGCTAGCTAACGCTGCTACCATTGACATGCTAGCTGAAGCTAGATGGCTAATTGGGGGTCTAAACAGTAAGACAATGCTTCGTAACGTTATGTTGGTAACCAACGGTTGAAACACTCTACTAGGCACCATACCTGCCATTTCTTGTTTACCGCGACACTCCAACGGTCTAGCTGCTTGTTAGCTAAGCCAGGAGGATGAAGACCCGTCCTGGATGTGTTTGGTTGCTGAGCAGTGCCATTTCTCTGTCGGCATGCTGGCTGGCTCGGGGGGCTCCTGTTCAGTTTCACCACAGAGCAGGTAAGACCACACACTGGTTACTGTTGAATACCCGTTTGTTCACAAGCATGCTAACCTTTGACATGTATGACGTAACGCAGTAGATGAGGGTTACGTGCTAAAGTGTTCATGGAGACACATTTTGGACTTGGGGCCGAACTTCTCTCTTAATTCTGGCACAAGGCAGACATTTTGCTAAAATTGTATTCATGAATAAAGTCATACATTAAAACAGAAGCACGGCGTTTTCACCTGTGAGTACAGGAGTGCTCTGCTGGCAAACATGCTAATCAGAGATTAGATATGTGTGACAGGCGTGCACTTTTGCTTGGAATGAACAACTGCAAAAACACTAATTAAAGATGGGATGAAAAGCAGGCTCCTGTATTGATGGAACGACAGTACTGCAACAACTGGAGTCAAAGATCATTTATGTGACAGTACCTCTTGCTATAACACTAGCGACAGATCCTCTACATTACAGGAGCAGATCTGCAGCAAAATCGTGAATCAATGTACCTTTAAATGACAGAACTCTGCTGTTTTTAAGGACATACAGCAGAAATGCTTGTGCTGTTTTTAAGGACTGACTGCAAAACCACTCTGCAGAGATCCTCTACATCCTTTACACAAAAACGCTTGTCAGGGATCCTATATTTGAGAAGAGATCTCTGCTGCTCTCTTTATGGGCCTACTGCAAAAAGGCTAGTCAAATATATTTTCTAAAAAAGGTGTGCACTGCTGTTTTTAAGGACCTACTGCAAAACCACTCAGCAGATCCTCAATATGTTCTCAATGAGCTGCCACAAAAACGTTGGTGCAAGATCTAGAGGAAAGTTGAATATTTTACACTAAAACTGCTAATGTATAACTGCCACCCACATTCCATGTTTATCAGCCTTGGTCAATTATTAGCAACAGTATTGTATGCTCAGTCATAACACAGCATACAGGAAGCAGATGTAGGAATAGTTTTTAATGGTTTTATGACATTCCAAACCTGCCCTTTGACCATCTCAGTCTACATGTTGACCTGTTAGATTGCAACACATGATTCCCATTACAATGGATATAAATGAGTGGGTCAAATCTGCAAAGCTGCAGCATTCTCTGTTGTGTCCCATTGATCAGGGTAAAAACACATGCCTTTAGCTGCTGCGTCAATATTTTATTTGTTGTGACGGTAACATGTCTGCACTTAAGTCAGGTAGTCAATTTTGGTCTACACTGTTAGTTAGGTTGAATATTGACCTCCACTTTCCATGATGTCCACAATTCAGCCTGGCCCATTATAGCCTCTTGTTACTGGAGACATCAGTCATGTAGATTGATATTGGAAATAGTCGACAACTTTTCCTGGTGGAAACACTTCCAATTAGAGCTGCAAAAATTATTTTTTTTTCTTATTGATTAATCATTTTTTGATTCGTCGTTTTTCTAATATTTTGCGGCCCATGGGTTGACATGGAAAAATAGTGCAAATGTGGTCCACAGGGTGTGAGCTATGCCACTGATACTCATAACAAGCAAGTATACTGTATGCCATCACTGCATACAACAGTAATGTTGTCGCATAGACAAAAAAAAATGACAGCACAATGTGTAACAAGTAAGTAAACTTAAATAGGACAGCTACTACTATGGGGAATAATTAGCAAGTCTAAACACATAACTTCAGCAACTTTTTACAAATCGATCACCACAATGCATACTGGGAGAAGGCATCACTCCAGCTTACGGTTGTAACAAAATATTTGTAAAACCAACTATCGCAATAATAAAACCTTTTACGGACTATTGATACCTTTCCCCATGTATTGTTTTTTAATTATTATTACAATATACCTGCTGTAAACTTGTTTCACTGTTTCTTCCCAGTGAGTCACGTGAGCATTTTATACCTCATCTAAAAGGAGCTCTTTGCGACAACAGCAAAAAATTGGTTGGAAACCACAGAAGAATGAAAGCAGCAGAAAAACAAAAAATGGCCCGTCCACACTGTGCGAAGAATGAAAAGACACGGCAGTATCTTTAAAATCAAGAGTGTGGACTCACTTTGGCTTTTATAGCGTGGGCAAGGCAATGCTAGAAAAGGACTTTGCAGTATGAAAGAAGTGTTAGACGAAAACAGGACAGACATGCACAACCACCTTGTTTGTCACCACACTCACAGAAAAAACTGTCTAGTAAGAGCATTGTTCATTTGTCTATTGAGACGCTGAATGTGTTGTTCATTCAAGAGATATGTGTGTTTACTTTACGTTTAAAATTGTTAGGCTGTTCAACCTTATCCAGTCATTGTGTTTCTTTCTACTGCCATACTACACTACAAATATTTTAGATATGCGTCTACTTTAGAGTTGCTCTACTTGAGTGGGTTAGCTGGAGCCTATCCCAGCTAAATATAGCAAAATATTTTATGCACCATTTTAAGACATTGCTATCGTAAGCCATGCATGTATCTTGAGGTATCCTGAGATTCCCAGGCCTACTCCCAAAACTTCATGCCACACCCAGACTTTATCTCCAGTGGCCCCCAGGTAAATTGAGTTTGTGATCCATGATATAGAGCCTAACTGATTACTGGATAAATGTCAACAACAACTTTCAGATTAATTGACTAAGAAAATAATCATTCAGTCTTATTTCAAATGTGTAAGATTGTGCCAGTATGCTCTACAAAACACAATTTATAACTTTAGGGTGTTTAACCGAATCACCACAAAATTTGGTACACACCTTTGCACGCATGCTAGCATGTCTTCCAGAGCATTTGGAGCACATCCCGCAGGGGACTCCACAAATGTCATGGGATGTACAAATTTTTTGCATAGTAGGTCTTGGCTTTGTCCGTGTGTATGCTTGTGCTCATTGTCATGCCTGAAATTTCTTTAGGGCCTAAATTGGCTGATATTTTGCTAAACTGAAGCCTGGATTTTGGATTTTTTCCAGAAATTCCAGAGTTTTTTCATACCTGAACTTGCGGGTCCTCAAAGAGATGATACATTGTGCTTCCTAACTATTTTGAAGAGCTCAAACACATCAACCAGCCAGCCAGACAATAGCATCTTTATGTAATCTTTATGTAACATTGCACTTTTGTAACTACCAGTGTGAAGAAATTTGCTAAAATGGGTCAGCTCCACCACTGTTGTATGAATGCCTTGCTGAAATATGCAGCAGTAACAAAATAAGAGCTGGCAGCTCTTTTCCATATTTATTCTTTATGTAAAAATATTCTGCACCAGAACCTACTCAT
The DNA here is from genome assembly GCA_024372805.1 of Oostethus manadensis. Lineage (NCBI taxonomy): Eukaryota > Metazoa > Chordata > Actinopteri > Syngnathiformes > Syngnathidae > Oostethus > Oostethus manadensis. The sequence goes on from QODF01000131.1 coordinate 2,322,955, forward strand.
ATTGTCAGGTTTACATGGCCCAAACACAGTGTATTGTCCCATGTCATGTTCCATATAATGTCTAAATATAGTACATGTAGATACCCTATATGGATAAAAGTGTTCGTTTTAAACGCAGCTTTCACGGAGCAACAGGGTTTTTGTAGCAATTAGCTTACCAGTAGATTCTGATACATGGCCGCAACATAGTGTTGTGTTCAGGGGAGCTAGCGCATCCCGATTTGTTTTGCCCAGTCAACCTCAGATCTTGCTTTTTTCCCTTTTTATTTAGTTTTAAACTCTTATTTTGACTAGGCACTTGAGAGACTGGTGTTTTTTTATTCTGGTAGACTTTGACAGCCACGGGCCGCACGGTGGATGAATGGGTAGCATGTTGGCCTCACAGTCAGGAAGTTCTGGGTTCGACACGCCGTTGGGCATGTCCGTGTGGTGTTTGCATATTCTCCCCGTGCCTTGGTTTTCTCCGGGTACTCCGGTTTCCTCCCACATTCCAAAAACATACATGTTAGGTTAATTGGTGACTCTAAATTGTCCATAGGTATGAATGTGAGTGTGACTGGTTGTATGTCTTTGTTTGTCTATATGTGCCCTGCGATTGACTGGCGACCAGTCCAGGGTGTACCCCGCCTCCCGCCCAAAGTCAGCTGGGATAGGCTCCAGCATACTCGCGACCCTAATGAGGATAAGCGGTATAGAAAATGGATGGATGGACATGTGACTGCTCCACATTGCCGCATGTTATGTTTTAATGTTCAGGCTCACTTGACATATGTTGTAATATATTACTTTAAATTGGTAAGTTCTTTCACCTATCCTGTAGTCAAAAATGTTGACTATGTCTTTGTGCTTTGCTCATATTTTCTGCAGTCTTGACAATTCAAATAGTTATTCTTTTCAGTCACATCTTTACCTCGAAGGAATAAATTGTTACTGTCAGCAGTCTTGATATTTCATACTGGTAATATGCATGTTGGCCTCACAGTCAGGAGGTTCTGGGTTCAAATCTCCGTTGGGCATCTCTGTGTGGAGTTTGCATGTTCTCCCCGTGTGTGCGTGCGTGGGTTTTCTCCGGGTACTCCGCTTTCCTCCCACATTCCAAAAACATGCATGTTAGGTTAATTGGCGACTCTAAATTGTCCATTAGAGTGTAAATGTTTGTCTGCCCTGCAATTGACTGGCGACCAGTCCAGAGTGTATGCCGCCTCCCTCCCGAAGTCAGCTGGGATAGGCTCCAGCATAACCGTGACCTTAATGAGGATAAGCGGTATAGCGGTACAACGTATGAAGGAATGTTTATATGTGGGATTTCCTCACGCAGTACATGCAATTAGCTTTCAAAATATATACACATGTTCATTTGTAGTAGTTTATTTACATGAACATGTAGAAACATATATTGCACATTATACAAAAACTGTATTGGAAGAAGAAATTACTTTAACTAATGCAAATGGTTCAATAGATGAGTAGTGTAAGTGGATGAACAGAGAAGAAGTACAACACATTCAGGTAATGTAAGTGTTGTATAGTCTGATGGCTGTTTGGATGCAGTAGCACTCCTTACATTGTGGGTGTAACACTCTTCCACTGAAGGAGCTGCTCAGAGAAACTCCACAACTCCACCATCACATTCGTCATGAGGAGTGGGTTGGAGCATGTTTGCCCACATTCGGTCTGGATAAACCTGAAAGTGAAACCTGTTTTGACCCTACAACCATCCATGTCCATCTGTATTTAATGTTGAAATATCTTTCTGGATTGCCCAAATAAGTAAAACACTTAAAAGTGGTGGCTTTTTTGTCAAAAAACACTAAAAAGTGGTGGCTTTTTTGTCAAAGGTAATGAGTCCACATCATTATGGCCCGTTTATTTCTGACATTGCAGATGGAGGCTCAAGCGACCCATTGTACGTGTCCCTCTACCTGTCTCTGACGGTGTCCCTGACAGCACTGGTGGTCCTGGTGTTGCTGTTGGCGAACTGTGTGACCTGCTGCAAGGAGAGGGAGATCAACTTCAAGGTGAGAGTCTCAGAAGGCACTTAGCCTGAACATGGTTGGTGAAAATGTCCAGTGCACAATATGACTTTACATTAAAGTAGATCAAGATGAACACCTAATGCCTGTGTATGTTCTCATTCATCCAAGTCATTGTAGTCTCAGGGTCTTCAATTACAACATGAGTTTGACTAGATAGGAGAGCTCGGTGTAAGATCCACCTTATTTATCCTCTGAGGGAGGAGGCAGTTCCCGACAATGTTGTGTCGAGCGACCATCATTGGCGGGCAGAAGTGCCACTACATTGTATCCTAAAGATCATCATTTGAAGCCACTGAGCCGTTCCTGTCTGGACTCCCTTTTAGAGGATAAATATATTGGGTCTTATACCAAGGACTCAGACCAGAGCTATCTAGTTGGACTGGTGTGGATCCCACCTAGTCTGTGAGCATGAACTGATGAAGCCTGCTCAGATGAGAGGTGAAACATCTTCTAAGACAACCTGAACAGTCCAGTTGCAATCGATTAAAGGCCCTGAAAAGACTCATAATATTTGGAGACTGCATAGTGGTTGCAAGAGAGTTGCTATACAGCAGTGGTTCTCAAACGTTTCAGTCAGGTATCCCCCACTCTTGCACACATACAAAACCATTTGTAATTTTCATTAAATTGAAATATTAACCATGACCATGGGGACCGGGAAGTCTGGACTTCCCTACTGAAGCTGCTGCCCCCGCGACCCGGACCCGGATAAGCGGTGGAAAATGGATGGATATTAACCATGATTAATTGGTAATTAATTTTATAGTAAGTAATTCTGGTTCATGTGTATTTTGCATGGTCAAATTGTGATAAAAGCATGGAGAACATGAGCACTGATGAATAGATAAGCTGTGAATTTGTCAGATGTCTTCGTCTTACATATCTTTTATTTCAGCTGGGTGATGGGGTCCTTCTGTTTGAATGGGTTGAACTTGAGCTTCACTTTTGTCCACTTGCAATTGTAGTGATTTACATCTGAATGTTCATTTGATACCAAATTGCACAAACATGATAAAGCAGTATCCAAAGTACAAAAATACAAGCAGCCATAAAGTCTCGTTTTAGGGTAATTCCCACTCTCATCCTGACACGCACATACCTTTCCAGGTTTTTACTGTGTGGGTTTTGGAACACACATATAAACTAAAACTTAATACACAACACTTAATACACAACATAATCATCAAATTTATGCGGCGTCTCCTTCCTTTTTTCTGCTATGAATTTTTATTCATGTACCCCCTATGACAATTGGTGTACCCCTGGGTGTATGCCTACACCACATTAGTAACCTATGTTCTACAGTATATGGCCTGAGTTATCTAATATTAACAAAGACTTTTGAAATTTCTTGATGCAGGAGTTCGAAGATCACTTTGATGATGAAATTGACTTCACCCCACCAGCAGAGGACACGCCGTCCATGCAGTCACCAGCCGAGGTGTACACCCTTGCTGTCTCCCCGGTGGCCTTGCCTGGACCCCTGCACCTCCAACCTAATGCACCCATCACAGGTTTGAGAACAAGCAGAGATGTTCTCTTCTCCCTTAGGGGTTTTATTAATAATTACAATGTTGGACTGTGGCTGGATTCATAGGGGGATCCACAGGCTTCCAGGTAGCCCGTCATAGTCTGAGTTACATCCAAGAGATTGGCAATGGATGGTTTGGCCAGGTAAGACCTTTCACATACAGTAAAAAAAGTATAGTATAAAAAAGTATAAAGTATATATTATATATAAAGTATAAAAAAATTAACATTAATTCAATAAGATGACAAAATGAACCTAATCAAGATACCTTTTACATGCAGGTTTTTACAAAACATGTGTGTTGTTTGTGCTAAAATGCTGATTTTTATATTAACAGGTGATTTTGAGTGAAATCTACACAGATCCAGGTGGTACCAGAGTGGTAATAAAGGAGCTAAAAGCAAATGCAAATGCCAAGGAGCAGAATGACTTCCTTCAGCAGGCGGATCCGTATAGGTAAATGTCTATTTGGAAATTAAAAGTGACATATTCATTTTAATTGTGTTTTGCTACTGTATACAATGTTTGTTGTTTTGTCCTCAGAGTATTGCAGCACCCAAACATCCTCCAGTGCCTTGGACAGTGTGTTGAAGCGATTCCCTTCCTGCTTGTTTTTGAGTACTGTGAAATGGTGAGTTACCGATGCTGTTTGTAGAACCATATAAACTGGTCCTTAAAATACTCAACATTGTTGAGCTGACTAAAAAAAGGTCAGCTTTTCAAAAATGGCAATACAAATATTTTTTGGACAAGTCAACTGTTTAAAATTACTTCTTTCTGACAAATACCACCATTTCTGGACTATTGAGTGCACCTGATATAAGATGCACCCACCAAATTTGAATAGAAAAAAAGTCCACAGTTGTCCGCATTGTTACATGTGATATTTACATAGAAAGACACTATAAACCTTGCAATCCTACCTACACTTACCGTCACTCATTGATAACAGTGATGAGTTGAGTGAGATGTGAGACGCTTTATTACATTGGAGTTCAACACCTGAGTCTAAGCAGAAGCTTTAGTAATTTTATACTCGATCAATTTTACTTAAGATTTGTTGGATCAAACACAATCGTTGCATAAGACTTTAAAACATGATATTAGTTTCAAATTTACTACTTAAATTCACTACTGAACCTGAATGTATCAATTAAGGACAGTCATTCATTAATTATTTTTAATTCCGCTTAATCATCATTAGGGCCATGGGGGTGGAGGTATTGCTGGAACCTATCCCGGCACACTTTAGGCGGGAGGCGGGGTAAACCATGGACTGGTTGCCAGCCAATCGCAGTCAGTGAAGGACATTTACAGCTAATTCCACTGTACATGATGAGGGGCTATCACTATTGGTAACCTAAAGAGTAAGAACAATTAATTCATAGCAGCTGATTACAGACTGGTCTTGTCAGTCTTTCACACTCAAATTAATCAGGCAAGACTTGTTAAAATCCAGGCCAGAAAGCTTGCATAACTGACCTGCCCAATTGACCATTAGGACCACTGAAGGCCCCCGTATTAGACCTTCTATTTATCTTGACATAAGGCTATGTCATGGCAGCTGATTTATTTACTGTTTCGGATTTTCTATTCTGGGTGGGCTAGGTTCTTCCTATGAGTAGTTGCCTCCTTCTTTTCCAACTCACCCCACCTCACCTCCTCCTTCCTCCTGTCACATAGCTCATCTAAGCCTGACACTTCTCACATTCCCACCTCAACCCAGTAAAGCAGCAAGCTCCATTTACGCTCCTCCAGTGTTGACACCAGCAGTTGCTGTCTTTGTGCATTTTTACAGCCAGCGACTTGTGTATTTTGGAGACTTGTTTAGTTCAAACTTTAATAAACTAAACAAAAACTACATTAGTCATGTCTACAGCAGCCAAATATTGTGTTGTTAATAGCAGTAGATTGTGGCACTCAAGTAACAGCTAGATAATATGTTGTGCTTGGGTGTATACATCGAGTTTACACAACTTGCTCAAATAGGTGTGACAGGCTAAAACCTATTTTAGTGGCGGTTTGAACTGTTATCGGCTCTGGCTATTTGAATAGAGTTCCGTTCTACAAATGACTAACTCAGCGACACGGCCAGCAGGTTCCGGTTCAGCCCCACTTCAGGCCTAGACGCTGCATCACATTGCTGGGCATGATTATATTGTCAGGTGCTCGGCCCTGGCTGGTGTCCTGTCACTGGTCACCCAGCCAGCTCTAGTTAAGTCTCTTGACATGAGAGGGAATGACTCCCACTGTGTGCGTGCATGTCATTAGAGTGCGTTAATACTTGAGTATATCATATACACGCAACATTACTTATATCATTGACAGTGTCAGTCAGATATTTAAAACTGTTGTTTATTTTTGTGTTTGGATTATACCAAGCAATAATAACAAAACTCTTAGGGCAGTGATTCCCAAACTTTTCACAGTTCCATACCCGACATAAGTCATGTACCCCTACTTCTGGGCTTAAAAAATATAAACCACACATTAAAACAACATAGTTTGATAAATGTAATTTAAATATGAATATTTACCGTATTTTCCAGACTTTAAGTCGCTCCGGAGACACTAAGTCCGCACTAGCCAAAACGCACAATGAAGAAGAAAAAAATAAATAAGTTGCACTGGACTATAAGCCGCATTTTTGAGGGGCAGTTTATTTTTATAATATCGGAGACCAAGAACAGACATTGCATCTTGAAAGTTAAAGCAATAATAAAATGGAGAACAACAGGCTTAAGAAATTTACAGAATCTTTTGATTGACCTTGGCGTGGAAGCCTGCTGGCAGTTTTTGTTGTCTATGCTCTGATAGAGAGGTGGTGGTGTATGAAGCGGTAACACCAAGAAGGTCCTCCCACAAAGTCATTTATATTCATCGAATTGGCAACTATCTGGTCGTGGAGACATAAATGCACTGTTGAAAGCCTCTCACGGCAGCACGTTTGTCAAGCACACATTTGTGAACTTGTTCCTCTAGCTATGGCCATCTAGCTTTTAGCCAGCGATTAGCTTTTCATTCTTTGCAGTTAGTGTGGGAACTTAGCTCTAAATTTGTTGCGATTTATACACAAGAACTAGACGTTGAATTGTCGTTTTCTTCACTTTACTTTCGTCGTCGTGCTACGTTAACCTTTTCTTCTCCTTCCAGAGATTTCTTAACTACTTCTTCTACGCTCTTGTACAGCCTTGTAAATTAGTGACACCTATGGTCCAAATTATGTCACTTTACATAACAATATGCAACATAACAATTATCACACCAACTGCATAATATTAGCATATTCTTAACTCTAATATGACTGTATTTCAATAACTAAACACACAAATATATACATCCCCCCCAGATCGCCCTCCTTAATTTGTGCGTGGCGTCTTGAGGGTATGAGCCGATCTCAGTTCCATTAAGTATTCCTCTTTCCAGCGAATCCAAAAGTTGTTGAAAAGTTGTTGGCAATATTTCTATCTTCGAATGAGCTCTTCTCGGCTGGAGTTGCAGGCTTGGCCGCTGGCTTGGAAATATTCAGGTGGTAAGGTGGAAATACGCTTGCCAATCAGAAAATAAGCTGGTGTCAGAGGTTGAGGCTCTTCATGATCACTATAGACCAAGGTAAGTGGCCTTGAGTTGATTGTTGCTTCTGCCTCAGTTAAGAGGGATATTAACTCTTCATAGCTTAGTGAAGCTCTTTCCCATCACCTTTCTCAAGCATGTCTTAACTGATCTGACTAACCTCTCCCAAAATCCACCCCACCAAGCTGCTCTTTGAATTATGTATTTTCATCTGATGCCTTTATCTGCGAAATACTTCTGAAGTTCAGGTTCTTTAATATTTTTCCAGATTGCTCTCAGAGCTTGATCTGCTCTTTTGAAGGTTCTGGCATTGTCCGAATAGAGAGTCTTGCAGAGGCCTCGTCTTGATATGAACCTCTTGATTGCCAGAAGAAACCTCTTTGTTGACATATTCGATACTAGCTCCAGGTGGACTGCTTGGGTCACAGCACATGTAAACAATGCTATATATGGCTTTTCAACTGAGTTCTTAGTCTTGACAAAAACTGGACCTGCAAAGTGCTCGCTGACAGTTTCAAATGGAGGTGATTTTGTGGTACGGTCTCTTGGCAGGGGTGCTGTCGTCTGCTGCATGGCTCTTACTGAGAATCTTTAACAAAGTGGGCATGTGCAACGACTCTTTTGACCATTTGTCTGGCTCGTGGAATCCAATATTTGTCTGTTGGTTAACTAGAGTGTCGTTCACACCTGCGTGCATGACCTGTCCATGACTGCGTTCAATGAGCATGTCGGCCAGCTTGTGGATTGGAGGAATGCTGTATGGATGCCGCTCGCCAAAGCTCATGTCTGAATGTTGCAGTCTTCCTCCTACACAAAATAAACCGTTGTCGTCGAGGAACGGCTTCAGGTCTCTAATCTTTGAGTCCTTATGAATGTCCTTTCTGGCTTTTAATTCAGTCATTTCCCTCTGGTGGTTTTCACCTTGCGCCTCCATAATCCAGTATTTTTCAGCTTCAGTTAGCTCCTCAGTTGTCAGTTCTCCTTGTTTTTTTTCCTTAGAGGGGGAGTTGTAGTTAAATCTTTAAATCCCGGCTGTGATTTTGACTAGTTTTGAACTTGCTGTAGTTGTCCAGCCTTAGTAGTACATCTTGTGATGACAGTTTTGCACTATTCAACTGAACGGCAGCTTGACTTGGTTTAAGCTTAGCCGTTTTCTCCTCACAAAACTCTTCATGCAATAACTCTGGCTGAGTCACTGCATTCAGAGATGGTGGTCCTGACCACCGAAGCTCTTCCTCTTTCAATCTTGAGGCAGTCTGACCTCTAGTGGTAAGGTCAGCTGGATTGTTTTCCACTACAGTGCGACCAGATTTCTGGATTCGTCAGCGACTGGATTTCCATCACTCTATTTGCAACGAACTGTTTCCACTTGTGTGCTGAACTCCGAATCCACTGAATCACAATCATGGGATCTGACCACATTCGGATTAGGTTCGGGTGCATGTTCATTGCCCTTTGCAAGTTACTGCCCATTCTTGGTGCAATCAGAGCTCCCATGAGCTCAAGCCATGGAAGTGTGAGTTTCTTGATGGGTGCAACTCTGGACTTGGACATGACTAGTCTAGTCCTTGCAATTCCTTCCGCTGTCAGTCCTTGGAGGAAGGCTACTGCACCGTATGCTTTCTCACTGGCATCACTGAACACATGCAAAATTTGTTCTTGTCCATCTTGCTGACTTTCAGTTCCGTACCACCTGGGAATTACAATGCGATGTAGTTGAAGGAGTTCAATGCACCATTGTCGCCACCTTTGAGAGAGGTCGTCTGGCAGTTCCTCATCCCAGCTAATGCCCCTTTGCCACAGGTCTTGGAAAAGGCTCTTATTGTGAATGGGGTCAAAAACCCCGTAGAGTCAAATATCTTGGCTGATGACCGTGGGACACTTCTCCTCAGATTTTCCTTATCCTTGAAAATGTTCATTAGATGCTTGAAGTTAAAGACAAAGTTGTCAGTCTATGGCCTCCGCACTAGTCCGAGCACCTTTAACACACAGCCGTGCACGTCAGGGTCACGCTGTGAAGTCAAATTCACTATCTCGCCATTTAGCCTTCAGTTCTGGGGAATTTGTCATTCACTTACAAAGATTCATGCCAGCAGTTGCCAATATTGCTTTAACACAATTAGTTAGCGCATAAGCGTCTTCAACATCTCTCGCGCTGGCAATAAAGTCATCAACATACAGGAAGGCTTTGATTGTGTCAGCAATCTGTGGGGGACTCAACTGGTGTTGCTCCAGGTGCCTTGTGATTGTGGCTGCGGGCAGGAATAGACTAGATGACACTCCAAACACTACACGCGTCATTCTCATTGTGCACACCTTTGTTTGCTCTGCATCAGGGGGTCCAGTGAGCCAAAGGAACCTCAAGGCATCTCTGTCCTCCTCTGCAATTGAAATCTGAAGGAAAGCCTTCGTAATGTCTGCCATGAAAGCAATAGGATTTAGCTTGAACCTATTAAGAATGGCAAGGAGGTCTGGGTTCAGGTTTGGTCCCTTCAGCAGGCAGTCATTGATTGATGGACATCCATCTTCATGTGCAGAAGCATCAAACACAACTCTCAACTTGGTTGTTGTCTTATCATCTCAGAACACTGCATGGTGAGGCAGGTAGTACTTGACATTGGGTTTCCCATCTTCTTCTTGGTTGGTCTCTGGGACACTTTCACATATTCCTTGTTGCGTGTAGTCGTCTATTACTTCTTTTATATCTCTTGAACAACATCATGTCAGTTTTCAGTTTGTCAAACCTTCAAATCTCTTCCGGGCAATTCTTTGGTTGTCTGGAAGTTTTGGCGAGTCTTGTTTCCATGGCAAATTCACTTCATATCACCCTTTCTTATAACTGACTGATGTGTTGAAATGTTGTTGCCTCAATGTCATATGTGCATTCCTCACCTTTGTTGGAGATGCCAAGCGATTCTATTTCCCGGAATTTGCGAAGCTGGTCTGAAACTTGCTTATCCTCCTCAATGCAAATCTTCAGGCACAAAGCTTCATTCGTGCTTGTCACAGATACTGGTCCTTGTACTGTTCAGCCAAATATGGTTTCTATGGCAACAAGAGACTCTGACAGCCTTTCCACCTTGCCAGAAACAACTTTCCAGTAGTAATCAGCACCTATTAGCACTGACAGCTCCAGCTCTTCATCATTACTGCCTGAAACATCTGCCGTTGTCAAACCTTTTCTTTCTAAATGCTGCCGAATGTGCTCCCCAGGAACCTGAATGATGGCAGAGCTAAATTGTGGCATTTCTATTGCTTCAATCTTAAGGGCTTGCTCTTTGTTATGGATGTTTTGTAGCGTTAGCTTCACAAAATTACATCCCATTGTAAATGGAGGGCCACTACCAAAGTTGTGGAGCCTTAATGTTTCCTTCCTTACAACTGGTAGTCCTAATGTTACTTGTTTATCAAGGGAAAAGCTTCGTTGACTTCCTCCATCCATCAGGCAGCGCACCTTCCTCTTCCCCTTTGCTCCTTCAGCCCATACTGTCAAGTCAAGTAGGCTTTTATTGTCATTTCAACCATATACAGTGCAGTACACAGTAAAACAAAACGTTTCCCCAGGACCAAGGTGCGACGTCAAACAACATAAATTAACATTACAACACAGAATTATCATTAAACTAAACTGTCACAAAGTGCACTTGTGCAACATTTAGTTCAAAAGAAAAACAGACAAGACAAGGAACAATAAACAGTACCGCCGACCAGTACACTACAGGAAATTGTGCAAAAGAATTGATTGTCCATATGCAAATAAGAATAAATAAATGAATGTAAACAGTCAAGTCATTGAGGTAGAAATATGTAAAGAAAGGTGTGCAAAAAAACAGCAGTTGTGTGGACAGGGTTAATTTTGTTGTTGTTCTTGTTTGTTTATTTGTGTTGATTATATGTTTGTCAGTTTAGTTCCTTGATGTTGAGAAGCCGGATGGCTTGAGGAAAAAAGCTGTTACACTGTCTGGCAGTGATGCAGTTGCTCAGGATGCTCTCGATGGTCCCTCTGTAGAAGGTCGTAAGGATGTGTGGCGGAAGTTGTGCTTTCCTCAGCTTCCTCAGTAAGTAGAAGACGCGGCTGTGCCTTTCTCGTTATAGGGCTGTCACTGTTTGCAGGAAGACCGTCTTTTCTTTTCCCGTGTCTGTCTTGACTGGGTGATGAGCCACAGAACATACGACAGCATCTGTGGTGTCTTGAGCACTATTTGGGGATTCAGGCTGCTCATCTTTGTCACACATTGTGTGGTAGTGTCTCCGTCCACATATGCTACATGGTAGGAAAGGCTTCGGCAGAATTTAGCAACGTGCCATTGCCTAAGCATACAAAACACCTTCCCATTTTCTTCAACTTTTCTTTTCGTCCACGGAGTGTGTTTTCTTTACATAGTTCTGCTTTGTGACTCGTACTGTCACAAAATAAACAACCTCGTGGTGGGCCTGAACTGCTAGTGTGGAGTGTTGCAGTGGATGGGAGATTTGGCTTCCTAAATTTTCCACTTACAGATACTGGCTTGAATCAGGTTTGTATGGGTGGTTGATATTCTTTATCGGGGCTCCCTGATTTGGTTAGATGCATTGCACGCTCTCTTTTTTTGACTTCCTGCTGGAGGAATGCTATAAGCTCCAGAACAAGGTCGTCTGGTATCATCTGGAGCAAAATGGGACACAACAATCCTCCATATGTGCGCGAAACAACTCCAAGTGACTCCAAGCTTTTCATGTGGACTTCACACTCATCATAAAGCTGTCTTAGAGCAACGTCTGTAGATTTTTTAACAGGTGTCAAGTTAATCAGTTTTGACATGTGCGCACTCACAATCATGTCCTCTCTTCCAAATCTTTCTTTTAGCATGTCTATGGAGGTATCATAGTTGCTTTCTGTGATTTTCAAGCCTGTTGTAGTTCTTGCTGCTGGACATATCAAATATGACTTGATATATCTGACTTTTTCAACTTTGCTCAGCTCATTATTCTCATGAATGGCTGTCTCAAACTGATCCCAAAATTCATGCCACATGGATATTTCACCGTCACATTTGTTAATGTGGAGTTTGGGTAGCTTTATTGATGGTCTGTTTGTCAATCTGCTTGAATGCGTACTCACGTCACTCAGCCGCTGTGAGCTCTGCTCGCCCGCCGCACTTCTTTCTTTCAATTATCGTCTTTGCGCGAGCCTTCCAGAGGTTAATGTTGTCTTTACAATCCACAGTTCTGATCATATCCGCCTCCAGCTCATCAATTGATATGTTCACTTTAATGTCCTGTTCCAACTCTTCCAGATTCATTTCCTTTTCCGCCAAAACACTGAGCATCTCTCCCAGGCGATCGCAACTCACGTCATCTTTGAACGTCTCCTCTTCAATAGTACGCAGCAACTTCGTTGTGGAGGCTCGTCAAACTCCGTGTTTCTGCTTCAACCTCTGTAGATGCCTTTTGCCAGTCCCTCACAAGTTTTTCATTCACTCCAAACTTCGGAGCTCTTTGTGTAGGGGGGAAAAAAACATAGTCGCTCTGCAGTACAAGTCGCAGGACCAGCAAAACCATGAAAAAAAGTGTGACTAGTTTGGAAAAGGAAAGCTTTGCAGAAGAAGATGTCCTCCCCAACTGTCCCTTAATAAATGTGCACACATACACTGGGACATGTGCCAGGCTGGTGGGAAAATTAATTGGCTTATATGTGCTAGCTGTTTTTCAACATATGTATAACAAGTGGTAACAACTTGTGGTAAGATGTGAACTGTGATCTTTATGCTCTTGCTGTTTTTCTGCTGTAAAATTGCGCATTTTATAACATAGCCAGGTCATACATAAACAAATTACAGGCTCACACAGCTCAGAAAATGCATTAATTAGCCACAGCACTATGTAAGAAAAGCAGCTCTCATTTGGCGCACTATCTTCAAGATAGATTAAACACAACATATTTATCCACCTCACTTTACTTATTTCTTCATATAATGCACAAAGAACGATGAACAACTCCATGCTGTTGTCTCTCAGCACTGTGCAGCGCTGTTCACATAAGGTGCTCAGGTTGCTCACGTAACTGTGGTAAGCGCTAATGTTTGACATAATGATTTTTTTTTAATTCACATACCCTCTACAATAATTGGCATTCCCCACAATGGAAACCTAGGTCTTAGGGTAATCCAGCACTGTTCCAAAACACTAAAAACTACAATAATCAACATATGAACTGCATACCTCATAAAGTGAGTGTAAGTGCTCATTCAAATAAGCTGACTTATATTATTTCTTCATGGCCTTGTCACTTGTTGACCATATGTCTAAATATGTGGACATGTGATACTCCTCCCGCACACTCGACAAGGTGAAAAAGATTCCTTCCCGTATCACCCGTGCTGGGTAATTCTGACTTTAAGACATCAGAATACATTAGGCAATTGGTGCTGGGGCCACAGAATGTCACATACCACATACTGTGTGAGTGACAACCTGTAATGTATGCATCTCCTGTCTGATAGTGGGATGTCAGTGGGCTCCTTCACTGGTTCAGTGGAGCTGACATGATCCAGCTGAGTGTGTATTGCTTTAAAAATTCATGTGTATTGTATATTTTATTCTATTACCGGTTTATTGTCCATACTTTTGACTTTTTAAGTATCTATGTGATGACTGTAAGTCATAGGAAAAAATTGTTGGATCCTGAATGTTGTAGTCACTTAGTTTATTGTTTTATCAACTGCATAGAATGTCCATCTACAAGTCCTAATCAGTTGCTGTGGAGGCGTCACATAATTATACACGTGGAGTGATACACATGGAATGTATCACTTACCATATATCAATTTTAGCTCATCTGTGAATACTGCTTCCCAGAGATTTGTTTGGGTCAAAGCGATTGAGTCTACAAGACTGTGCTTAAACATTCCACAGGCATCCTTTTTAAGCAAGTCAGTTCACACCCGATATGAATGTGTCCCCATGTGTGTCTCTAGTGGTCTCTGGTGATTTGCTTCTCATTACACCTTTAAATATGTCAACACATACTATGGTGAAAAAATAAGGACACCTGATGAGCTTAACATGCTTTACAAACACCCACTGTACCCACTGTAACAAAGCGCCACAAAATTTGTGGGAAAATTCACTTTTGACAAGCATGCCCGCCATCAACCAGAACCTCTTTGCAGGGGCACTGGCCTGTCTTATAAATCTTTAAGGATGTCTGTGTCTTCCAAAAGCATTATGAACACAGCCCAGAGGAGACACCACAAAAGTCCCTTAGGGCATCCTATTTTTTCCAGGAGTGTATAGGATGTTATTTTCAAAGACGCATTGGACTTAATTGGCCGTTTTCACTTTGCATTGGGCAGTCAGCTGGAAATGTATGGGGACAATAAACAACACGACATGACAAATTCTGATACATGCCAAACTTGTGATAGTGTGTATCTCCAAGGCATTTACACACACAGTGGAAAAAGCCATCTCGCGGGATCCGAGAACCGGAGTACATGTCACCCCTTAATGCTATCTAGAACATGTTTAAGTACACTGTCTACTACCTTTAGACTGTCCTGTGATCCACTAACTGATCTTGATCTCGCAATGCATCCTCTATTCCTAAAGAAGGCTGCAGACAGGGAACCCCCTCATAAACGTGCACAAGGCTGCCCTCGGTAACAGCACGTGACTAGACATTTGTAACAAAAGCTCCTCATGACTGGTGTGCTCCCGGCCTGTACTCGGTATGGTCTTAACTCATTCCTTGGGGAGATTTGTTCTGCTCACTAATCGCCTTCACTGCACACACTCATTGTACTGTAATGTATTTTAATACTTTGTGGTTTATATTTAGGAAGAAAGACACTATTATCCACACTCTGCTATGCATTCGTGAATGAAAGTCCCAGGTGACAACCCGCTATGTAAACTTTCTGTACACTGTAAGTCCCCCAGGACTCAAGTAAACCGCAAAGAACCGTGTAACATGATACATAAGTCTCAGTGGAGGTAAAGCTAGTGTTCCAGATAATTCTATTTACTTCTGTACTGGGCCAGCAGGTGAATTAATGTTTCCTCGTGGGATGTCTTTTTTTCTTCTTCTTTCACTTAAATCTGGACTGTTTACTGGAATCACACTAAATGGAGTTAACCAGAGTTCAGTAAAGTGGATAAGACCGCAACTGATTAACTTACTACCCCCATGTGGCAGCATCTTCACAGTGCAGTAAGAGATGAAGTTACTGCAATGCAACTTCTTGTTAAAACCTTCTGCTTAATTTGCACACGTGGGTGAGAGATTTTGTGTGTGTGTGTTTGCAGGGGGATTTGCGGGGCTATCTGTCTCAGCAGGACTGGACGTTCAGAAGTTCTGAGATGCTCCAACTGCAACGGATGGCCTGCGAAATTGCCGCTGGTGTCACTCATCTTCACAAATACAACTTCCTGCACAGGTAGCACTCCAAAAAGTGCATACTTGACTGATTTCAGACATTTGGCAGAATGCAGCTTGCTATTCAGAAACACAGTGTGACATTTTGACTACAAACTGTGGTCACGTATGCTTTACACGCTCACTTCCATTCCTGCTTTTATTATTTAGATCAGTGACAAGCTATTTGGTTAATTCATCAAAGCTTTTTTTAAAGAATAAAATATATGTGAAGAATAATCTTAAAATGCATATGTGAATTCTTATGCACTGTCAATGAGGATCTAACATTAGATATACAATATATGCTGCTTTAGTGCATTCAAACCAGTGTTTTCCAAAAATGGTTTGTCTAGAGGAGAAGTGGTGTTTCTTTTGCCGCTACAAGCACTTCGTGCCTGGCCGCCAGCAAGCAGCAGAGTACACAGTGGGTGGGAGGGGGTGTCGGGAACTTGCGGCTCATGGTAACATACGAAGTTCAGCTCATCAGCTCTATTTGCATGCTCGGAATAAGCTCCGGGGGCTCCAATTACACAGCTCTGATGCATTGCCACAGTGTCAGCTGTCTGCTGCCAGAGGCATATGATGATTCTGCTCTTTGCATGTAAAAAGATAGCATGATTTTTTTGGGGGGGGATATTGTGTTTTAATCCTTGTTACAACTCAAATGGAGTTCTCTGAGGGGTTCCTACAAGTTAAGTAGTTAAGTGTGCAATCCTGAAAATGTTTAGACCGTAGTGAACCTTTAGTGCACATGCTGTGCTGTAAATAACTTTCATCAACTATTAGTTTGTTATTGAATCCCAAAGCATATGACATATTTGAATGGTATTGATATTATTTATATATTTGAGGGGGAAAAAACTGCTGTTGTTCAGTGCTATGAGAATGATTTTCTCATACCATCTTGCCTTTTAGGGTTACCATTTAGAACCTGATTCCTGCTGTGTTCCCCAATATTGGGCACACAGCCAACTGCAGAGGATCGTGGACAAGATGGTTTTAAAATAAATAACCATTTATCTTACAGAGGTTTCACTCGCTTTGACACACTAGCCCAGCCATGTGCACACAAGAACACTTGTGTCAGCAGTGTTTTTCATTTTGACGGTGCAGGATTTAAATGGTGCCTGGTAAATGTTAATTCCCTGAATTTCCCTAACTCCCCGTGAATTAACTATACCATGTCAATTGAATTAATGCACAATGAGAGAAATTGTCACAAAGGTTTGTATGTTGCCCTCTCCTGGCAACAGCACAAATAGTTTGCACAGGCTGTATTTCCCTCAAGAAAAAATACCCAGCTACTGTATGCATGAGTCAGGAATAGACCTCTGCATGTCTTGTTGCAGGGCGAAAGACACAAGCCCTCTTTGCCTTCAGAGTCCTAATCACTTCTTGTTCTTGTATTATCTTAATTTGTAAAGTCCAAAAAATAAATGATATGCACAATCTGTTATTGTGAATAGATTTATCAAACTTATCTTGCTCATGTCTTTGTGTTTCAGTGATTTAGCTCTGCGTAACTGCTACCTGACTGCTGATCACACAGTCAAAGTGGGAGACTATGGGATCGGGCCTTATGCATACAAAGTAAGAAAGTTGTTTTCAATATCAAATGACAGATTGTGTCGACTGTAAGGCTTTCTGGCAGCTTCTGTGCCCTGCGGCTTAGTCATACATTCAGTGTGTAACACAAGCCCGCATGGTCCCATTGTGGTGCAGGTGAGGAACACAAACTGCCTAACAAACGGGGCTCAACAAGGACTTCCAGATTTAACAGAGGTTGCTCTTGTAAATCTGACAAGTCTACTAAATTTAACAATCTACATGGTGATGTAGTTGTGCATACTTTAAAAAGCTGTTAGGGTAAAGAAGGAAATGCAGGTGTTTGCCTGAAATCAATGGAATAATTCTGTGGTGCTGTGACGAGCTGCGCTTACCGCGCCAGGGCCCTCCTGTCTGCAGCGTTCCTTAAATTCTGCTGATGTGTCACTTTGAATTTAATACTCGTAAGATAAGGTCACCCGGCGGGTCTATTTCTGTAGCGCTTGGTGAGTCAGTGAGCGTGCATTGCCTGCATCAGAGCATAAGTCACCTTTGCAGGCTAATAAACTCTTTTGTGTGTTGTCTTTGTGAAATCATGCTCTGATGAGTTTCCTTTGTCACTATAGGAGGATTACATCATCACTGAGGACGATGTATTTGCGCCGCTTCGCTGGTTGGCTCCTGAACTTGTGGGCGAGCGCCATGGGGGTGTGGTCACGATGGCGCATACTAAGGCCAGCAATGTTTGGTGGGTATAGAATATATCTTACTGGCATTTCTTTCAGAGACTGTAGGTCAACTCGAATGACATCATTCTGTGAGACTAAGGTCACACAATTCTTAGATCTGTTACCAGTTTGTTTATCATCTGAGCAGAAATACTAGACTGTATATTTCTTATGGAAGCGTCACAGTAAATCCAATCTGTCTCAATATGTGACCCGTTCAAATAGCAGTCTAGTGTGTGTAATGTCTCACGGCACTAGGTAAGTGGCTGTGTGCACTGCTGTGTAGACTGTAGACTCCTTGGCCAAATGCTGCTCTCTCATAAATCGCAATGTTACGCAAGGTAGTTCTTGTTACAAGAGTCTGTCTGAATAAAGACATGTCGAAATGTTCCCCCTGTAAAGAGCTGCTTTGCTCTTCATTAGGTAATGGTTTAAGTTTGGCACCTCCTAGCCCAACATGCTACATCAGTCATTCCGTGCATTTTCTGAAGCTTGATGAAGCTTCATGTTTCCTGTCAGATGGAGCTTATTAGCAGGCTGAAACATCAAGTGTTTTGACACGCTTTAATTAGACATATTAAAGAAGACTGTTGCCGAGTTTGCTGTGGAATCCACGCATTCCAAAAGTCCAACCACTAGAGGTCAGCAAAGGATAGTTTTCTTCCATAGCTTCATTCTTCCCAGCAGTTATTATTTTTCTATTCTGGTTTTGTAGGGCTTTGGGGGTCACTTTGTGGGAACTTTTTGAGAATGCTGGTCAGCCATATCCACACCTGTCTGACCGGGAGGTTCTCAATCATGTGATCAAGGAGCAACAAGTCAAACTCTTCAAGCCACAGTTGGAGCTTCCTTATTCGAACAGATGGTGAGTTTATAGAATGTGTGTTAATTTTAAATGTAATACTGTATGGAGGGCAATAATATTATGACAGTATAGCTAATTAAAAAAAAAAAAAAAACAATATATTTTTTTTTTTTTTTGTCCCTCGTGTATTGCGGTTAATTGGTTTCAGACCCGGCCGTGATTCGTGCATTTCTGCGAAATAAGATTTATTATTAATAAATTGAATATTTTTGTAGTTGGAGCATAGCAAACCTGTTTATTACTGTCTAAATATGGTTTTAACACTATTAGAGCCCTGTACACTCCTATTATTCTTTGTTTATACCACATTGCGCAACTCACATTGCACAGGCTACAGGAATACTGCATGGACACGAGATGGGCGCTGCTTTAAGCACAGCATGCTAACTAGTTAGCTTCTAATTTACTTATTATAAACCTAATGTAATAAGCTATAAACTTACCACTTCCACACAGAATGGGAGGAGATTTTATTTTGCTGTATGTCGCACATGCCATGGCTGCCTACATGCAGTGTGAAGGTAATCAAAGTTTTGCGTCATTACTGACGCCTAATGACCAGACTTTTTTGCCTGATAATAGAGCATAGTCAACGACGAGTAATGTTCGAACTGTGAAATTTCATTGACAGTACAGTTTTACCTTGACTTACAAGTTTAATCTGTTTTTTAATTGAAATTAACTGAAATGCCATTAATCTCTTCCGGGACCCCCATAAAACAACGCAATTTTTATGTTAAATCATTTGAAATAAGGGAAAATATGTATTAATTATTTATTACTTAATAATAACAAATATTGTACAAACAATACATTATAATACATTGTAAATAAGCTCATTATGTCAGTAACACACTTTTCCTATGGTCTGGCAACTTCAACAGCAGGAAAGTATGACAACGTGGGTCAGGGTTTCCCTAGGACAGGAGTGTCAAACTTGTGCCATGAAGGGCAGAGAGACACTGCAGGTTTTCTTTCCACCTGGTCACTGAAGCAGGTGATTTGAATGATCAACACCACCTTCATTTTGAGGGAAGGCGCTCATCAATTAAAATCATCTGCTGGAGAAACCGGTTGGAGAGAAAACCTGCAGTGTCTTGGCCCTTCATGGCACGAGTTTGACACATATGGCCTAGGATTTTCTTAAGCTATGGTGGGATTTTATTCCTTTATGACAAAGAACTACTTTTATGGTTTATTGATTATTTAGCGTTTTTCAACAGCATAACATTAACCAAGGACATGTTGTTAATTGATGTTGATGATGTTGTTAATTTAATTTAATTTAATTTAATTTAATGGCTTTGTTGCTGAGAGCACTTAACATGAGAGTCTAAAATGTCGAGCCGTCTTTTGTTACCTGTCCTATTAGGTCCAATAGTGATATGTGTACAAATGTACATTTTGACACAAACCTAGATTCAATTTGATGCCTGTTAAGAGGCTTAAGAGATTAAAATGAATACATGAAAAATGAATTGTTCAATTATATAGTTTTTAATTTAAAATAACACAATAACAAAAGAATGTAAGTATTTTTGTTAAAAAAAAAAAACTGTCCCGTATAAACAGTATAAATTGAGAGTTCAGTGTTACGATAGAACGGGTGTATTCAACTTGCAGCAATAATAAAGCTACTTAAACCAAAACAAATGAGCGATGAGCTATTTGTGTTTTATGTGACTGCCAACATTTAAATTGCACTTTATTTACAAAGCCCATGTCCACTCATTGT
Organism: Oostethus manadensis; assembly: GCA_024372805.1. Classification (NCBI taxonomy): domain Eukaryota; kingdom Metazoa; phylum Chordata; class Actinopteri; order Syngnathiformes; family Syngnathidae; genus Oostethus; species Oostethus manadensis. Next base: position 2,343,366 of record QODF01000131.1, read on the forward strand.
GCTAATTTGGCAGTAAATACAGGCGTTATGTTTGATATAACAGTGGTGAAGCAAATATTCTTTGGTGAACTACTTAACATCAGCTGATGAGCTACCAGTTAAAGACCCCTGTCATAGTACAGTCAAAAGCTGGTTACACTGTGTTTGTTGAACAACTTAGACACACATCTAGTCTTTTGAAGACAAGTTGTATTATATTGATAACGAGAGCAAGATTGTTGCGTGACACTTTAAAAAGTAAGTTAGCATGGACGTGATAGCCCCTTCCAGCTTGCCCGTACGACAGAAACGAGCTGGCTAGCAATGCAAAATGGGAAAAAGACGCCAGAAAGTCGAATGAGATTGAAACGTTAGCACACATTGGCATAGAAAGGCTTATAGCATGTGACAAACTGTTGTCAATTGACTACACATTTTACAGACTATTTATAATTTGCACGATAATATGGAATAAAATGAATGTCAACACAAGACACATGAGCAAGTGCCAACATGACAAACAGGTGCCGGGTTGCCAACTTTTCAGTAAGAAAAGTAGCTGTTGATGTCCTGGATGTCCTAGATGAAGTAATCGTCTAATTTGCATATCATTTGCATATGAGGTTGTAAAATACTGTGGGGAAAAAACAGTAGTAGTGACTAAAACACCTTAATTATTTTTAGAACTACAAATAAACTTGTTTCTTGCTTTAATTTAAAATTGTTCATCACTTCATATAATTAAAAAAATACTATTTTGAACAGCAAATAACAGATGCTCATATTACCATGAGTCAGTGTGATTCATGAGTAGCACACTCTTCTGGTGAATACATGTAATAGCAACTGACTGCTCTGTGTGCCACGGAAACTGTACACTGCTGGCTTGTGGCTGTCTTTGGGTGGGGTGGACGTGTCCACAGCACCCGCTGCTGCTCAGCGAGAATACAAAATGCAGAACAATGCACAATTTCACAATCCCCGAAAACTCTTAACGATGTCAGTAAAAGTTGCTAGATTTGTCGCTAGTTGCGTTTGAGAAAGTATGTTGTCAAGGGGGTTTGGAATGTTGCCAGATCTAGCCAAAACAATCGCCAAGTTGGCCACACTGGACAGGAAATTCCAGTGCGTTTTTATCAAAATAAAGCACAGTGAAACATTTTCATGATATTTTAAATTGTTTTCAAATTAATTGTAGCCATTATGTTTGTAAATAGTAATCGATATATGTATTTGTATTGCATATCCTGTATATCCATTCATAAAATTATTTTCTTATTTTTTTTTTTTTTTAAGTTTGTCTTTAATGAAGAACAAATGCAAATAAACTGGAATACCTGTCTTTGTCTATGCCTGTCAATAACAGGATGTAGATGGACGAGAGACGCTGAACTGAATACAGGCAGAATTTGCGGCTTGTAACCCCAATATTTGTTTGTAATTTATAGAGAGAACTCATCTGAAAGGGTGCTGGATTTGCTATGCAGTTGAATACATAAATAATTTCTCTCAGGAAATGTGTTATCTTTAACACGATACACACCGAATGCACTACAAGCTTTAAAAAGCTTTAAAAACATTACAAAATTCATATTGCATGACTGCATTTGGACAAATAAGGGCCTTCCTGCTAATAAATTTCTTACTCCTTATTAACGCCTGGCAGTCTCTGCAGTTGAGTAAATTCCTTAATGAATACAAACAGTGCATTCTGCACATGTAAGCATGTTGGACTGGTTGCTTCTTGCCTGAAGAGTGTTCTTTCCCTGGCAGGTATGAGGTCCTGCAGTTCTGCTGGCTTTCTACAGATAAGCGGGCCACAGCAGAGGAAGTGCATCGCTTACTCATCTACCTACGCATGCAAGGTCAAAGGGACCTAGAAGATGACTTTGATCAACGCTGGGACGCACTCAAGCCTAATGTTTCCACACGACAGGCCACCGTCAGCCACTCCTCCTTCCCTATCCTGGAGCAGTTTAGCGACGACGCCCTGCAGCAAGACATCGACGAGGTGCTAACTGTAACCGAGACTAGCAAAGGACTTAGTTTTGAGTACGTTTGGGAGGCGGCCAAGCAAGACCATTATGACGGCAGCCATTCTCATTCAGGCGTGGACACGACGGTCAACTACCACAGCATGTTCTTTCCCACTTCCACTGAAGACATCCAGGCCCACTTTCCGGATCCTGTGGCCACATCAGCAGCTGCAGGTAGTAGAAACACTCCTTTGGGGATACCTGGGATGGTACCAGTGTTTGATGCCCAGAAACCATCCAATGGCAACGCCTATTACATACAATTAGAGGAACAAACAGGAGAAAGCACAAAAAACACAGACTTCACTTCAAGCCAACACGACTTTGTTGTCCTTCAAGATGTTCGCCTGGATGAATCTAGCACTGAGGCGGACTTTTTTCACCACAGTATCGACTCCAAGGATTCCTATTTGCCAGACAGTCATATCTGGTCCTCTCTTGAAAATGACAGTCCATACCACACCAATATTTTCACTGAGGGTGAGTCCAAGCAGGAGGACTCTCTTTCTTGGAGACAGGACTTTGTGGATCTTCCACAGCACAACGGGAACCCTTTCTGTAGTAATACTGCTGTGGACGTACAGGATGTAAATGCACGGGATTCTTTTTTAGGGGGCTGTTCAGAAGCCACTTACCGGACACCGGAGGAGGAATCAATGGAGAGTGAGCGCAGTGATGTGAAGAGGCTTCTGAACACTGAAAAACTGGCAGAGAATTTTATGTTTCTCAAAGAGCATTGTCTGATGAGAGAAGGTACAAGAGTTCCGAACTTTTTATCACCTGGTGTAATCCATGAACCGGAGGATGCCTTCAAAATGGGCTCTTGGGACAACGCTCACACTTACGGCAGCTTAAATACAGTAGATACTTATTTAAAACCTGCGTGGAGTAGCACATCCCCAACAAATGGACTTTTAGACTCACCAAGTACCAACTTTGGGGCACATAATCCTTTTCGGGTAGAAAAAGAAACACCGGTGCCTTCTATTACTGTTATGTCAGAAGATGACACAAGCAACCAGCTGCCAGTTAGTAACAGTTCTTCCACGGAGGATCTAGCGCTGCTCCAACCCTCAGACAAAGATATGGGCTCTGATTTGGATTCTACCTCGGAGAGGTTTGATCTTCTCGTTAGTCAGCCTGATGATCACTTTCCCATGTTCTCTGAAAGTGCCACTCCATACCTTTTGTGCACAAATGCCAAATCTTCCAGCCTTGAGGGTGTCGTAGGAACCTCAAACGGCAGCGCTCAACAGCTCAACCCCGAGAAGTCGCTTGTCCAAGCAACTGTTTCAGACAGCGGACACGTTGACGATCTAACGAGCAATGATATGTTAAGTGAACTTATTGAGGATGCAGACATGGAATTGGAAACAACACTGTTTGACCATGAAGAATCCTTCAGGGACACTGATGGACAACCATCCCTCTTAGTATCCGGACCTTCTTTGGATCAGATTAGCCAGGACAGCTTACTAGAGGACAGCATGTCCACCACTCTGCCAACCGTGGACCACTCAGCTGAAACACCAGACTCTATAGACTCCCTCGACATTCACAGGCTTGGAGATCAACACAAACTCCAACCTCCGTATAAAATATCCGACAGTGGCTACGAGACGGAGAACCTGGAGTCTCCTGAGTGGAACTCTCAGCCTAATGAGGATAAAAACCTGTCCCCTGTAAAAGATGTTGTGAGTGTAGACCTAACGGAAAAAGAAACCGAAGAACCTACTGCTGTGACAAATCTGGTTCCGCCAGAGATAGTCATCTCCGAAGCCGAGGGCATTCCGGACTCTCCCAGTGAGGATCTGAATGATGGCGTTCTTGCTGATGAACCGCTCATGAACACAAACTACAGAGACTCTGCATACTTCTCAGACAACGAATCGGAGCCGGAGAAGAAATGTGAGGAAGTGAATGTAGAAGATTTAGCTGAAGTCACATCGCTCGGGCACAACATTGATGACAGCGCTGCTGCTCCTGGTACTCAACAGGCGGGGAGTAGTTTGGATTTTCTACTACCACTACAAGAATTTTCTACTACCCCTCAAGTGCAGGCTGTTATCAGAGAAGAGCTATCCCCAGCGGGGCATTCAAATATCGAACGATCCTTGAGCTGGCCCAGTCCCGATGGAGATAAGGCAGACTCTCGTCGTCATCCAGATCAGACTATACCCGCCAGTCCACTCTCATCTGCTGAGAGCAATCACGCCAAGCTAACCAGGACCTATGCCGGCGAGGGCCACAAAATAAAAGAGCCCGATGCAGAAGGCCGCTACCTGGGAAGACGGGACGGCATGGATCCGGACGGCCTTGAGGATGGAGCAGATGCTGATGAGGAGAACGAAAACAGTGACGACTCTGACGAAGACGTCCACGCCTACCATCTGCGCAGCTCCAGTTCTGACAGCGAGGATGATGGCGTGCACACAGTACCGCTCATTATCTCAGACGATAGCGATTCAAAGAACCTGAGGAGCTTGTTGAAATCTTCTACCCTTGGCACTGAGGTTTCTTCCCCAACGTCTCGTGCTGATACCACCAGAAGATCTGTGTGCTTCTTTGATGATGTCACCGTCTACCTGTTTGACCAGGTAGACTTTTTCTCTTTCATTGCTTCTGGGGTTCTTACATGTCATCATCCTGAATACAGTTTCTGGTTTTAGGAGACCCCCACCAAGGAACTGGGTGACCACTCCTCATGTTCTAACAACCACACACCAGAGTTCATCAGCCCTGTCCCAAGTTCTAGCTACCTGAACCGCTTTACCAACTCTGAAAGCTCCACTGACGAAGAAGGTAACAGTCTTTATCCATTCATGTTTTAATTGTCGAACAATTTGACTGTTGAATGAATACACAGGGGAAGCTTGGTTTTCAACATGATTCCTTTCCAAAAGGTTAGATGAAAAACAAAATATACAACAACAAAATCCATTTTTTCCATTAGTAAATGTTAATCCAATGATTTGGTTCCAGGCACCTGAACACATCAACAGCAGTGCAATTCCAACACCATATACTATACTGTATCTATCTCCAACTCACAACACGTCTAAGGTGCGTTCGTCCTGGGAAAGACACTTCCTCATTCACATTAAAAGAACACAAGATGCATTCAGGGACATTCTGAACATCACAAACACAGCTTACTTGTGTGTGTGTGTGCGTGTGTGTGTGTGTGTGTGTGTGTGTAAACAGGAAGATGAAGAAAAACATGAAGTGGATATTCTTATCACTTACTTCGTACCACTGAATTCAGATTTGCTACATTTAAGCACGCTGGAAATTCCCACAAAATACACTGAAAACGAGTACATTGACCTTAAATTATGTGATGTCTTGGAACGCAACCCATAATTACTCATAATAACACAGTTTAAATTGTGAGTCAAATGTTCTTCTGCTATTAAAGAGACCACATACATATAAATAACACTGGCCCGTCATTTATCATTCTGTTAATTAAATAAAGTAAATATAATTCATTATAATTTAAAACCTGTGATTAATCTGATTACATTTTGTAGTCATTTGACATGTCTATGTTTACTGCGTACAGTGAGGGGAAAAACTATTTGAACCCCAGCTGATTTTATAAGTTTGCCCACTAACAAAGAAATGATCAGTCTATAATTTCAATGGTAGCTTTATTTCAACACTGAGGGACAACAATGACCAAAAAATCCAGAAAAATGCTTTTCAAAAAGAGTTATAAATTACTTTGCATTTTCATGAAGGAAACTTACTATTTGAAAAAGGTGCTTCAGTACTCGGTGGGAAAACCTTTGTTGGCAATCACAGAGGTCAGCCGTTTCTTGTAGTTGGCCACAAGGTTTGCACACATCTCAGGGGGGATTTTGGCCCATTCCTCTTTGCAGATCCTCTCCAAGTCATTCATGTTTCATGGCTGATGTCTGGCAACTACAACCTTCAGCTCCCTCCACAGATTTTCCATGGGATTAAGGTCTGGAGACTGACTAGTCCACTCCATGACCTTAATATGCTTCTCCTTGAGCCAATATTTTGTTGCCTTGGCCGTGTGTTTTGGATCATTGGCATGCTGGGATACCCAACCATGACCCATCTCACCCAACACTTGACGGTACATGGCCCCATCCATCCTCCCTTTGATGCGGTGCAATTGTCCTGTCCCCTTGGCAGAAAAACACCCCCAAAGCATAATGTTTCCACCTCCATATTTGACGGTGGGGACGGTGTTTTTGGAGTCATAGGCAGCATTCCTGTTCCTCCAAACATGGCGAGTTGAGTTGATGAAAAGAGCTCAATTTTGGTCTCATCTGACCGCAACACTTTCACCCAGTCTTCCTCTGAATCAGTCAGATGTTCAGCGGCAAACTTCAAACGGGCCTGTAGATGGACTTTCTTGTGCAGGGGTACCTTGCGGGCACAGCAGGATTTCAGTCCTTCACCGGGTAGTGTGTTACCAACTGTTTTTGTGGTGACTATGGTACCAGCTGCCTTGAGATCATTGACAAGTTCCTCCCGAGTGGTTCTGGGCTAATTCCTCACCGTTGTCATTATCAAAAACTCAACAAGGTGAGATCTTGCATGGAGCTCCAGACCAAGGGAGATTGGCAGTTAATTTATGTTTCTTCCATTTGCGAATAATTGCACCAACTGTTGTCACCAAATGGCGATGGTCTTGTAGCCCATTCCAGCCTTGTGTAGGTCCACAATCTTGTCCCTGACATCCTTGGAAAGCTCTTTGGTCTTGGCCATGGTGCAGAGTATGGCATCTGGATTGATTGATTGCTTCTGTGGACAGGTCTCTTTTATACAGGTAACGAGCTGAGAGGGCTGCCAATGTCAGCTCGTTACCTGTATAAGATCCACCTGGGAGCTAGAGATCTTGCGATGGATAGGGGATCGAATACTTATTTCCTTCATGGAAATGAAAGTTAATTTATAACTCTTTTTGAAACGCATTTTTTCTGGATTTCTTTTCTCATTGTTGTCTCTCAGTGGGGGGTTCAAATAGTTTTTTCCCTCACTGTATGTCCCCTGCTTGTTAATAAAGCCATTCAAGTGCATTGTGAGTCTACCTAACCACAAACAGCGGCAGTACTGGGCACTGGTGACCAGGTGTCAGTAATGTAACATTGATAATACAATTGCAGTTTCAGGAAGTACGCCATCCATGCTAATGTCAGTCTCCTGTTTATGTTTAAGATGGCTTATTTCCTATCACTATATATCACGACTGTAAAGGTGACTACAGGGGTGTTACTTTATGTCTACAGGCTTGAATGGTAAAAAAAATGCATTTAGAAAGTCAAACTGGTTTTCTATGCTCTTACTACAAAAATATTCCATTTATTAATACTGAATTATACTTTGTGAAAACTCTCTCCTTGCAGTCTGGTCTGGAACCAATTAACCACAATAAATGTGGGACTGTTGTACTATTTAAAATGACTGGCTTTCAATTCTTATTTGTCCACCAGATGGCACTATTTTCCCCCATTCAAAGCATGCAGCAACATTTCTCACCTTTTCACTGTTTTCTGCTTGGGTGCCTTGTGTGTGTTGCTATTGATGCCTGCTGTGAGGATTTCATCTATATATTTCAGGCTGATACAGTATGAAAAATGTGAAGATCATTTTTTTAACAGCAGCTTGTGGGATGCTGACATGTTTTGGCGCACATGTTTAAACGTCTGATACATCTGGTTTTATTCCCCTGCAGGTGGTGGCTTTGAGTGGGATGATGACTTCCCCTCCGTGCCCGCCTTCCCTTCCAAGACGCACAACGACATCCCATCCAAGACAGTATCTACTCCACCCGTCATGGAAGGGTCCAGCTGGAGCAGTTCGTCCAACTACTCTCGCTTCTCCATCTCGCCGGCCAGCATCGCAAGCTTCTCCTTGACGCACCTCACCGACTCAGACATGGAGCAAGGAGGCAAGTGGAAGTGACAAAAACGTTTCTATGTATATGCTGTATATTATTAAATAGCCATAACATAGCTTATGTCAAAATTACTAATTACTATAAATTACGAGCTGCCTTACAAACGCTGCCTTTTTGATGGAGTGGAACTGTAAAAAGTGCTTAAAACGAATCTTGGTTTAATTTCATTTAGTTCTTTATTAAACGGTATTTTTGATTTTTTGTTTGCATTTAATTATATATTTATATATATAACTTATTTATATATGTAAATGTATGTGTGTGTATGTCAGGGTTTCTGCAGGTTTCATAAAGTCAAATTTAAGACCAATATGAATTAAATTTAAGACCTATATCACAGCATCAAAAACACAAAATAGCAGAATTACCTATATTTATTGCAACAGCGCTGAAAACAGGTTAGATGAATTGTTGAAATACAAAAACTACAACATACAAACAGCTTAGCTCAAATCTGTAAGGTGTATGCACACACCTGTGTGTGCGTGCTACATTAACTTCAGCTCTCCTCTCTTGGCCAGAATTTCCTCCTCAATGTTCTTGAGCTCAGCTGATTTCTCCTTAATGGCCCTCCTCATTGCATTTGACTTAGTTTTTCGCTGAGCCATCTTACGGCCAGCCTTGCCTTCAGCATCCTCTCCCAATTTGTCTGCATCTCTACAATGACTTTCAGCAACTGTTTTTAAGGTGTTTCTCTAAGCAATCCTCTACCGCCTTTCTCTTTTGGCCCTGTACAAGAGATCCATCCATCCATCCATTTTCTTCCGCTTATCCGAGGTCAGGTCGCGGGGGCAGCAACCTAAGCAGGGAAGCCCAGAGGTTCCTCTCCCCGGCCACTTCGTCCAGTTCTTCCCAGCGGATGGCGAGGCGTCCGTAGGCCAGCTGAGAGACATAGTCTCTCCAACGTGTCCTGGGTCTTCCCCGAGGCCTCCTACCAGTTGGACGTGCCCTGAACACCTCCCCAGGAAGGCATCCTAACCAGATGCCCGAGCCACCTTATCTCGCTCCTCTCAATGCGGAGGAGCAGTGGTTCTACTCTGAGTCTCTCCCGGATGACAGTGCTTCTCACCCAATCTCTAAGGGAGAGCCCAGCCACCCTGCGGAGAAAACTCATTTCGGCCGCTTGTACCCGCGATCTTGTCCTTTCGGTCACTACCCAAAGCTCATGACCATAGGTGAGGGTAGGAACGTAGCGAGAGCTTTGCCTTTTGGCTCAGCTCTCTTTTCACCACGACAGACCGATGCAGAGTCCGCATCCTTGCAGACTCTGCACCAATCCGCCTGTCCATCTCGCGTTCTATCCTTCCATCACTTGTGAACAAGTACCCCGAGGTACTTAAACTCCTCCACTTGTGGCAGGAACTCATCCCGGGCGAGAACCATGGACTCGAACTTGGAGGTGCTGATTCTCATCCCAGCCGCTTCACACTCAGCTGCTTGATGAAGCCAACAGGATTACATCATCTGCAAAAAGCAGAGATCGAATCATGTGGCCACCAAACTGAAACCCCTCAATGCCCTGGCTGTGCCTAGAAATTCTGTCCATGAAAGTAGTGAACAGAATCGGTGAGAAAGGGCAGCCCTGGCGGAGTCCAACCCTCACTGGAAACGGGTCAGACTTATTGCCAGCAATGCAAACCAAACTCTGACACGGATCATATAGAGAATGAATCGCCTGGATTAGGTGGTTTGATACCCCGTATTCCCGAAGCACTTCCCACAGTATTTCCAGGGGAACACAGTCGAATGCCTTCTCCAAGTCCACAAAACACATGTAGACTGGTTGGGCAAACTCCCATGCACCCTCAAGGACCCTGCCGAGAGTATAGAGCTGGTCCACAGTTCCACGACCAGGACAAAAACCACACTGCTTCTCCTGAGTCCGAGATTCGACTATCCACAACTCCTGAATAGACCTTACCGGGAAGGCTGAGGAGTGTGATCCCACCATAGTTAGAACACACACTCCAGTTCCCCTTCTTGAAAAGCGGGACCACCACCCCGGTCTGCCAGTCCAGGGGCACCGACCCTGACGTCCACGCAATGCAGCGTCGTGTCAACCAAGACACGCCCACAGCATCCAGTGCCTTAAGGAACTCCGGGTGGATCTCATCCACCCCCAGGGCCTTGCCACCAAGGATCTTTTTGACCACCTCAATGACCTTAGCCCCAGAGATAGGTAAACACGTCTCAGAGTCCCCAGGCACTGCTTCCATGTTGGAAGGCGTGGCGGTGGGATTAATGAGGTCTTCAAAATATTCCCTCCACCGGTTCACAACATCTCGAGTCGAGTTCAGCAGCACACCGTCCCCACCATACACGGTGTTGACTGTGCACTGCTTCCCCCACCGGAGACGGCAGGATGGTGGTCCAGAATCTCTTTGAAGCCATCCGGAAGTCGTTTCCCATGGGCTCTCCGAACTTCTCCCAAGTCCGGGTTTTTGCCTCAGCGACCGCCAGAACTGAGCTGCTTAGCCTTCCGGTACCTGTCAGCTGCCTCCAGAGTCCCATTAGCCAAGGCGGCCTGATAGGACTCTTTCTTCAGCTTGAAGGCATCCCTCACCACTGGTGTCCACCAACAGGTCCTGAGATTACCGCCACGACAGGCACCGACCACCTTACGGCCACAGCTCCGATCGGCCGCATCGACAATGGAGGCGAGAAACATCGCCCACTCGGATTCAATGTCTGCTGTCTCCCTCGGAACATAGTCAAAGCAATCCCGTAGATGGGAGTTAAAACTTCTTCTGAGTCTGCCAGGCCTTCCCAGCAGACCCTCACAATGCGCTTGGATCTGCCAGGTCTGACCGGCATCCTACCCCACCATCGGAACCAATTCACCACATGGTGATCAGTTGACAGATTCACCCCTCTCCTCACCCGAGTGTCCAAAACATGTGGTCACAAGTCCAACGATACAACCACAAAGTCAATCATAGAACTGCGGCCCAGAGTGTTCTGGTGCCAAGTGCACATGTGGACATCCTTATGCTTGAACATGGTGTTCGTTATAGACAATCCGTGACGAGCACAGAAGTCCAATATCGAGACAGTGCTCGGGTTAAGATCAGGGTGGCCGTTCCTCCCAATCACACCTCTCCAGGTCTCACTGTCGACGCCAACATGAGCGTTGAAGTAACCCAGCAGAACAAGGGAATCCCCCGAGGGAGCACTCTCTAGTACTTCCTCTAAAGACTCCAAAAAGGGCGGGTATTCTGAACTGCCGTTTGGCGCGTAAGCGCAAACAACAGTCAGGACCCGTCCCCCCACCCGAAGGCGTAGGGAAACTACGCTCTCGTTTACCGGGGTAAACTCCAACGTGCAGGCTTGTAGCTGGAGGGTAACAAGAATTACCACCCCTGCTCGTTGCCTCTCATTGCTGGCAACACCAGAGTGGAATGAAGTCCAGCCCCTCTCGAGAGGACTGGTTCCAGAGCCCTTGCTGTGCGTTGAGGTGAGTTGGACTATATGTAGCCGGACTTTCTCCACCTCACGCACCAGCTCAGGGTCCTTCCCCGCCAGAGAGGTGACATTCCACAAACCGACAATTAGCTTCTGTAGCCGAGGATCAGACCGCCAAGCCCTCTGTCAGGGCCGCCACCCAGCTCTCTTTGCACCCGACCCCTTTGGCCCCTCCCACGAGTGGTCAGCTCATGGCAGGCGGGACCCACGTTACCTTTTTGGGCTGTGCCCGACCGGGCCCCAAGGGTGCAGGCCCGTCCACCAGACGCTCACCATCGTGCTCCGCCTCCGGGCCTGTTTCCAAAGGGAACCCTGGTGACCCGCGTCCGGGTGAGGGAAAACAAAGTCCATTGATATTGTGCATCATTGGGGTCTTTTGAGCCACTCTGTCTTGACCCTAATTATTCTAAAAGAATAAAAACTATAGAGGGAAAATAAAACATTTACTTACTTTCACGTGCTTCCTTAACTCGACTGTAGCATGCTCCATAAACGGGGATCTTAAATATCTTGACTTCACTTGTCTGCTTTCCCAAAAACGTACGTGCAAGTCCAGCTGCTTCATTTTGGAGGTGCGATTAAGACTTTGGTCATCATCACATCAGCACAAACGGTCCGGTCACTTTTGGAATAAGGTTTCTCTTGATAAAATCTGCTACTCCAAAACGTGCAATGTAAGACGTTTTGTCTTTCCCGAACCTAAACGATTTAGCGACGTCAGAGTCCGGAAACGTTGTCTGAAACAGTTCACCGATTTCCTCATTCACACTACAGGATTGGTGTCTAGTTTCGACGTGGAGGACCCAGAGCACCTCTGCTCTTAGCGTTGGCTCCGATCCAAAAGCGAACCGGAGGTCGTTCGTGGCGGTTGCGGAGCTGCAGTGTGGGCCTTGCCCCGGCAGCGTAGAGCCAACAGATGACGGGTATCGGCGCTCGTACGCCTAACGTTGCCAGTTTAATTGCTTTCTTGCATAATTAACAGTACGCTTCAAATGCATTGTTAGCAACTTGCCTCAACCAATCCTTATATTCCGTTTTTTCAAGCCAAATATCACTAAACCTGCACTACCCCATAGTTAAATGTAAACCTGGTTTTACGTCTAAGGTAACATATACACCCCCGAGAGTGACTCGCGCCGATAACAGAAAGCTGATTGGCTGTTGCATGTTGGTCTCATTTGTAGTCATAATACAGCGAATTCTACTTAGACTAGAGAAACAAAAAACTACAACACCACGGAATCAGCCAAGCAACAACAAAGACAGAAATAGAATTAAAATGAGCTTTACACGGACATCGGGAAAAAAAGACCTGTGAAAAAGTATGTAAGAACTAGAACAGCGAGTTTAAGACTTTTTAGGCCTAAAAAAATCGTTTTTAAATATTAGACTTTTTAAGACTCTGCGGAAACCCTGGTATGTATATGTGTGTGTATGTATGTGTGTGTATGCATGTATACACACACACACTGTATTTAGTCAAACGTGTGTGTGTGTGTTGTGTTGCTTCCAGGAAGCAGTGAAGATGGCGAGAAGGACTAAGTGGCAGAACAAAAGGGTCGTGACACTCCCCACACTTGCACTTTGGCGACTGGAGCCAGACGGGAAAAGGACAAAAGACAGTTTGTCCCCATGGGGGCGGAGCCTATTCCTGAGCCTCACCCCCAACTCTCTACATGCGTGCAATTCCACAATGCGGGCCTAGCAAATGTTGGACTTAAGACCTCATGAAGCGCATTCCTACTGAGCGTTTGGCTGCTTTTTCTTCTACATCACTGTCACCAAGAAAAGGATTATTTTTGGAAAAGTACACTAGAAATAGGAATAAGCTCTTTGAATTGCATATGGAAGCATTTGTCATTGGTCTTTTTTTAGTCATTGTTTCTTCTACTGTAGTGTTCAAAATAATACCATTTCTCTTTAGACCCGTTGATGTGTTCTTTGGCAAATTGTATCCTCCTCTGCACATGCCTCTCTTTCTTACAGACGGACTTTGCGGGATAGATTAGCTTCACACAAGACGTCTTCTGTCACAGTACTTACAGGTAACTCTAAAACTGTCTTTGATGATCCTGATCATTGGCTTAGCTTTTGCCATTCTGGTTATTCTTCCATGTCTCTGGTTTTGCTCTCCATTTTAAGGCATTGGAGATCATTTTAGCTGCATAGCCAAAGTTATTTTGCACCTCTTTTTAAGTTGTCCCCTCTTCAATGTTCCTTCTGAATCAAAGTACGCTTTTCTTCTGAACAATGTCTTCAACGTCCCATTTTCCTCAGGCTTTCAAAAAGAAAGTGCAGATTTCTTCCTTAAATAGGGGCCACCTGAATCCCACCTGTTTTTTCACTAAATTCATCAGCCCTCTCAACTAATTGCCCAGCCTTAAGCGCGTGCATATCATGAATGCCGGGTGGTGTTTTCTGAGAATCTACTGCACCGCTATTATTTTGAACACTACTGTATATATATATATTTTTTTACTGTTGCCTTTTTTTGTCAGTCATTTTCAATAATGCTAACTTGTTGATGGGGTGTTCTGACTTCTCTCCTCGTCGGAGAACTTGTTTGTGTAGCATCTTCCTACCCATCAATGACTAAATGGCCGGTTCTCCCCGCTGGAACATGTCACTCATGTACTTTCATGTTATTTGAGACGAGGTAAGGACGGGGGACAACTTCGGCGAGCTGACTTGGGGGGGAACAAAATGGGTCAACATATCCCTTTTTAATGTCACACTACCAAACTTGAATTTTATTTTGAAACGTCCAAATGAAGACGTGGGTTTGATTTTGTGTAAAAATGAAAAACGTGCAATGAATTTGTATTTAGGGATGTATAAACATGTATAGGGATGTTTACTAACCCAAACTACTCACTGCGGCTTTAATCATGAACACTAAGCTTCTGTTTAGCCTTTTCATTTGGGGTTTCATGCTTTCTGCTTGTTTTTCTTTTCATTTCTTTTCCCATTTATTCTTACATTCTGGTTTTTTTTTTGTGCTTTTGCTTTACATTTATTTGAAGTTTAGTTTAATTTCAATTTTTTTTAACTTTATTTTAGTCGCCTTTGATTTATTTCATTGCTTTTTGTAAATTATTTTTCAATGATCTTTGTGATTTAATTGAATTTCAATAGCCAAAGAACCTCGGCAAGGATTTGTACCACTTCTACCCACTCAGTTGTTCATCTAGCTGGCTGTCAATCATCTCAGTGACTGCGCGTGTCTGTCCAATTCAATGATGCAGTAAAAACTGGGTAATACGGTTCTAACTGTACTCACCTTCTAGCGAAGATTTTCACCTATCAAGACGATGACGACGCTGTCCTCATAGTTTATTTAAGGACTTCTCCTGGACTACACACTTGCTTCATCTTGCACATTTGACAAATGTAACTTAAGTGTACTGACGTGTGTAAATATTTGCTGTTTTACTGTAAATGGAAGATGTGACCCAAGTTTGAGTGGGCAGTGATGTTTTTTCCTGTGAGGACAAGCCGAGACGATCACGGGAACCTGTAGTGGCAATTAAACATTTTTAAAAATCATAAAATTAACGCTGTCCCTGTCGATTTGGGGGGAGGGGGCAATTGATATTTTTACTTGTTTCACATGAATTATGCATTAGTGTCATTGAAATGTTTCTAATTACACTGTTTAATATGAAAATAAACGCAAATGAAATCATGTTCAACTTGCCCTTTTAATAAGAACTTTGTAATAGTTTGGTTGCTTAGCAACACGACAGGGAGAAACTACAAGCCAAGGCAAAAATAAATCATTACTATTCATAAATTGTTCAATGAAGAATCAAGGAAAATATTAATAAAATGAAATCTTGTTAAATTTGATTTTTTTATTCACTTTAATTTATTTAGGAAAAAACCCCATTAAAAAAATAACTTTTACTTACATTTTTATTTAAATTAGATTTGCCTTCCTTTTCTGGTTTGTATTCATTTAAATTCAAAACTCTTTTTCTTTATTTAAATAAGTTTGGTGTAATTTTATTTGCAAAAAAAGTCCTGGCGCCCACAGTAGCTCCACCCCCTCACTTGCATCTTAACATCTTACCCGTTCCCTCGTTTTCCAGTCAGTTGCACGTAAAGCCATTTCTTGAATTTTTTTATTTCACATTGGTATGCCCTCAGTGGAAAATAAAGTTTCAATTCCATTAACAGTTTGCAAATTTGTGTTTGCATACAAGATGAGCAGGAATATAATTTCTCATGATCAATATTCATGTTATTGCAGAACCCATGAGGCCATTTCATGTACTTTTAACTCCCATCATCTCTTCACCATAGCTTTTATACACACCGTAATGTCATAATAATGGCAGTCCAATGTGATAACCAGATCAATCACTGTTATTAGTATATTTTTATTGCTGCATGGCAAACAAGTTACCAGTAGGTGCAGTGGACTCTCAAAAAAACAAGACCCGGCATTCATGATGTGCACGCTCTCAGGGCTGTGCACTTGGCCAATTAGTTGAAAGGGGGGTGTTAAAAAGATAGAAGTGTCTGCCGTTGAAAACTATTTTGCATAAACTTGGCAATCCCGTGAATCACTAAACTAATATTTAGTTGTATGAGCACGGTTTTGTGTAACTGCTTCTCACGTGTGTGGCATGGAGTCAACCAACTTGTTGTTCCACTCCAAGATTCTTTAACAACATTCCACATTTTCTTAACATGTCTTGGTTTTGCTTCAGAAACAGCATTTTGGATGTCACCCTACAAGTTCTCTATTGGGTTGAGGTCTGGGGATTGGACTGGCCACTCCATACCATAAGAAGAAGAAGATTCAGCTGGTTCACTAGTGTGTTTGGTGTCATTGTCTGGTTGAAAGACCCATTTCAAGGGCGTGTCCTCTCCAGCGTAAGGCAGAGGCTGCCAAACCTTTTTTTTGGAGATAAAATAACTTTCTGCGCGTGCATATAAATGCTGGGTCTTGTTTTCGGAGAATCTACTGCACCTACTGGTAACTTGCTTGTAGCAATACAAATATACTAATAACGGTACTTACTCTGGTTAATCACATTGGACTGTTAATATTTTGAACACTACTGTATGTCACATTTTGGAAAAAACAAAACGGGCACAACAAACGAGACAAACTAAATATCGTGCATAATAAATAACGACACACCAACACAAAGGAGAAATGTTTAGTCCCTCAGCCCTTTAAACACTAATAGAAGTTACCTTTGTGTGTGTGTGTGTGTTGAATTAAAGCCAACACTAAAACACTCCGAAAAAAATACACAAGCACTGCACATAAATGCCTCATATTCCCTTTGTGCATTCCCTTCACAGGGACCTTCCCCAAGTGGACCAATGTGGATCCAGGCACAAACAAAGAAGGATTAATCGGAAGGGAGCTTAAACACCCACCCTGACGCTGCCGTTGGCTCTCGTCAGAGGCTGCGGGCCACGCGAGGGGCCGACTGGGGGGGGGTGCTGCATCCGAGGAGCCTCCACTGAGTTGGCCCTCACGCTGATGTGCTCCCAGCCTCCCTGCAATGAGAAAAAAACCCTACAAGTATTGGGACATTTATCCAAACAGCAGTATGTCCAAATACTTCCATCCACATACCCCTATACCATAGTCCCAGTGTTGACCCTTAGGCTGCATAGGTCCCACCCCCAGTCTGTGGCAGACCGCTCCGGGAGTCTCGCCAGGGAAGCCCGGCATTCCGTCTGCTATGATCCACATCTGAGTGAGAAAATAAAAACATCTGCTAATCATCTGCAACAAGAAAGAACACTTCATGTTGTGCGTCTGACCTGGTCCAGAGGTCCCACAGTGACCTTGGTGACGTTGTTGGAGATGAGCTCCCAGGCGGACCCCTGAGGGTAGCTGGGAGTGAGGCCTTGTCTGTACCACAGGTTACCTGAGGTCATTCACCAGAGGGCAAAGTTATTCAGACGAAGGGTTAAAAATGGCACCTCTACGTTTGACCACGTACCGTTTTCATCCACGGCAAACACAGACGTGCGACCCACAGACACCTGTCTCATTGTCTGCCTGGAGGGAGATGGGATGTGGTACCAGCATTCCCCTGGTGGAGAACAACAATACTGGACACATCATGACATGACTTTGAAATCGGAATTACTGGTATAAAAATTACCAATAAAAGGTTCTTCTAATATTTCATTTTTAATCACATTAAAGTTTAATTTTTTTTCTTGTAATATTTCATTGAAACTTTATATTTAATTTAATGAGTTTTTATATTTTATTTATTTGTTAATGTCCAATTGTATTATTCATCATTAGGGTCTTTTGAGCCACTCTCTGTCTGGTCCCTCCCCTAGGACCTGTTTGTCATGGGTGACCCTACCAGGGGCATGACAGCCCCCGACAACTTAGCTCCTAGGATCATTGGGACACGCAAACTCCTCCACCACGATAAGGTGGTGACTCAGGGAGGAGCAATTGGACTTCGTTTTCCCTCGCCCGGATGCCGGTCACTGGGGCCCCCCTTTGGAGCCAGGCCCGGAGGCGGGGCACGATGGCGAGCGTCTGGTGGCGGGGCCTGCACCCATGGGGCCCGGTCGGGCACAGCCCGAAAAGGTAACGTGGGTCCCCCTTCCCATGAGCTCACCACTCGTGGGAGGGGCCAAAGGGGTCGGATGCCAAGAGAGCTGGGTGGCGGCCCTGACAGAGGGCTTGGCGGTCTGATCCTCGGCTACAGAAGCTAGTTGTTGATACGTGGAATGTCACCTCTCTGGCGGGGAAGGAGCCCGAGCTGGTGCGTGAGGTGGAGAAATTCCGGCTAGATATAGTCCAACTCACCTCAACGCACAGCAAGGGCTCTGGAACCAGTCCTCTCGAGAGGGGCTGGACTTCATTCCACTCTGGTGTTGCCAGCAAATAGGGGCGACGGGCAGGGGTGGTAATTCTTGTTACCCTCCAGCTCCAAGCCTGCACGTTGGAGTTTAACCCGGTAAACGAGAGGGTAGTTTCCCTAAGCCTTCGGGTGGGGGGACGGGTCCTGACTGTTGTTTGCGCTTATGCGCCAAACAGCAGTTCAGAATACCCACCTTTTTTGGAGTCCTTAAAGGAAGTACTACAGAGTGCTCCCTTGGGGGATTCCCTTGTTCTGGGTGACTTCAACGCTCATGTTGGCGTCGACAGTGAGACCTGGAGAGGTGTGATTGGGAGGAACGACCCCCCTGATCTTAACCCGTGCGGTGTCTTGTTATTGGACTTCTGTGCTCGTCACGGATTGTCTATAACGAACACCATGTTCAAGCATAAGGGTGTCCACATGTGCACTTGGCACCAGGACACCCTGGGCCGCAGTTCGATGATTGACTTTGTGGTTGTGTCGTTGGACTTGCGACCACATGTTTTGGACACTCGGGTGAGGAGAGGGGCGGAGCTGTCAACTGATCACCACCTGGTGGTGAGTTGGTTCCGATGGTGGGGGAGGATGCCGGTCAGACCATTGTGAGGGTCTGCTGGGAACGCCCGGCAGAGTCCCCTGGAGTTTCAACTCTCACCTGCGGGAGAGCTTTGACCATGTTCCGAGGGAGGCAGCGGACATTGAATCCGAGTGGGCGATGTTTCGTGGCTTCATTGTCGATGCGGTGATCGGAGCTGTGGCCGTAAGGTGGTCGGTGCCTGTCGTGGCAGTAATCCCAGAACTCGTTTGTGGACACCAGTGGTGACGGATGCCGTCAAGCTGAAGAAAGAGTCATATCAGGCCGTCTTGGCCCATGGGACTCTGGAGGCAGCTGACAGGTACCGGAAGGCCAAGCGGTCTGCAGCTCTGGTGATCGCTGAGGCAAAAACCCGGACATGGGAGGAGTTCGGAGAGGCCATGGAAAACGACTTCCGGATGGCTTCAAAGAGATTCTGGACCACCACCCGCCGTCTTCGGCGGAGGAAGCAGTGCACAGTCAACACCGTGTATGGTGGGGACGGTGTGCTGCTGAACTCAACTCGAGATGTTGTGGACTGGTGGAGGGAATACTTTGAAGACCTCCTCAATCCCACCGACACGCCTTCCAACATGGAAGCAGTGCCTGGGGACTCTTAGTCGGGTTCGCCTATCTCAGGGGCTGAGGTCACCGAGGTGGTCAAAAAGCTCCTTGGTGGCAAGGCCCCGGGGGTGGATGAGATCCGCCCGGAGTTCCTTAAGGCCCTGGATGCTGTGGGCGTGTCTTGGTTGACACGACTCTGCAGCATTNAAGGCAAAAAAGTCGCCAAGAAAAGAAAACATCCCAATGATCAACATTTTCATGAGTAATAATAAAGTGGTACAAAAAATTACAAGTACAGTGGAACATCCACTTACGAAAACCTTCTAAGAAAAATTCATAATGCGAATTGGGCTTCGAAGACATTGCCGTCCCATTTCATGAAAAAATATTCAAAATAGGAAAATGAAAATGGAAAGTGCCACCCAGATTTTTGAATGTACTGCACCGCCATACTAGCTGCATCCCTTGGGGCGGTAATGGACCAATGTAATGGATACCAACCACGGTAAAACCCAAAAAGAAGAAGAAGAAGAAGCTGCCCTCCTATTGGTTATCTCGGTTAACTCCCATCATCCTCTTCCTCCCGGAAAATAAAAAAAAAAATCATAGTATTACATTTACATATGATTTCAGTCATCTGTAAAAACTCTGCTCGCCTCTTCCGCCATGAAGCTCACATCGCTTGACTCGAAAGGTAAAGTGTCATTATTCATAACAAGTATTATTATTATTTTTCATTGCTTTTATTTTTTCTCATTGTTTTTAAAAATTCATGCACTTGTAAATGATTATGTTGTCATGAATAAACATATTTCTTTTGGGTGGGTACAATAATTACACTTTATACGACTGTGGCTGGAATGAATTCTGCCATTTATATGTAAATATAGTCTCATAATAAAAATTCCAAGACGGGAAAGCCCTTACGGAACCAATTAATTCCGTATCTTGAGGTTCCGCTGTCATGTTTTTTTCCTTGTATTCTCACTTCAATCTTGCATTGTCTTTATCGCTGCATTTACCTTTTGACAGTGGCCATAAATAAGATTAGACATTCCACATTCTACTCCTTACCTGCAGGGTTGTGGGGGGACACAGAGCCCCGGTAGAAGACAGCCCCATCCTTGGCGATGGCCCACAGCTGATTAGCCCCACCTATGGAGATGGACTTAAAGGGCTGGTCCGTGCCCACGTGAAGCCACGAGGTGCCCTGTGACGTCACGTCATAGTGAGTACACGAGCCCGCACGCTCATGAAAATGTCCTCACCGCAGGGTTCTGGGTAGTGACCCCAAGCCGACACAGCACGTCCCCCTTGTCGCTGAGGGCCCACAGGGGGACCTGCTCCATCTTGCTTTGAGCCAAGCACGGCATCAGAGAAATGTCACTCAGAGGGATAGGCGGGACTTGCTGCCATGGCCCCCTCAGTGTGATCTTACACTTTCTGCACAAGTGAAAACATCTCGTCACTTGGTGCACTTTGGAATCTGCCGAAGTGGGCGTGGAGTTACCTTGACCACCGTCTACGCCGTACAAAGTCCTTTATGGTTTTGTGGCCATGGAATGTTCTACGGGGAAGACCAAAATACATTGTCAGATATGTGCTCTGGTGGGTCACTCTCCCAATGTAAACATCCCCTCCTGCTCGGGGTAAAAAAAATAAAAAAACATACGTGGGAAAGTCTGCAGCGTACTGCCATCCTTCTTTGTCCACCCCTCCGGGAACATTGTGGTCCACGGCCCACTCAGACACCTGCGACACAAGGAGAGGTGTTGCACCACTGAAAAAGAGCTCAATCATAACTGCCCCATAGACCAATCAAAAGTGGCCACGTGTTGCTAGGCAGACTAATTAGTTAGAACTCCACCGGAATTCACTGGAAACTAACGGTTGCTTATTGCTAGGCAGTTGTCATAGGGCTGCGTCATAACTGCCCCATGGAAAAAAAAGCACTTGTTTCTAAGGTGAGTTCTAAGTGTCTGACACAGGGATGGGCAAACTTTGAGTCTCGGGCCACATTGGGTTAAAATATATGGCCGTCCATATATAGGTGGCATCCATCAGAAAGACATAATTGCATCAAACAATCAAGCAACAAGGCGTCAAAATGCAGCGAAAACAAGTACTGCAAGCTACCCTGCATGCCTTGCGGGGGGAACTATAGAGGTTTCATTTGGCATGGGTAGTGTGTGCAGATATTTATTTGTATGCCCACATGGTAGAGCGCTGTGTGAGTTGATCATTTTGGCGATTCAAGCGTGCCACAGTAGCACTGCACATCATGTTTTTGACATTAAAGTCAAGTGGGTCGGATTAAGACCATCCCTGGTCTAACAAAAAAAATGTACCACTTGTTGCTAGGTGGAGTTCATTAGGCTCAGTCGTAACTGTCCAAATAAAAAGAAGGAAATGTGTTGCAAGGCAGGGTTCCTGCATTGGAAAATAACGGCCACTGTTGCTAGGCAGATGTCATATTCATAACTGCCCCCATAGGACAGTGAAAAAAAACTCGTTGCCAGGTAGAGCTCATAATACTCAATGACAACTATTAAAAGAGGTTGCTGAAAAGAAGAAGAAAAGTTTCCAAAAGTGGGGTACGCCAGTTGTCATAGGGGGTACATGACAAATGAAAAACAATTAGCACCTATCATTCACAATTACGAGCGCACCTGAACGCCTCGTAGTACAGAGCACACAGTCATAGCAGAAAGAAGGAAACGGACATGGCATGAAGTTCTTTATTGCTCTGCGTGAGTTAGTTGACAAAAAATTCAATTTAATGATGTAAAAAATGTAAAAAAGGTTTATGTTTTTTATATGTGCGGGAGTAAGTAGTACATGGATTCGAGTCAAATGTCTAGCAGGACTATGGATTCCTCCTCCTCTGTATAGAATATAACATAGAAAGATAAACAGTGCCATCTAGTCAGGTCATTCCCACCTTTGCCCCTAATTCAGCCCCCACTTACCCATGACCACTGAGGCGAGGGTGGGTGTGTGTTGCTTTTGGTGCACTCCCTCAGTCCAGTCTCATCACTCCACATGGGGCGGTCAGTGGGAAGTCCTCTGGCGAGGGGAAAAAAAAAAAAAAAAAGAGATGGTCAGGCAAGTGTTACATATTTCTTTGTCAAGATGGTTGCCGCCTTACTTGTCTGTGTATCCTGTCACGGGGTTCCATCTTTGATTCTCATACACATGCACGCTCCTGGCGTCCGTCTGCTGGTGCACATCACCTGCATCTGCTGCCACCAGAGCACAAACGGATGTTTTCCCACACTACCAAGCTACCGTCTCATTTATACTTAGTGCATTGTTTGTTACAACAAATGATCAATAATGATCCTGTAGAATGTTAGTGTAAACAAATTAGCAGCCACAATATTAGGTGATCCAATACAACAATGATGCCTTTACGAAGATAATAATGCCCAGTTTTGACTGTTGGAGAGGTACTAATGCAACAATATTTTACAGTGTAATATGAGTTGTATAAATAAAAATCTGTCTGATAGTATAGTATAGCATAGCTATCACAAACGGGGGCGTAATAAGGGGAGACGTCCACAAGGGGGCATTTTTACCCGAGGTGGCCTGTTGCCCAGAGTGCCCACTGTACACCCAGGCTGTGCCATCCCACCCGATGCCCCACACCAGCCCGAGACTGTTAGACTCTACACAGCGCAGGTGACCCGGGACCTGACGCCAGAACCTGCAGCACCACACATTAGCGTGTTAGAGGCCAGACTTTTCACAAAGTGTTAGCATGTTAGGTGGAATCCACACAGAACAAAAAATAAAAAACAAAGCATCCTCACATGAGATCACATGTCACTGTGTGGGTGGCGGCCTCCAGGGAGAAGGTCGGCTCGTGGACAAAAATGTCCCCTTTAGCTGTCGTGGACCACAGAGCCTGTCTGGATGGTGGGCGTGTGATCCCTCGACACTCGCAGCAACAGTCAGACAACAAGGCCAACTGAGCAGCAGAAACAACACAAAGGTGTCACCAGCATGACACGCTGCTAGCTAGCTCCATGTCCATTGTTACCCAGTCGTTCATGTCCTGTTCGGTTTGGGCCGCCAGGAGCAGGGGACACCTCTGTCTGGTCCTCTGGCCGGTGTACACGGCAAAGGCATAGTGGCAGTCCCGCACCACCGGAACCAGAGCTGTCACTTCATTGATGAAGACGTGGAGGTACTGGAAGATAAGAGCGGGAATGGGAATGTGAGAGGTGACGCATCACGACATCGGATAAGGTGACCACGATATACATGAAATAACCTTCTTCTCATCATAATGCGTGTAGTAAACAAAGAAAATGCTGTCCTTCTTCCCGTCCAATCTGGTGGACTGCTCCAAAGCCACGCCCACATCCACCCAGCGCTGAGGTTTCCAGTCTCTCCACCAACGTAGTGTGCCTTTACGCACCCATATGGACTGTCAGAAGCAGAGCAGATGTAAAGTAGTAAGATAGGAATGTGGGGGGGTTAAAAACAAATGATAAAACTGGGGATGCTCCGATTCCAATACCGATCATCCGGGACTTACAGTAAATCGGCCGATAACATGGATTCATTCAACATTTCTCTATTTGTTGGACTGCTATTGGCCAATGGAGCCGTATAAAGGGGAGAAGTCAGGACAATTCCAAGGTCCCTCGAATTCCCCTTGAATTCAATTATTTTTCTTGTTCTGACTGTGCGTGTTAGCCACAAAAACCCAATTTAATCCCGTCAATTTTTTGTTCTTCAAATAGCATATTAAAGCTTTTTTTTTTTTTACCGCAATACAGGGGTGGCAAGTGTTGGCAGCTAAGTTCCACACGGCAGACATGTTTGTTATTGTTTCGTGGAAGGGAAATGCTGCCAAAGATATTAGTTAGGTCAAGACATTACTCTGCACCAAAGGATCGCTGTGGGGTACAATCGTGCAAGCCGCAGGTGATAGGCGTTGAAAAGCATTCATCGGCATTTGCTGATCTTGTGATTTTTCACGGAAATCGGTACCGATACTGCTTGGCGGCCGATCGATCGGAGCACCCCTTGATAAAACCGGTCCTTACGTTGCTCCTTTCCAGGGGCTTCTTGCTGATATCTTCTTTGTGCTCCTGCTCGCTCCATGCTGAGGACTGCACTGGGGTCAGGGACAAGGAGCTGACCAGGGGCCCTGACACATACAAACACACATGCAGGCAGTCAGACAGATGCGCAGACAACCACAAAGATGACACATCCGAGCACATGCTGCACAATGGAAATGACACCACATAAAAACGTGGACACACATACACATATGATAAATACGATGATCGAACTCTGATTTACGCAGGAGATGTTTTGCTTTGCACAATTATATTCGTATGCATGCAAGCTGTTCTACCCCACCCACCTGTAGCGCTGAGCCAGCTGATTCGAGAGGAGACGTCCACATTGCAGCCCCCTCCAGAGATCCAGGCCCACACGGGACCATCCTCCTCCCCGACCCCGTGCGAGCCACCTAGACCCAGTCCATAGGGGGCGCCACTGCTATTGCTCGAGCAAACTGCCGCTGCTTGTGCGCTTCTGGACGCCTCTGCCCCTTCCAGGTCCACGTTACTCCAAGGGGTGCAGGGCCCTGCAGCGTCAGGGCTCATGAGGATTTGTTCTGGGGAGAACTGAACCCCTTCCTCTTTGATGGTCTGTTGGGGTGTGGATGTTTTGTCGCGGTCTGACACAAGACTGTTAATGAAGCTGTCGCTCGCAGGGATGAAAGATTTGGGAACTGTGTGTACAGGGGCTGTGTCGGCTCCCTCTAAGACAACCACTGAAGGATCCGCCGCATCCAGGACTGGTGGGCTGTTTGCCGGCTCAATTGGGCCTAGCTCTGAATCAGAGTCAGTGCAGCTCAGCACAGAGCCTTGGAAGGCGTCTGTCAGTTGGTTTCTTAAGTTACAGTCATTCCTTGCAAAACAAAGCACAAACATCAACTGCATTTTTATATTTTATAGCACAATTCATTAACAACTTTACAAGTGAATACATATTTTTTTTAGACCATCAGAATTATGTTTTCCTTGACATGCCACGCCACGGGCAGCATTGACAGGGCTCAGCCAATGAAAAATTGTCTACTTGTTGCTAGGCAGGATGCATATGGCTTAATCAACACCCCATTGGCCCAAGAAAATAAAAAGTCTACCTAATGCTAGGACGGATTCATTAAGTTCAAAACTACCCTGCAGGCTAGTGGAAAAAAAGACACTTGTTTTCGGGCAGAGTTATCAACTCCCAAATATAAATGACAAATTACAAAAATTGCCACCAGCTGATTGGCAGTTCAAAATAACCATAGGACTGCATATTACCAATAATAATAATTATTAAACGTGTCAATTAATTATGCATCCAGACCTGGGAGGGGCAGCTTCTTTGCTGTTGCCCCACTGGGCAGAAACGGGGATCCAACCGTTCCCGCTTGGCTCCGAAGGCGTCACACCCATTCGAAAATACAGGCCACGATCCTCGCCGACAGCCCAAACCTGACACAGAAACGGTTTTGCAATGTTTTTTGCTTATTTTTACACTTATAGAGCAGCTTTGCATTATGGAAAATGCAACACAAAAATTTATATTGAAGACTTAACTGGATACACCTACTGTACATGTTCAAATACATAGCAATGACTGTTAAAAGTACACACCAAAGACACAAGAAGCAGCTGTTACTTTATAAGGCCATATATTATAACACTGGTGCCCAGCTCACATGCCCCGCCCACAAATGCAGCCCTGACATATGAAATATGGGATATGATGACGAGCTTCTAATTAGGGAGCATCCCATATGTCAGAGTGGTCCGAATAGAGTATGGTGGGTATATATAAAACTGGCATGGAGGAGCGTTAGCTAGAGAGGCCACCTGTGCTCGTGTTACAGGACAGCCCCAGGACGCAGGGACTGGCGAAGGGGTGATATGAGACGGGGTGGCCTGAGACTGAAGGAGTGTGCGCGTGTGTTTGCAAGGCTAGCAAAGTCCTTAGCAGTGGCATCCTGCCTAACAAAGAATCATTTTTGAAAACGTGTACATGGGACTATGCAAAAGTCTAAGGCCTGTGGTGCATGAGCCAATAAAAAAAACACATTGCATTTTGATGAGAAAGGTGCAGGTGATAAAATATGCATGTAACCTGGTCATTGAGTCCCACGTCAACCATCATCATCTCGCCACCTATATTGATCCATCCTGAGCCGCAGGGATTATGGGAATTGACGCCCCGCCTGAACCACACCTGAATGAGGGACCACATTAAACAGTAACATGTTTGACCACCACTGATGACATCATCATCATCATGTGACTCACCTTGTAGTCCTTAGTGACCACCCAGACAACACAGGACCCCACAGCCACATGGAGGGCTTCAACTTCCTTTGCAGGCGAGTCCACCTCCACCCATGATGTGCCTGGCGGAGGAAGGAAATGAAGCTTTTACTGCCATCGTGCAAATTCCAATGTCACCCGTGTTACTAATAAAAATGTTGAGGTGAGAGGGGTCCAATGTGAGAGCTGACCAGTCGGGCTGTCCAGGCTGAGGCCAGTCCGGATCATCAGGTTCCCATCCCACAGTACAGCCCACAGCAGGTCCCTTGGTCCGAGTGATAACTGGGCTACCTCCTTGGGCACTTCTACCTCTTCCCAACTGATGCCCTCTGGGACCCGAGGTTGGATGCCCTCCCTGAACCACACCTAAAACAAATGGGAAATTTAATTATATTATTAAACAATGTTAAATTGTAACCGTTTTGAGTCCAATAGCTTTTACTATTTATCTCCAGCGAACCCAAGACCCTAATGAGGATATGCGGCATAGAAAATGGATGGACGGATATTACTTGAAGTCATGCCGCCCCCTAGTGGCGCACATCCGGTATGTCAGCATTAGCAGCCAAGGATGCCATTGACAAGAAAAAGAAAAAATGTAACCAAGCCTTTGGGTAAAACCAGATTTAGAGCTGAGCTGAACAGTATTTACATAAGCACACTCATTTATGTTCTTGTATAAATATAATAACACAATTACTTAGGTCACATTGACAAAAAAAAAAAAACACACATTTACACTTTTATTACCCAATACAATAAATGTAATACTTAAAAAAAAAAAACTTGCGTGTGTGTGCCACAGTAAATGTGCTCGGGATGCGTGCAGGACAGGAAGTGACATCACGGGTTCAGAGTTGAGCTTCAGCATGATTTATATGTATTTCAGAAAAAACTTGATTTTATTTTTATTTTTTTTCCAAACCGGACAACTGTACTTCATATTTAATGCAAATTGCATGCAAAAAAATGTATAGTATATTGTGAATGCCATTTTTCTTTGTGATTAGACATAATTCAGGGTTGAAATGTAACTTAATTTGCATTAAATGTGAATAATCCAACCATCGTTACAGTGCAATTCCCTTTTAAGTGTCTTGTTACAGACCAGTGGTTCTCAGTTATTTTCTGTTGAAATGTTTTGTTGCCTCTACCCGATTTGAAATACCATTGAAAAACTGATAAGATCTATTTATTTATCGGTAATGCACAGACGGAACTCAAAACTGAAACCAGTGAAATGCAACAAAATGGGAGAGCAGTGAAGCATAGTAGCATATTCAAATTCAGCCCTCCTTGTCTCTCACGCACCCCCCACAGGAGGGCCCGCCCCACCATTTGAGAAGCACTGTTATAGACTAACCAGTTATTCCTGTTAATACTAATAGTCCCATGACATCCCATGGACAACAACTGAAAATTCAATCCATTGTGCAACCCTACTCACCTGTCCTTGTTGAGACACAGCCCAGAGGTAAGGATACCTCCCAGACTCATCACTCATCTCCCAGCCACCACAGGTGATGTCGCAGAGAGGAAGGGGAGTCTTCCAGGGGTGGTCCAAGGGAATCTGTAGGAAGTATGTAATAGTTTTGTTGAATACAAGAGTACAGGACAGAGCAGACACAAACAAAGACAAATCCAAACCTTGGCCCAGGTTCCTTGTGCTATATATCTCCTGTAGCGGATCCAGCGTCTACGACGCACGCATGAGTTCCACTTTTTGTCAGGAGAGAAATTTGCGGGGAAATCGACGGCATACTCCCAACCCTGCAGAGAAAGACGTAGAAAAATAAGAGGAGAACGCCACAACGGAGCTTAATGTAATGTAAAACTGTGTTTTTGTGCTCACCCCAGTCTGGCTTGGTTCTCCTCCACAGCTCTGGTCGACATACCAGTCTCCTTCCCACTCCCAACTGCGGGACGGCAACCGGAAGCCGTGGAGCGGCTGAGGGTTCATGCCCGTCACGTCGCTCCAGGACCAGCGGTCGGTGGGCAGCAGCATATCCGTGAAGCCATCCACAGGGTTCCACCTCTGAAAAAAAATGTTTAAATCAGAATTTTGATGTTTCATCTTCAACATACCCACACGTGAACTCATACCGACCTGGTTTTCATAGGTCTCCTCCCTGTAGCGGATGGGGGTCTCGTGGGGCATTATGTTGAGGTAAACATGGTGGTCGCAGCCGATGCCCCAGCAACGCCCCTTCCCGGCCGTGATGCGTTTGAGCTCTAGAAGTGAGTCGTCGGCGCGCTCCCAATGCTGGCCGGCGGTGGGGACGCTGTACACCCTACCGTATACATCCACCGCCCACAGCAGGGTGACCGACATGGTGCTCCCTAAATGACATTACATTAATAAATGAAAGTGCATATTAGCAAATGAACATCATGACCATATTCTCTCGTCGCAGAACTTGTGATAAACCTTGCAGTGTGCGAGACAAAAATAGGGTCAGTAGTCGGACAGTAGTTTTACTTTGAAATACCGCACCGGAAGTTTGACGTGTGCTTGGTACAGTGCTACTAATCCGCTGCGCTGCATCCAAACAGGCCTTTATTGAATGTATCCTAAATGGACAGGGAACCCGAACCGGCAGCATTTTGAAGCACGCGGAGAGGGAATCATGACAACATTGTGAAGGGCGGTAGTGGCGCACCTGGGGTGTTGGCGTCAGGTACGCGGGTGTCAAGGGAAGGCGCTCATCACGGCGTCAGGTGCACCCGACGACACCTGCCGTCTCATGCTGGAACAAACAAACAATCGTAGTCACAGTCTGGGTGCTGCTGTGTGTGTGCGTGTGCGTGTGCGTGTGTGTGTGTGTGTGTGTGTGTGGATCCGCTAACCGCAAAGTCGTCCGTAAGCCGTTTACATTTCACCTTAGCTTTTAGCCTCTGAGTGTGTCAACCCACAGCAATTACTCACACAAGCGGCTGTGCCGTTAAGCGGCCGCACGCAGCCCCAGTCAAGTCACTCAAGCATTGTCCACAGTGGGGTTTCGACCAGGTTGCAATTGCCGAGCAGCGGAATGCTGCTTCCAACTCTATGCGTCCCACACAGGAAATGAGGGGGTAGGCTTCGGTCTGATTGGTTGAAACGCGAAAAAAGGGTGGGACCTATTGTTTTTCCATTGGTCAAAACCCGGAAGCAGCTGAATACTCTATTTGATTGACGTGCACGTTTCAATAATGTATAGCAGCACTGCGCTTAATTATTGAAAAGAAAGGTGTGTTCTACTCATCGAATAACAGCACAGTTTGGCGCATGTTTCCATACATTCGCCATGACACTTAGACGTAAATTCAGCTACAGTTTATAAGCCAAGCCCGCTTGAAACAAATTAAATGTAATTTTAAAAAATCACATGTAGTTATGTTAAACGAACGTTTTTAAGGGGAACAGAAAAGTGACCACAGCAAGGCGTGGTTTAGTCATTTAGCCCCGCCCACAACAGTGCGGCCTTATGGTGGTGTCGGAGTTGATCTAGTTGGCTGAGTTTAGGATTACTGTGAATTTACGGTGGTAAATTACTTTCGTAATGACTTACTTAATCTTGGCAAGGTCAAATGTAAAGGTCGAATCGGAAAGACGGTATTGTTATACTGAAACCCAATAACAAAAACGTATTGCACGTATAAAGCCACGTGGTACAATTTAGAACCTAAGATTCGGATTGATTTAAGTTTGTCGTGTACAACAGTCAATCATCTGATTAAACAATTGATATTTATAAGTGTAACTACTGGTAACTGGGACGTTTGTTTTGATGCGCTGTGTCTTTAAGAAGCCTGGCGCGCGCTTAGAGCGTCTCGTCACGTGATTGTTCTCTTGTGACAATCTAGGGAGGAAAGGCAGCTTGAGTTCGTCTGAGTTCCAATGTGCGTAGGCGACGCATGATTGTTCTTCTGGTGCTCAAGGAGCAACTACTAGGAGAAGGGTCATGGGATTAGGTTAACTCTCGGCCGTTCCAGCTGCTAGCCAACGTTTTGCGGTTTATTTTCTGGCACTTACGCGTCGCGACGGCGGAAAGTTGGCGCACGGCGAGGAGCGAACTTTCATTTTGGGCGCAGCGTCTTTTCTTTGAGTCGTTTGGTACGTCGCCACCGTTTGTGCACCTTGAGGCTCCTCCCTTTGAAGTTAAACAAGCAGCGCGGGCAACTTTTAAGGACGTACGTCGACTGGCACGATGGACAGCAAACCCCTTCTCCAGGACAGACCTCCCGCCTACAACACCGTTCCCGGGCCTTACGAGTACGGCCCGCAGCAGCACAGCTACGGGGCCATCCCAGCCCAGGCCCCGCCGCCCTACCAGTACCCAGACGGCGGCCAAGGTGGGTCGCCGGGCTCGCGCGTGCCGCATTGTCAGGCGCGGGAGAGATGACTCACCGCCGCCCACTTCCGGATTCGTTTCAAGCCATCTGAGCGCCACGAAGCTAGCGACGACATGGCAACAACTGCGCCGTTAAGCTTCGTGTAAATCATAATGGCAGTTAATCGACACAATATGCATAAAACACACGTTGATGTTGCAACAGGGCGTGTTTCGGTTTAAGGGCGGAAGTGTTTATTGTATCCCGGAAGTGGGGCTTTGTCGTGTTTACTGTAACTGCACCCACGTGACATGATATCAACGTCCACATGACGTCAATACTCATTTCAACACATTTTATCATGTTATCATCACCCCTATTCATCAAACACGTTAACCGAGCATCATGTGCATGTTTCTCCTCAACCTCAGGGTACCCCCCAGCCCAAATGGGTACGGCTGTATCCCAGCAGCCCTACGCTGGGACCTACACGGTCATCCAGCCGTCTGTGGTGGTTGTAGGAGGCTGCCCCGCCTGCAGGTAGGAATACAGTAATAAGTCATCTGTCTGCTTGACAATGTGAATGTCATGTGTTCACCGTGACAAAGCCTTTACCGCGCTTGCGTCCTTTTAGGGCCTTCGGCATTACTCTGGGTGAACTAGGTGAAATGGAGCAATGACACAGATGTTGTGTGTGTCTTGTGAGTGAGCGTGGCTTTCAGATTCTGCACGTCTGCCGACATCCTGTTAGTCACATAGCCACATGGGGTCAAAGGTAACTAGGGCAGAATGGCCAGGAAATGATTGCGCAAGACAGGGTTACAAACAGTGAGTGGATATTTTTTTTAACATTATTGTAGTACATACGTGCCCTGCGATTGACTGGCGACCAGTCCAGGGTGTACCCTGCCTCCTGCCCAAAGTCAGCTGGGATAGGCTCCAGCATCCCCGCGACCCTAATGAGGATAAACGGCATAGAAAATGAATGAATGAATAAAAATATTGTAGTACACAAGAGGTTTTACAAGATAGTAGATGTAAGGTGTCTATTATCATTATGTTAATCAGTTATGTACATGTCTTGTATATGTCTCCTAAAATCATTGACTTTCTTTGCTGATTGGCAGGAGGAAATATGGTTCAAATGCAAAATATGGCCTTTTTTCTATGAAAAAAAAAACCCACTGAAAAAAGTGCCACAGATAGAAAATCAGTAAAAAGTTAGGACACACTTCCTCATGCTATTCAATATGATGTTGTGTTCAAGCGCTACACTTCATTTAGGTAGTATCAGTGATTGTGAAAGTGAAGTTTGTGTGCAGGAAACACAATGTACTAGTAAGACAAACACAACACATGTTATGTAAAACATTTTTTGCACATTTACCTTAAAATAATGACCTAAATTCTGTATCACAATACTAATGTTATCACACATGCTCGGCGAGTCCCACCTTGAGGTGTGTGGTGTCGTTTTGTTACTAAATATGGTTTACTTTGCACAGTATCTTTATAACAGGCTGTTGACATTTTTCAGCGATCACAAAGGTAGTGTGTGTGGATGGCATTAATATCACTTTGTAGATTTCAAATAACATCAGTCAGCTGACACTAAGCTCCACTCCTGATTTGCTGGTGCAGCCCCGTGGCTGACATGAAGTGGTGAAAGGACGTCTGAAGCCACACAGACAGATGCAACTTTCATCTTTGTTATTCTGATTAAACATAAACTAACTCAGCTGTAAGATACTTATATCTATAACAAAAGTGATCCGTTCTTCTGTAGCAGCTGTTTGATGGTGTTGCTTCGCATCCGGAATTCCACTCTAGAAATGCGTATTTTTTACTTTGTTGCCTGTCAAACTATTATTTCACTATTACCTGGATTATGTGCCCATCGCTGTAACTCTTTTAATATGTCGCATTGACTTAAATTCATTCTACAGTGATGTGAAAAAGTGTCTCCCCACTTCTTGATTTCATAATTTTTGCATGTTGGTCACACTTAAATGTTTCAGATCATCAAACAAATGTAAATATTAGTCAATGACAACACGACTGTACACAAAATGCTGTTTAAATGATTCTGTTTTTTTATTAAGGGAGAAAAAAAATTGAGACCAACATGGCTCTGTTAAAACGTAACTGTGGTTTACCACACCTGAGTTCAAGTGCAAAAGGTTATACAGCCATTTCTAAAGCTGCGGGACTCCAGCAAACCACAGTGAGAGCCATAATCCACAAATGGCGAAAACATGGAACAGTGATGAACCTTCCCAGGAGTAGCCGGCCAACAAAAATGACTTAATTACTACTAATTATTTATAACTTGGTGACCAGGAGGTCATCAAAGACACCACAACAACAAGAACTCCAGGCCTCAGTTAAGGTCAGTGTTCATGACTTCACCATAAGAAACCACTGGGCAGAGTTCCAAGGCCAAAACCACTGCTGAACAAAAATAACATTAAAGCTGCTCCCAATTTTGTACTCCATGGTCTGACAAGACAAAAGCTGAACTTTTTAGAAGGTCTGTGTCCCATTACATCTGGTATCTGGTATGGAAGTATCATCGCATTTCAGAAAAAGAACATCATAACCAACAGTAAAATACGCATTTTTTGTTCAGTAGTGTTGTCATTGACGATTGAAGATTTAAATTTGAACGATGATCTGAAACATTTAAGTGTGACAATAATGCAAAAAAAAAAAAAAAAGAAATCAGGAGGGGGCAGACACTTTTTCACACCACTGTATGTCTGTGATGTTGGATAGCAAAGGCTAACTGGACGGAAGACGTGAACTGTGTGTGACTGAATCTCTGAATATCTCTGAATATCTTTGGGACTAGCTCGCAGGGTGAAAAATGGTGGGTACCGGTACCCCTGACTTAGATACTTCTAGAGCTATGCCATTGTATTTCCTTATGCAATAAAATATTAAATTAATCCAAAATAAGACTGTTTGGTAGTCATCATAAATATATTTATTAAATAGCCTGGAAAACGTTACTTACGGTAAAGCAAGTTTTTAAAATTTTGGAATGTTTTTTTTAAGTTTTATTTTTGTAATAAGTGCATATGTTGAACAATAATTATGGCACATATACACATGGTTACATAACAGCCATTTTTAGATGAGGTATTATCGATATGCATTTTCACACACTGGCCATTCATTATTCATTCATTTTCTATACCGCTTATCCTCATTTCATACAATAAATCCTGTATTGTGATACCAGCAATACCTCGCACAAAACATTAATTCCATCCTTCAACTCCATTCTGTGTCAGCTGATGTCTAACACGTGACCAACGCACTGATCGTGTTCGCCATTTCACTCCAGCTGCAGACGTGTTGTGAGTTATCTTTACAGTCAGTGAAGGCAGCATTACCACGGTCACATGGATTTGATGATAAATTCATCAGCTTCGGGGTCAAGCTGTCGCCAGCCTAAAAACTTGAGTAATTCTATTAGCCATCCTAACAGTCGTACAAGTGTACTGTATAATGAAGCTACAGTAGTGTTCAAAATAAAAGCAGTGCAATTTGACTAATCAGATGAATCACTGCTGTTGGTATATTTTTCTCGCTACATGGCAAAGAAGTTACCAGTAGGTGCAGTAGATTCTCAGAAAACAAGATGCAGCATTCATTCAAGAGTATGTATTCTAAATAGTTAGGTGTGGTAAAATGAGTTATTGTGGCTTGTATATTAAAATGTATTATTTGCTCGAGGTTGTATGTGTTGCAGTCATGAGACCACTTGACACCCGATTGGCTTACAAAACAAGAGTCTACGCTGATCCGAACCAAAAGCTTTGTAGCCATGATAGAAACATTGTTGATTATATTATACTGATAGAGACTTTCTTTTTGTGCAGAGTTGGCGTTCTGGAGGATGACTTCACCTGCCTGGGAATTCTCTGCGCCATCTTCTTCTTTCCGCTGGGCATCCTGTTCTGTTTTGCCCTGCGTCAGAGACGGTGTCCCAACTGCGGCGCCACCTTCGGATAGAATCATAAAACTCACCTTACTGCACAAAGAGAATCCAGTATTTTTACTGCCTTTACTTTGTTTTCGTTAGCCTACCTACTTACTTCATGTCACATGCAGAAATGCACATTCATAGATTCAGATGATGTTATTTTAGGCAGTATTTCCAG
This sequence comes from Oostethus manadensis, assembly GCA_024372805.1. NCBI lineage: Eukaryota > Metazoa > Chordata > Actinopteri > Syngnathiformes > Syngnathidae > Oostethus > Oostethus manadensis. The sequence goes on from QODF01000131.1 coordinate 2,378,617, forward strand.
CAGAAACCTCTCAATCATGAGCTCTTCTGATCAGAACCAGGAGTAGTGGCACGTTTTGGAACCGTGTCCAGTGCTGTGGATGATTTTGGATGGACAGCCAAAAAAAGAAGGATGTAGACAATGGATGCCTGCCTGCCGCTTTTTTCTCCGTGTATTATTCCCAGGGGGCCATATTTGCACTGATTGTTGTTGATTCTGCTCTTTTTTTTTTGTTGTTGCTTCTCCAGGGCCAAAACGCAGCAGACCTCAGGTACTTTAACCTTTATCACTGTTTGACGTCTCCCAAGTGTACTCTTGATGATTAGAGTTGAGAAATTAAAACACACAAAAAATAGCTGGATTTGTCTTAGAGGCTCAGGTCCATTCCTGTTGTTCTTAATAAGAAAGACAATCGAAAGACAACAGGTCTTTATCGTCTTCCATCCCAGCAAAGATGTCCTAGAAACAATGTCCTATGACAGGAGAACATTTTGCTTTTATGAAACACTTTTTACGCACACATACACGCTCTTGTGATTGAGCTTCTTACTTTTTATATACAACATACTAGTTTGTGTTATTAAAAAGAAAGTGATGCTATTGAAGTTGTCCAATGTTTTTGTAACATTTTGATAGGGTTGGCCAATAAGAGAGCAAGTAATTACAGGGCCAGTATTGTCCCTATGATATGTTCAATTTGGATTAAGATCCTTGAATGCTGAATAATACAATATGTGTATAAATATGACAATAGAAGACAATGTAATGACTGACAACATAATTAAATAAATCACTTGCTACATAATTGTTTAGGCAAAATAATGTCAATAGTGTAAATAAAAAGCAAACTATTTGTTGTGATTCAAATTCTTGGGCATTTTGCTCCCAAAGTCCTTACTGTAAATCAAGTTGACATTTTTTTTGTGTTTTTCTGGCCAAAACTTACGACGCAGTATTAGTGCCTCATTAAAAATTCTGAAATTTTGCGAGGAAAGTCATAATGATACACTTTGACCATGGCTAAATGTCACGTGAGGCCCACATTTTTATAGCTGCCTCTCGCAATGCCTCCTCCTACAGATTGTTAAAATAATCTTAATTTATCGATTGAGATTAGTCATAGACTTATGACAAAGTCATACGTTTAGGAGAAACAACTCGTAATATTACAAGAACATAGTAGTGAGTTTACGATAATACATTTGTAACTTTGTTACAGGCATTGCCTGAGACAGCTATAAAGTGGAGAGGTTTGAGATTTGGGGAAAATCCAATAATGTTCATCTTCCCACAGGGCTTGAATATGAATATACAAAACAGATTCAATATCCCCATCACAAAAGGAACAAACATCAATAGAAAACCTACGTCTAAGAAATTCTTCGGAGGACCAGATCCCTGAGAGGACCTGGTAATTCATTACCTTACCTTTGGAGGGATGGGAAGTTTAGCTCAACTGCTTTCTTTTGATGTCCCGCGAAGAATAAAAGCTTGCCTGAAGCAAGAGGAAGCTTTCCATTCTTCCCGAAGAACTATGCTCAATTGTGGCCTTTTTTATGTGGCCATAATACTCTGTCGTAAATAGTTTATAGTCTTGGCCTGAGGAAGATGAGATGATAAATAATAGCGCTAGCTATGAATTCGCCATTTTTAGTGATGGGAATTCCGGCTTTTTAAAAAAAAAACAGAAAATTAAGATAAGAATAAAAAAAAAAAACAAAAAATTAAGAAACAAAAAAGAAACTAAAAATAAACAAAAATTAAAATAAATAAATTTAAAAAACAATTAAACAAAATAAATAAATTAAAAAAAAAAAAAAAATAAAAAAAAAAAAAAAAAAAAAAAAATTTGTTTTAAATAAACAAAAACCTAGGATGTACAATTTACTCTGTATGTCAATAAAAAGAGAAATGGGTGTAGCAATTGTTTAAAACGTGTTTTTATTGGTGAATAGAATTGGATATCTAGGTATTTGATGCACAAATATTTATACTGAATGCAATAAACATTTAGGCCACAATAGGTTCATAGTTCCCCGACTTTCCTACAAGTGGAAAAAAAACTTTAAGGGAAGTTTAATGTCTTGCTACATTGTAGGATTACATTATCGATTAAGATAATCACATTTTTAATTTTTTTGTAAATTAAGTTTTTGCAAAATAAAATAAAAAATTTGAACACAAAACACATTTTCTTTGCAGTTTAGTCAACAATACCATTCAAAGTTTAGACGCATATACTCATATTTTTAGTAAACTCTGTTGCCCACTCCTCAGTAAGAAAGGTAGTTATTGGCTGTCCTAAAAGTCAATATATGACATCATATTACAGATGACGGATAATTTCCATAAGACGTAAAAGGCTGCAGGAGAAAATCATAACCTAGTAGGAGAGTAAAACACCATAATCATGTTTAGAACAACAAATAAACTTGATTTATTAATAACAAATTGGCTTTCGCTTCACCATACTACTTTCATCCATCACACGTTCTAACACGCTGATAGGTACTGTAAATGAATGAGTCCCAATGAAGCTTGAGTGCAATGAGCAGTAATTTTGACTAAGAAACATTGACATTTTATATCCCGCTCTGTAAATGCAGAAATCCACCCCGGTGGCATCGTGCCTCACGCAAGCATGATTGATGGATGTGGAGAGCTCCACTATGCTCTCAGCAACAATGCACTGACGGCTCGTGACAGCTCTGGGGGCACGGCAAACCACTCAGCAGCACCCACTGCTGTTCAGTCAGAACAGAAACTGTAGCTCAAAACGTGCTTTCAATTGTAAGTCCCCAAATACCAGAAAACTCTCCAACGACGCCAGAAAAAAATGGCTAGATTTGTCGCTAATCACTGTATAAGAGGGGACAGAGGTTGCCAAGCTGGCAACACTGAACAAGACAATGTCTCAAAAGCGTTGACACGTACGGAATTATCCTGTTATAATTGGAGAAACAAATGTATCCATGGAACTTTTTTCTGTTACTATTTCAATTAATTCTCTATTAAGCACTAAAAAAACTTCCCTTGAGAATAAGGATCTTTATAGTCTATAAATAACCAGTTCTTCAATTCATACATTGGTGTAACATTCATTTTTTCAATAATTTGTGTAATTTCTTTAAGATATTTTTTAATAATCTTGTTCTGATATTTTTTTTACACTAGAGGGATGAGGAAGAGGATGAAAAGTTGATAACGGAATAAAATATGAACAAAGACGGTGTCGTAACAAACTGAACAGCAGCTAGAAGAAATAAATCTTTATTTTTCATACATGATGAAACTCTACAGCGTCCGAGACAAAAATAAAAACAATAAGATGTACAACGCTCATTGCAATGATAATAGCGTGGCTGCACATGCAACATTCCCTTGACAGTCGTTTAGGCAAAGTCCTTCTCCAGCTACGCAAACTGGTGAAAGGTATGTTACAACAACACATGTTAAAGACATGCTCAATGAAAAGTGAACCTTATTGAGTCTGTATTAGCCTGTGCTTCTCTAATCACAGATCAATCACAGACAATGGCAACAAAAATCCTAACAGTCGCTGGGAAGGTGAACAAAACAACAAACACGTTTGGAATGTGGCCATTTTCACGGATCACCAGCACAAACGACATGTGGATATATTTACAGATGGTTTAAATATGGGAGCATCAGTCCTGTAAATACTTCCATGTGATTGCGTGCTCCCAGTCACACCAACAAAGACGCCAGCAGGACTGGAGATCAGATGACTGGCGCTGAGCGGTCGTTGGTGACGGTGGGGCGCAGTCGTACTGTGGAGAACGGGTTACCTCCCCTGGGCGACACAGAGCGATCAGTATATGTGTGTGTGTGTGTGTGTGTAAAGATAGCTGATACTTACGCCAGGTAGGCAGGTGTAGGTCTTGCGAGGCCATTAGGCTGGTTTGTCTGTGGAGAGGAAACAAAAGTCGCATGACACGTCACGTAAAACATTTGTGAACGTCAGCTGTGCACCTTTTTTTTTTTAAATTTTTATTTTTAAAACAAAACAAAACATACTTTGTGCTGTCTGTGGGAAAGACAACACATGGTGTCACATAACATCAGCGTGCGGAATCTCGAAAGTCTGGTAGTGCAAGATTGAGTGACAACCTATTAATTTGTTGTTTTAAAAAATAAATAAATACATAAAACAAAAAAAACGGGGAGGCGGCTGACTGGAACTGTGGCCGTAAGGTTGGGTGCCTGTTGTGGTGGTAATCCCAGAAACCCTTGGTGGAACCAGTGGTGAGAGATGGGAATACTGTGGGGAGTTCTCAGAGAATATGGGGTATCGGACCACCTAATTCAGGTGGTTCGTTACCTATATAACCGCTGTCAGAGTTTGGTTTGCATTGCTGACAATAAGTCGGACCCGTTTCCAGTGAGGGTTGTGTTCCACCAGGGCTGCCCGTTGTCAGATTCTGTTCATTACTTTATGGACAGAAAGCGGCAAGCGGTTCGGGTATGGTGGCCACAGGATTGGGTCTCTACTTTTTGCAGATAATGTGGTCCTGTTGGCTTCATCGAGCCGTGACCTTCAACTCTCACTGAATCGGTTTGCAGCCGAGTGTGAGCGGCTGGGATGAGAATCAGCACCTTTACGTCAGAGTCCACGGTTCTCACCCGGAAAAGGGTGGTGTGCCATCTCCGGGTCAGGGGTGAGATCCTGCCCCAAGTGGAGGAGTTCAAGTACCTCAGGGTCATGAGCTTTGGGATGTGACCGAAAGGACAAGATCGTAGGTACAAGTGGCCGAAATGAGTTTTCTCCACAGGATGGCTAAGGTCTCCCTTAGAGATAGGTTAGGAAGCACTGTGATCTGGGAGAGGGTCAGAGTAGAACTGCTGCTCCTCCGCATTGAGCGCATCCTCCACATGCTCCACATCTGGTTAGGATGCCTCCCATGGGAGGTGTTCAGGGCATGTCCGACCGGTAGGAGGCCTCGAGGAAGACCCAGGACACGTTGGAGAGACAAAGTGGCCGGAGACACGGAAGTCTGGGCTTCATGCAGTGAAAGTAGAGGATCATCTGTCTCCTAAGTTATAGTCTTATTCATTAAAATATTACCATGACATATGCAGTAAATACACACAAATATTATTTTATATTTTAAAAATGTATTTAAAAATTCATTATCCATCCACATTTTAAAAGTTTCTTTTTTAAATATACAAACAAAAAACTCACCGCCGGAATTTGCTATGTTGTTGCTATGTTGGGATCCTGTTACACCTCCTAAGAAACTCTAGATTTGCATGAGACCTCAACACTTAAATATAGTGATGAGTCTCTTTTGTCATGAAGACTACCACAAGGTGGCAGGAGAAGACAGAGAAGCTGGGGTATGCGGTCCCCCAGTGTTCATGAACGCAGCAAGTAGAAGGTGAGAAATTAGTTTTGCTCTCTCTGTTATTCTTCCCAGCAAGTGCTTATCATTCTTGACAAGAATCACCAAACCAGTGGCGGTGCATTCCAGAGTAACCACACCTCCAACCTCCATCAAGACCTGCTTTCTCTTTGGCTGGTAAAATGGAAAAAGTAGTCCTAAGCAGCCCTATTATAGAACGTGGTATTGTATCGCATTTCATTTCATTCCTACACACATTCTCAACACGGCTTATTATGAAAGCAAGGGTGTTCAAAGTGTGGCCTGTGGGCCATTTGTGGCTGACAGCTGAACATGTGGACCAGATTTCTTGGTGGGTATTTCTCTTTCTGTGGCCAGGCCACTACAGAGCAGATTATTATTTTGGGGGGTTGCATCCAGGATACCTAAAATATGCACGTTTTTTGCAAAGACATAAGATGTAGTATGTTTACAACCCTGAAAAAGGCAATTTAGTTGCCAAAATAAAAGACTGGATAGCTTTTAGCACGTCAATTGAAAGAAAATCTAAATATATAATATAATAGCACAATGTTGGTGAGGAGACAGGGAGCAGAATACCCATGAGACTTATCACCCTATTGACAATGAAACCTTTCGACAAGTAAAAAGCTTAGTCAAGTGTCACAGGTGTTTTCCGCGCCTGGTACTGTAACTGGGCAACGTTCAGACAATGAGGGCAGAAGAAAACAGCGCGCATGAACGACGCTTATGTGTTCCTCAAAGCGGACGAGGTGAATGAAACGTCAAACACACCGAAAAATAAACCACCAGTTGTAGGACAAGGCTTTACTGCAAACAGCTATAATTCAAAATCAGTTCCAGTTAACAACCTAAAACTTTGATTTGATTTTGGTTTGGTGTCTTTCCAAACCAATTGAGTTGTGGATACAAAATAATAGCCCCTCAAAGTCTGAAGAGTGGCTGAGCGATTGCAAACAGGATCTGAGGTCAATAATAACCCCGGTAAAACCAATGGAGACCTTGATCTGAGGCAAAACATTCCAGTGACTTGACTGGCTGACCTCACCTATTTCTAACACATGTCCTTTAAAATCCATAGTTCCAAAGGGCAGCGAGGAACAGCCTCAAACACTTAAGCAGTAACTCCTTTGCCCTGAAAATGATCAAGCTATGCAAAAGTGTTTGCGACGAAGTCAGTAGCATTCTTGATTCGGCACAGAGCAATACTGCCGTGGCTGGAAAATGCAACGAGTAGCGAGTCCGGTATCTGATCAATACCGATTTCGATGATTCACCGCAGCTACCAAAATAATTGGTATCTTTCAAAATAAATACAACGCTTGCTCTAGTAAAAGCAACCCCTAAGGGTCTATATTAAGATCTTAAGGCTCTCCAAAGCAGTTGAAAACAAAGCGACAAGCCGAACCCCAGCTACCTAAAGTTATGGTCATGTCTTTTAAAGTCAATAGAATTATTCTGTCTTTGGTACATGGCCATTACAGTGGAACCTCGGGTTTTTGCTTGTCAATAAGGTATGCTTTTGCCTCGGTTGGCGTGAAACATGGCGTGTGTTATTAATAATAAATATGCACTCTTAACATATTTTGTTAAGCATCATATTCAAAAAATACCCAAAATTACATATTTCTCACCGTCTTTATTAAAAGGCTGGCAATTGCATCTTTCTTTACAGTACTGAGGTGAGAAACACCACTGAATTCCAGGAACAACTCATGTCTTTAGAGGGCAGCAGCCCCGCGTTTAATGAAGGCAAAAGTAACCTTAAACTTTGATTAAATATGGTATATATTGTTTGTAATTATGCTCTACATTCTTAGATTTTTGAAAGCGAAGGGTACATTTGCCAACATTACATTTATTCAGTTCAGGGTGCCAGCCACGGCGAACCAGCTCTCGCAGTTCAGCCTCATTCCGGAAGTGACGTCCTCGGGGTAGCTCAGCTACAGCAGCGCCGACAAACACTTGTCAGGCTGGATCGGCCAGCAGATTCGTCATCAAAATAGTGGCCAAAATGTTGTGTTGCTGCTGCATGCTGTTTGTTTTCTTTTCCGAAAGAGGAAGGCTCAAGACAAAAATGGATGAAGCAATTGCCGAGAAGGAGAGACAGATGGACCCCCGCCTTGAGTTCTGTTCTTTGCAGTGATCATTTCAAGAAGCATCGGGCTTGAAACTACAGTATAAATGCATTATGAGGATGCTCTTCTATGCAGAGGGGAGAAAAAAAAGCTAAGAACAGCGTCAAAGTTGCCACGGAACAGGTCTTGTTTACATAACAGGCGGCCAGTCTTCATCTCCATGTCTTAAGGCTTAAGTCCATGTTCTGAAAGTTCTCAATTTCATTTATCATTATTAATCAATTTATATTTTTTCGTCTATTTCTATTTTCTCCCCTCTTTTTTCCTTGAAACCTATTGACGGATCTTGGCTATGATCACTGTAAACATCCTCTGTCACGTACACCGCCAAGGTGGTGTCGCTGAGTGGTAGAACTCCGATCGCGCCACTTCTGGAAATGAGAGCGAACAAGCCAAGAGCTAGCTCGTCACGGCTGGCACCATGAACTATCAATGTCATTTTTGCACACTTACCATTTGCTTTCAAAAATAGAACAACGTGGAACATAATTACAAACAATAACATGTCCAAGCCAAGTTGCTAAATCTTGTCAGGGACCATTTAAGGTTGCGTTTACTGTCATTAAACACTTGATTTTTGACCGCTGTCTCTAAAGACATGATGTGGCAGTGAGATCCGCCACCACCACCTTCCTGTTTTGCCATGAGTTGTTTCTTGAATTCAATGGCGCTTCTCACCACAGCACTGTAAAGGAAGTTGCACTTGCCAGCATTCCCATAAAGATGGTGGGAAAGATTATTTAATTCAAGAAATATGAATTATGACAGAACAGGACAGTAAACCCTTTAAATGTTCGTTTATCCCTTTCATTTATCCTTTATCGGCATTTATATGCATTTCTGGCTTTCTAGAAAGGATAACTTAGATTTACAATTTTTTATGTTATTTATGTTATTTTATGTTTTTTATGTTAGGTTAATTGGCGACTCTGAATTGTCCATAGGTGTGAATGTGAGTGTGAATGTTTGTTTGTCTATATCTGCCCTGCGATTGACTGGCGACCAGTCCAGGGTGTACCTCGCCTCTCGGCCAAAGCCAGCTGGGATAGGCTCCAGCATACCCGCGACCCTAATGAGGATAAGCGGCATAGAAAATGAATGAAAGGATGAATTATAATTTTTTTTATGGCAAAGTTGATTCACTTAGCGTCTTTTTCGGTTAGAGTCCGGCCTGCTGGAACAAATTACTGCCACTAACCAAGGTTCCACTGTGTTATGTCTGAGAGTCTGTACAGTGGCTGGGCCTTTAAACAAATGTGACAGGTAGACTGACTTTTCCATTTGTGAGCAAAATCTTTCAAAATCAGTAGAAAATGCAAAATAGTCACAACAAAATCTCTTCTCACAAGGGACTGAGATACAGTCTTTGCAAGGACACAAAAACTAAGTGAGGCCCACATTAGTATTGTTTAAAAGGAATTCCCTGAATCTATATTTTCCTGGTTCAAAAAATCATATTTTAAGGTATTTATTTACTCAATTGGAGAGTGTACTGTATATGGCATGTATGAAGATGGAGGGCATCAGTTATGGGGGAGGCATTAGGGCGTCTCCTAGAACAGAGGCCGCTACTGGCCATATTCAGGCGCAAATATTAAAAAAAAAACAATAAACCAAACACCCCTCCCAACTGTGACTGACCGTGTGGTGATCCGACGAGGAAAAGGAGATGGCGGAGGGGGTGGGCGAGTGCTGGGAGTGGTGATTATTGATGGTGATGACGCTGCTGGTCGCCGTGGAGGCCATGTTGGTCTTGACGGCGCCGCGCCGCGGGCTGTCACTGTAGTCCTCCGGGGGGAGGAGCATGGTCGCCTCATCGGTTTCCGTGTCCTGGTGGTGCAGGTTGACCACGCTCCTGCTGCGATACGGGGCCGCCGACACGCTGCATGAAGGGCAAGAAGTTGAGGCTGATCTTGAGGATGACTTTCATCTACCACTGTGTTGGGTAAAGCGCCGTAAAACCCTGCTCTGATGGCGGAGGCTCCGAGAGGAATGTGACTCAGGACAATAGGAATCAAAGGTCACAGAAGGGGGGAGCCCCCCGACAGGGTAAGGTAGCTTCTCACTCTACTGGGGAACAATACAGCAGCGAGTAATGTGAAACCGCTTCGCTTGTGTGTGCGTGAGCTGGAGTCTCCTTACCTGCTGTTGTTGTCCACAAGGGGCTCAGAGAGAGCACGGCAGTACGACGAAGGGAACCAGCCCCTCCTAGAAGAAGCCAAAGTAGAAATGATCGACCTCATCCGTACACAACTGGGCAGCGGTGCCAGTTGCAAATGGCCTCCGCGCCACACGTTGGACACCAACCCAACCCATGCGATACACCTGGGGCCTACTACCTGCACCCCTAAATTCCTGCAACATATTTCAGTGTTTCTGCTCAGTCCATAAGCTGCGTACTCCCTCGCCGTAGGAACTAAAAATCAACTCAGCCTTGAAAACTTAACTGAGGTTAGCCTAGCAGATTTGTGCAGATGTTTTTCCTCGTGTGTCTCAAACTGCTTGGGTCAAAGTAGGCAATCTGGGGTCACCGTGGCAACAGCCAAACTGTTATCCGCCTTGTTCTAAATCATTTGGGTTTGTCACTTATGCGTCTGGCCAGTAGCAGAACGAATCAGAGCGGAATGAGCGGGCTCGCAAATAATAAAGCTCGTGATGACCTCATTTCACAAGTCCCACCTTATATCCGGGCCCCCTGCGTGCCGCCCCGCCTGCTTCTGCAACCGGTCCTGTTCATCTTTTCATTTCTGTGTATGAAACCGCAGGACTCCTCCCTCCATGTGTGTCAATATTTGCACACAACGTGAAAATGCAGCTCCCTCAAAGCGCGCCCGTGTTAATTGGAGCCTCTGTTGACTTGTACGGGAGTTTTCTACTGCAAACACACGCTCTCATGCCCACCATTGATGTGATCTGGGCAGCTGTAGGGTCTACAAAAAATGCAGGGTTTCGAATGCACCTGTGTTGTGAAGATTACCTTCTCATCGCATGTTGTTGCTGAGTTGCCCGGTTACACTATCAGAGCTAACGACAAAGGAGCAACACAGGGAGAGACCACATTGTCTGCAAGCCAAACCCTCGTCAGAAGGTGTGCTCTGATAAAAACAATGGCATACCAGGAAATTAAACCTTTCAAACCTTCATCGCCCCCATTACAAAAAAAAAAAAAAACCAAGGGGGGAAAACAGATCCTACCTGACAAAATATTAATTTGCAAAAACAGGTTGAAGCTTTTGGTGGATTAAATCCACACTTAAACCAGGGAGAACGTGTTTGTGTGGGACAGCAGGTGGTTTTTATGTGTCTCGGTCACTTCCCACCATCAGGTCATTCATTACTTCCTTATCTACTCAAAGCAAAAAGACAACACATCTAGCTGTGGGCAGGAGCAACAATCACTCACTTTGCATTCTTCTCCATTTCGCCATACATCCAGCCATCCTTCTCCTCCGGTATGAGCAGGATGATGACGTCTCCCTCGTCAAAGCTGAGCAGGGTGTTGTTGTTGCCAGCCGTGTGGGGGAAGATGGCGCGCACTCGCTGCCTCTTCACCGGGTTGTTCAGGCCCGTGGCCACAGACACGGACCTGGCCAGATTGTTGCTCTCATGATCTGGCAAAGGGCGGTTGGTGGTGGTGGGTTTATTCACAACGTTTGTGTGTTTTCCAGAAATTAAGACACACAAAAGTTCCCCAGTATCATACGTACACTACCTGTGTTGCTGGTTGTGGTTACACTGGTCGTTTTGTTCTCAGGAGTGAACATGTTCACCAGAGGGCTGATATGAGCCTTCTGAGATGGAGCAGGCGGCGCCAGGATGTTCTGTGACACACACCCACAATGATGCAAATGTTAGCACGCAAATTAGCATCTAACTGAATCACAAAAAAGTAGCAGTGATGGCTAAAAGGTAAAAAAAAAAAAAAAGGGC
>QODF01000131.1:2390638-2525587 GCA_024372805.1 Oostethus manadensis
TTCATGCTAGAAAAGCCTCAAATAAAGCTGAATGACAACAATTGTGCAAAGATGAGTGGGCCAAAATTCCTCCAGAGCGTGTAAAAGACTTGTTGCAAGTTATGGCAAACGTTTGATTGCAGTTATTGCTGCTAAGGCTGCCCAACCCGTTATTAGGTGCAGGGGCAATTACTTTTTCACACATGTGGGTTTGGATTTTTTTCTCCCTAAGTGATAAAAACATTCATTTAAAAACTGCATTTTGTGTTTACTTGTGTTATCTTTGACTAATATTAAAATGTGTTTGTAAAAAAAAATACCTTTTCACACCCCTGTATGTTTGTACTCTTACATAACCGCAACGTTAACAGCTTGTGATAGTACACATACAGTACTTCACAAAAGTGAGTGCACCATTTCCATACAGTATAAATTCAACTTGAAAATAACATTAGTAGTCAGTGTACAGCTTGTACAGTAGTATATATTCACTAAATCAAAACATCTCAATAAGCAGCCATTATTGTCTAAATAGCTGCACAAAGTGGACATGGTCAAATTGTGTTCAATTTCAGCACCACTCTTATCTTGCACTGCCTTAATTGACTTGGACAGGGAATACACCAAAGTTGCACAAGTTGTTAGTGGAATCCTCTTCCACTCCTCCATCACTTGTGTGCTCCTCCAAACTTCCTTTCCTTTTGCTTGAGGATGCCCCACTAACTGCGCTAACAGGGTTCAGGTCTGGACCACCGCTTCCACCTTTAGCTCTGCTTCCCTCCATGAACTGCGGCGCCCCAATGCTGGTGGGCACTCACGGAGCCCCAGACAGTGAGCCAGCAATTTATGACCATAATGTGTGTTGACTCGGTGAATACTAAATCTATAATGCTGTTATAGGGATATTGACGTCGGGTGATATCAGCGAGTAAATAAAAACAATATCAGATGAATGCAGGAGTAACGTCAGTCGTGTGGCAACAAAAAGATGTGCACAGTGGCACAGAACCAGGGAAGTTAAGTCCGACAAGCCACACTGCAAATCAAGTATTGCATTGGAATGGTATTGGAAGTACAAAAAAAGTTGTTCATTTATTACTCTAAAGTTTGTGCCCCTTCATACCAAACTGTGCCGCGAGGGGGTGGGAGAGGGCAAAGGCGTTATGGAGACGGGCGTGCGCAGTCCCTCGATCATGGTCAAGATGCTTTCAGGCATGTCGGTGGTGTCGTTACACTGGTCCTGCCAGCTGTTCAGCCTCGCCATCAGCGTGTCTCTGGCCTGTGCAGGCAAAGTTGGTTTTTTTGTGTTAGTCATACACTCATGGGGCACAAAGTGCACCAGCACAAATAAATATGTCCGGTACAAGAACATAGCAGTGAACTAATGTCTTTCCAAAGTCATGACTTTCATTCAGTCAACTGATAGCAGCCACACGGCAACATTCTCAAAGGACAGCAGCGTTTTGTGATGTAACCTTGTCATGAAACGATGCGATCTGATAGGAAAACATGCAGTGTTTGTCCACCAGGAAACAGAAGCGTCTTTTCTCCTCCAGCAGAGCCTCTTTGCAGCCGTCCGCGATGAACAGCTGCACGTCCATTTGGCGGTGTGTCAGCGTCTCCAAGCACTGCGGACACGCAAGCATCCACAGGTGCGTCACACAGAAATCCTCCCGACTTTACACCTCACAATCATCCACAGTCCTGAGTAAAAAGCAGATCTTCGTCTGCAATATCTTGCAACCTGAGCGAGAATTGAGCCGAGACATCGTTGTACCCTGCTGCCCAGAAGGTCTGAAAAGCAATTACCTACGCACTCAAGATGAAGTGATTTGAAAAGAGTGAGGCTCCTTTTTTCTTAAGCGTTCTAATCTCGCTCTCGCAGAGGGCTTTTTGGACAGGATGACCACACGCGTGAAAAGATGGACAAAGGGGGCAGGACACAGACAGCGTGTTATCTACAACAGCAGGCGACACTCGCAGGACCTGTGCTCGAATGCATGTACGTGCATGCACACAGTAGTGCGGATGGGCCTTCGTCAGCACAAACTTTGTTCCACATCGTCACGCATTTGTTCGGACTGTATAGCCTGACATTTAAATGAACCACGCATGTTTTTCCCCAGCCTGGATGCACGGGACGTCTCAGTTCTAAGAACCGCGTCGTCATATATTAGCAGAGAACAACTCACAACACCTGATAATAACACACGCTTTCAGCTGAAGAGCGTGCTTTTGATATCAGGAGACCCTCAAAAGACCCCGTCGTCTTCGAAACGCTAATAGGCTAGAAGTCATGATGGTAAAGTCCTTGTCAATAAATCGCCAGCTGACATGTGGAAAAACAGAAATACAACAACAGCAACAAAACCAGGTGACATCCAAGTAATCGCCCTGTGGGACAAGCTCTGGCACAATGTAACAATATCAATTCCTCTATTTTTTAAGTAACACGATTAGACGTGTCAGTGTGCGGGAAGTGTCGGGTTACAGTGTGTCAGTAGCACAATGAAAATACACAGTTAACTTATAATAGGATGACTAACAGTGTAATTGTCCCTTCATGAATGCACACCAGGACACGTGCTAGGCCGGTATGTATATGTATGTGTGTGCGTGTACACACACGCACACACACATACACATATAGTCATATTGTGATTTCCCAGATATATTGTCATACATGCTAAGATCCACATCGCCCAACCCTAAACTCTAGCAGCACCTTTTGCCAACTGGCTTAATGTGACATTGGCAAAAAGCCCCACATCTACACATTAACCGCACCCCGGTGTTGTACCACATAACTTTCCAGTATGTAATTCATCTTACAGAGTTGGAGGATCGCTCACTTGTGTTGCCAATGCCAATAAAGACGAGACATGCCATTTCATCAGTAACAGCCATTACCTGTCAAACAAAAACAAAGCCCATTCACCTGTCAGCATTACAACAAGCCTGTTGCTACGGGCAACCTGTTGATGGTATGCGAGAAAGTGAGGGAGCCTTGCTTCAGCCCGAAACTAAAAAAAAAAATCTCCACCACGATCCATACTGTTTTCTCAAGTCCACGATGAATCACGAGGATAAAGTCTTTCTTGAGCGAGTGTGTGTCACTGAGGTTGTTCAACCCGGCAGGCTGCAGTAGCACTGACTGTGTTGACAGAACACGCAGATTGGCGGCCCAAGTCCATCGTTTTGATGATTACAAGGTTACACAAACGCCGGACCTTGCAAAACGTGTGCAGCACATCTAAGAGCACACAGTTGAGTGCCAACATTCATTCGGTATGTACTGCTTGCACCGTGCATGTCACTGCAGCTAATCCCAGCTGATACCGGGCGAGGGCCCGGGTCAGTTGTTGCGTGCCTGACGCTGGTACGAGCTGCCTTTTTGTCCCCAAATACCGCCACACCAGCTTGAACATGATGTGGCTCAGGTGTCTGAATGCGTAATTATAGCCTAGCAAATATGAATAGACCTGTGTGAGCGTCCGTGTGTCAGGTGTCGGCGGGCGTGTCTGCAGCGGTCTCACCTCGCTCTCTTTGTTCTCATACTTGTTGGCATTCTTGCCCTGGCTCTTTCTCCTCAGCTTCTTCAGTTCCGCATGGGACTTCTCCAAAGAGTCCTGCTTCATCTTGTGCTCCATCTGGTACCTCTTAAATGTGGTCTAAAAAGGATGAAAGATCCACGGTGAACTGAGCGTTTGTCAGAATCGTGTTATGCATCAAGAATTAATTTCTGGGCAGCGTTGCTTGAGCAGATTGCTGATAAGTACTGTACACCACACACTACCTTTGGGGGTTCGGGTCCAAGGATTAGTCACAAATCAATTTGAAGAAGCTAAAGACAAAAACATGGCTGGTGCACCCACCTTCTCCGACAGCTCGCTCGGATGACACAGCGGCCTGCAGAGCAGCGGGGCCTCATACTACTGCCAGTCAATTCAGAGTGAGGTGGAGGCAGCCCCACAACAGACTAAAGTGCGGTTTTTGTGTTGGCCCGTGACTCTGATTCCCCTGTTCTGTCCGTCTTACAATGTGCATTTAATCATTGGCTTACTAGCTACTGTCACGAGTGAACAATGGCAATTGAAGAGAGAGTGTTTTGGAACTGAATAAAATGTAATGATTAACGAGTTAACAGTCATGCTTATTGCCAATGTTGAGGAGCGACTTGTGTGTTTAAAAATAGACAGACAATAGGCGTGGAACGTAACAGCAACAATTAAAAGCAGGGCTCTACTATACCATTGACTGAAAATGACGAGCCGAACCGTTATTGTCTAAACAGCTGGCAACACAAGCAGCAAATAATCGTGTCTTGCCTACGGCCAAGCACGCTGGTGCAAGTATCAGGGTCTAGGGTTGCACGGATTCCATGCCAACGAGTTCCAGATAACACAATTTGGACATGTGAGGCGTACTCACTCGCGTTGTCGGCTGTTTAGACAATAATGTGTTTTTTCATAGGATAGTAAACCTATCCTGCTGTTCTGTCGATGAAAGTCCAGTTTATACATAGTCCTAACCCCTTTAACTACGCGTGTCGACATAAAAATCTAATATCGGTAAATATACCCTTTTCCCCCGTAATAAAAACTGATCTTAAAAGATGCTGTATATAGGCCTACGGGCTCCCATACTTACCGGTGCGCAAATGATGACCTCATCAAACATCTGAAGCGTCTAAGTACCTGCTGGTGGCTAGTAACAAGCTTGCTCCCTCTATGCCTGCCTAGCGTTATGTTTGTGGTGTCTCTTTCGGATAAGAAACTTGACTGCAAAGCATTGGTTATGCCAGAATCAAGACTTCTTTCTTCAATAGTTCCAATTCCCAGGACGCAAGCCGTCCATTGGTAAATCACGGAGCGTATCGTGGCTCTTTTCTATCGTGCAAGACGCCAGATTCACCAAATTTGTGGAGCTCCTCATGCAATCCTTTGCCCCGCCCAATCACAAGTATTTCTCAGATGTTTTCTTGCTTGAGTTGTATAATGTTGTTTACAGCCACATGGAGAAACTAACTGCTAATGCTGTATCCATTAGCCTCACAACAGATGTGTGCTAATTCCACGACCGGAGATATGTGATGGTACACATACCGGAATCGGGAATGGAGAGTTGAACAATATCAGACATCCCTAATTTTTATTTCAACAGTTGAAAAATGGCAGGAATTTACATTTCACACTGTTGGACTTTAAAGAGGTTCTAAGAAGAGCTTCAAAATGCAAAAAGAAGAAACAACTACAAATTTGAGCAAGCAAATGACTGCAAACAAAATAGGCCGTTTCATCGTCTGATCAAAAGTTGAACAGCATGGGCCAAAACCCCCTAAAATAGAAATAAAATATAAAAAGTAGGAGTATTTTTGTGTACTTCCATCGCCATCGATCCCCAAACGTTGTTAGTTGGCTTTAGATGAAGAAAACACACAGGATAGTTCAAAAGAGTGATATTATCTCTCTGAAAAAAGCCCTTTGTCACGCCGGCATTGAGCCGAGGACCTTCAGTCACGAGGGATGCCCGCTGCTACATCTCCACATGGCCGGCTGCTGATTGACACACCTGCATAACCTGAAGCTCATGCTTTTGAAGGAAAAAGAACCCCAGGTTATGACGGTGCCCTTCCACTGTGCCATGTGCCGATCTCATGTGGGATGTCCTTGTCACGCCAGTAATGTTGGTGGAAGCCATCAGGACCATCAAAACTTTCTTCCACCTTGTAATGTCCCATGGTTGGTGCCCTCGTGCAAACTCCAAACGAGCAGTTTTGTGGTGCTGAGGAAGACGGGGCATTTGACAACGTTTTTTTGATCTCAAACCCTACTCTTGCAGATGCACGCAAACTGCACTCGGCTTCAGTAACAAGCTTCAGGTGGGGCCGAGGATCGTCACGTGTCTTGACGGACACGCCTGCCAATCGGATCTTCCGGCTAAGGGTCGGTGAAATGGATTTGGGTTTACCACTTGACTTATATGTTCGATAACCTTAAAATGTGGCAAAGGGTTTTTTGTTTTTGCCATTAAGACAACGATGAAACGATCATGACAGAAAATGAACTTTTTTGTCAAAATGTTGTCTTTTAAAGGCGACGCTCTTCATCTTTTTGTCAGCAGACGGAAAGCTTATTTTGTTTTGATGCTCGTTTGCATTAAATTGCTTACTCGTTTATTTGTCATTCTTTTTTCAAAGATCCAACAGTGCAAAATGAAATGTTTGCAATTTTTCAACTGGCCTTAAAGTTCTGATCAGGAGTGTGGTGTAGCCCTTCGGAGAGGATAGTAAAATGGTTATGGTCATGTTCGTCAGATACCGCATCCTTCAAATTGGAATTGAATCATTAATTCAAACCCACTGTACTTTGTTTGTGATGTGGTTTATGGTATTCACACACACACACACACACACACACTATTACTACTCACTGTCATGTATTTGACATCCATGTCTGTTTTTCTCTCCAGCTCTCCTATGATCTCCCTGTGGAATCTCTTGAACTTCAGGCAGCGTAGACGGGTGGGTGGACGAAGAAGAAGAAGACGACGACACACGGACAGTTAGAATTTTGACAGCAGGATAAAACGCCTGTCATTGGCTAAGAGGGTAAAAAAAAAACCCAGTGTGAAATAAGAGAAATACATTTAGATTGTACTGGTGCGTGTGTGCGGGGGCGAGCGCTCGGTTCAAGGTTGCTCTTTTGAGTGAGTCAGAAACCCAGCGTGGGAATGCCCACAGACTTCTCCCTCTTCCTCTTCAGATGCAGCTTTCGCTCATTAGTGTGAGGGCGGCAAAGCTGCCCTCGCTGCCGCTTCGCCACGATGCGGCATCGACACCCATCTGGAGCACATCCGTCCCAAAAACCCCCCAACCCTCTTGTTAACGACACACACGTATGCCAACCTCCTTTGATGTCTGGTGGTGTCCTCCATCAATTCCTGGGACGTGAATGGATGCTGTGACTCACCGACCGGAGTCCATTAACGAGTCAGCCCACTCGCTGATGCTGCGAGCAACAATGTCTCAGAGGAGGTCCTCGCAACTTTTGGTCTATGGTTCGCTTTTAATGAGGCGGAACTAAGTGAGGGTTTGGTTTGAAGAAACAAACATTAGACGCTCGGGGCTGCTCGGGGAGTCTTTTGATGGTGGAGGCAAAACTTTGATGAATTTATGAACACATCTTATTCTTCGAATTTGGAACTACATGCATTTGAACGCCGCTGCAAATGACAATGACCATAGTAAACATTATTTCCAAGTGTTTATTAAAGAGAAGATTGATGCCAACTTTTGAGGCTAAATGGCTGGGAAAAAAAAGCTGATTCTATGGCTTAGCTAAAGGCCAAACAAGGGGCTTATGATGACTTGTATGCTAGGTTGGACAGCAAGAAGGGAGAGAAAGATCTATACAGGTTGGCAAGGCAGAGGGACAGAGATGGGAAGGACGTGCAGCAGGTTAGGGTGATGAAGGATAGGGATGGAAGGGTATTGACAGGTGCCAGTAGTGTCATGGGAAGATGGAAAGAGTACTTTGAAGAGTTGATGAATGAGGAAAATGAAAGAGAACAAAGAGTAGAAGAGGTGACTGTTGTGGACCAGGAAGTAGCAAAGATTAGTAAGGAAGAAGTGAGGAGGGCATTGAAGAGGATGAAGAATGGAAAGGCACTCGGTCCTGATGATATACCTGTGGAGGTATGGAAGTGTCTAGGAGAGGTGGCAATAGAGTTCCTGACCGGGTTGTTTAACAAGATCTTAGATAATGAGAAGATGCCTGAGGAATGGAGGAGAAGTGTGCTGGTGCCCATTTTTAAGAACAAGGGAGATGTGCAGAGTTGTGGCAACTACAGAGGAATAAAGCTGATGAGCCATACAATGAAGTTATGGGAAAGAGTAGTTGAAGCTAGACTAAGGGCAAACGTGAGCATTTGTGAGCAGCAGTACGGTTTTATGCCAAAAAAGAGTACAACAGATGCAGTATTTGCTTTGAGGATGTTGATTGAGAAGTACAGGGAAGGTCAGAGGGAGCTGCATTGTGTTTTTGTAGATCTGGAGAAAGCTTATGACAGGGTGCCCAGAGAGGAACTGTGGTATTGTATGAGGAAGTCTGGAGTGGCAGAGAAGTATGTTAGAGCGGTGCAGGACATGTACGAGGACTGTAAGACAGTAGTGAGGTGTGCTGCAGGTGTGACAGAGGAGTTCCGAGTGAAGGTGGGACTCCATCAGGGATCAGCTCTGAGCCCCTTCTTGTTTGCTATGGTGATGGACAGGCTGACGGACGAGGTTAGACAGGAATCTCCATGGACTATGATGTTTGCAGATGACATTGTGATATGTAGTGAGAGCAGGGAACAGGTGGAGGAGAAGCTTGAGGGGTGGAGGTTTGCCCTGGAAAGGAGAGGAATGAAGGTCAGCCGCAGCAAGACGGAGTACATGTGTGTAAATGAGAGGGACCCAAGTGGAAGAGTGAGGTTACAGGGAGAAGAGATAAAGAAGGTGGAGGATTTTAAGTACTTAGGGTCAACAGTCCAGAGCAATGGAGAGTGTGGAAAAGAGGTGAAGAAGCGTGTGCAGGCAGGCTGGAATGGGTGGAGAAAAGTGTCGGGTGTGATGTGTGATAGAAGAGTTTCAGCTGAAATGAAAGGAAAGGTGTACAAAACTGTGGTAAGACCAGCGATGTTGTTTGGTTCAGAGACAGTGCCGCTAAGGAAAAGACAGGAGGCAGAGCTGGAGGTAGCAGAGATGAAGATGCTGAGGTTCTCTTTGGGTGTGACCAAGATAGACAGGATCAGAAATGAGCACATCAGAGGGACAGCACCTGTTAGAGGTTTTGGAGATAAAGTCAGAGAGGCCAGACTGAGATAGTTGGGACATGTCCAGAGGAGAGATAGTGAATATATTGGTAGAAGGATGCTGAGTTTTGAATTGCCAGGCAGGAGGCCTAGAGGAAGAGCAAAGAGGAGGATTATGGATGTAGGGAAAGAGGACATGAAGGTAGTTGGTGCAAGAGAAGAGGATACAGAAGACAGAGTTAGATGGAGGCAATTGATTCGCTGTGGTGACCCCTGAAGGGATAAGCCCAAAGGAAAAGAAGAATATGGCTTAGCTGCGGATGCTGCAGGATTATACTCCACAGTCTCTACATTGCTGCAGCGGATCATTTTCTTGCTGCCCTCAGTCACCTTTTGAATGAAACACTTCTCGTTGCTGTCAGCCACGTATCCCCACCCTCGTTCTCCTCTGAAAAACCACCTAACATTGCATCCACTGTGTGTTCAGTCCACATAACAAGCAGTTTTTGAAAGCTGCTTTCAGGGGAATGGTAGAATTATTTCTGGCCAACCCGAGTGCTCCACAGGAAGGGTCATCTCAAGCAGGTTCGGAACTCGGCGTAAAGATTGAGACATGCCATTTACAGAGCATCAGTAGCTTATCAGGTGCTCACGCAGCATAAAACTTATCTTTCTCCTCCTCAGTCCATGTCTCCTCTGCAAGAGGTGGGGGTGGAAAGTGCGGAAACGGGGTGGGGCTCTGACTACTGAGGCTATAAGTAAATTGAGGCTTTGGATAGTTTGGAAAGATTTTGTAAACACGGGGTTTTACAAAAATATTAAGTAGGAATGGAATTTTCAAGGAAACATAAAAATTGCACTCACATTGTCCTCCAACTCAAAAATAACTTTTCTGTGGACATCTGAGATTCCCATCAGCACCATCCCTGCCCAGGAAAAAACATCACAGCATGAAAGATAAACCAGAGTAGGAATGGATTAAGATCAATCATTAAGTATTTCTAATGATGCTAAATACGTCCTTGTTTATTTCAAGCTCAGACAAGTCCAACGTCTCCGGTTTCTGATTACGTTACAAAGTAGTCCTGGTGTTTAAAGGAAAAGGAAATTAAATGCGTGCGCCGGAACGGGAAAAACTGGACCACCGGCTGTTCAGCTAATCAAAAAGAGCTTAAATGACAGGCGGCCACATGTTGCCACTCGACATCTCTGCGTGCGTTTCGCTAACATGATCATTTGACGATTAGGAGGCACGCAAGTTGAAAGCTTGTAATGAAAATTCCTCAGAACAAAATAAAAACGAGCTGTTTAAGCAACTGAAATACATCAAATGTAATAAAATGTGAGGAATTATTACATACCTATTAAATATACACACCCATTTATAGACATATTTTTAATACACCTATTAAAACAGTAAAGCCAGGCCGCCAAGAACATTACCCTCAAAGTACCCGCAGCCAGGCGGCATGCCAGCAGAATTGGGTCTGTTTCAAACATATTGCCCGTGGTCTGGATAAGTGTTTGTGTATTTACGCTTGACAGACACCCTTTTTTAACACTCCACAGATGATGGTTAGTCGTGGAGAGACGGCGATGTGTGAGGATTTCTTAGGTCGAATTATCTTCTCTATCGCTTGAAGGTGCACGGGCTAACAAAGCGAGAGCTCCACTTTCTTCACACTCGGTTTGGAAGCATAAAGCAGCCTAACACATGGTGGTGAAACGAAAAATTAAGAACCAGGGTGAAGTAAAAACAGACTTGCAGAGCGCTGGTTCATTTTCTGGGCCGATGTAAAGAAAGCGGTTGCCATAGGACCCGAAGTCATTGCAGGACCTGGGCTGACGTGATAAACACATTCTGATGGAAGGAGTAACATGTTCAGTCACGGGTGGAAGGATGGCAGCGCCAGTCCGCTTGACCTGAGCCCAGATGTGGTTTCATTGGGGTGGAAAACCTTTACAGTGCTCAAGTATTTTAGCATTATACAGTATATATTTGTACCTTCTCCAAATACGCACACAATGTCTGATTCACAGATAACATTAACCTTTGGTAATCTTTTGGGTTTGCTGAGAGAGCCATCAGTCAGGGCTCGGGAACTGAACTTACCCATTAAAAATACCCTTTTCTTTGTTCATTTCGGCTCATTATTTGTTCCCGCTTGTAGCTCCACAGTCACAGCTACTTCCTCAAAATACGGTGTGGGCTGAGGGTCAAACAGGACGCGTGTACACGTAAATTGCGTGTTAAAAAAATAGTATAATTAAAAGGAAACTTCCGGTAACGCTAATAATTGATATCTAAAAATATTGCTGTTTCCAATGCTGACATAAATGTTTTGTAACTGCACAATATCATTTGTAACTATTTTTAAGGACCTTAACATTGTACTGTAATCTTGTTACATGTATTCTTCAAAGGATAAGCAAGTTTTGAGTGCACCTCAACTAAAAACCTGACAACCTTGCCAGGTTTTGAGGCAGCAGGTTGGGAGAACATGTCATAAAAATCACTATGACCTGTCATTCACCACAATGTAAACACTGCCTCTTCCTGTGACGTCTTTCAACACGATCTTTGCACCACCTTATGGTATAGCAAAAGTTCCATCACTCACCATTAAAACAACACTATAATAAATGGACGGAATGTGGGCTTGGATTAGAGCAGTGCTTCTCAATTAGTGGGTCGGGCCCCCCTGGGGGGGTGGGGGGGTGAGGGTGTGGGGGGGGTGAGAAGCACGGAGTAATTTCAATGTTAGTGCAAACCTGCCAACATGTCCAAATTTATCATACTCATCATGCAATTTGACTCTTGAATGGGCTTTTCCCCCCCAGTCGTTTGTTTTTCATTGTTGCCACAGCCTTTGGAGAATGTTGCCAGGCAGCAGGTGTCGAGCCAGGCGTGTGTGTGTGTGTGTGTGTGTGTGTGTGTGTGTGTCACAATTTTGATATCGGCTGCCATGATCTAACAAACCGAACCGAGATAAGGCTGGGGGAAAATGTCCTGTTTGCCAACGCATGGGTTTGGAATTATGTCTAGACACAGCGAGCTCTCTTGATACTGGTTTCAGTGAGGTTGCACGGGAAACGCTTGAAACAGAAACGGAAATATTTTGCAGAGCAGTGTACGGCTTGTTTAGATTTATTACCCACCGTAAATGACACATTCATTATGATCTAAATAGAAAGCAAGACAAGACAGCGGCAAGATAACCGTGTCGAGTGTTGTTCATTCAGAAGATACGATAAAGTGGTTGCTGAAATGTGAAGCATGTTGTGACTGGTGTTTGTGAGATAATATATACACTTGATCATATTCATGGGCTAACACACAGAAATATTCCAAACACAGAAAAAAGAGAAATGAAACGACTCCCACATGTAGGCTCGTTTCAAGTGGCCCACAGTACTTCCACAGTTTTTGACTGTAAGCAAAATAATCCTGGCATGAGCGAGAGCCACCTGACACACAATGCAAACAAGCTTGGATTATGTAAAGAAAGCCATCTGAACGGACAAGGACCATGGAAGGACAAAGTCATCTTTTTTTTTTTTTTAATGCATGTCCATGAAGGAGAGCTTTCCCGAGAGATTAGGGTTTTGATGAAAAATCTGTTAAACTAAAAATAAAACCTCTGAATGCCAAGAGAACCTCCATCATTTTCTCCGGCACTGACGCGTTTTCTTGGCTGCTCAGTACAATAAACTGTATCTGGAGCAAGAATAAGGTGACAAAGTAACACTTGCAATGGCATCCGTTGCACATGACCGGACTTCAGGTTGAGACTGCAATGACAGTGGTCCACTTCACTCGGATGACAGTTAAGAATGCGTGACGTCAACTGTCTTCAGGAAAACCTCCCTTTTCCAATTCCTTAATGATCCTCTAGGCCCGCTTTTGGAGATAAAATTACACCCAAAGTGGCAAAAAATCCATAAACAAGGCGCTTCGGTATTTAAGCGGCAGGATTCTAAGGGAGAGAAAAAAGTAGCAGCTTGTAGTCCAAAAAATACGTTAATAATGAAAAGTCTGCATGGGAGCCCCGGTGTCCCGCCCTCGTTAAAACAGAAGGTTCAAATATTAGTTTAAAAATGAATTGTACATTTAAATAGATGATTTCTGTTTCCATAATTTCCTGCAGCTGCATCTCCATTTCTGGTACAATACCAACACTGATATTGGATTCATATTCAGGGTATGCCTCGGGGGGAGGAAAACAAGGTAAAAATATCTGAATGAAAGAAATGTTGACATTTGAACTCCTGCAGAAGAGGAGGAGGAGGAGAATGAAGAGGAGGGGAGGCAAAGGAATGAAATGAAGGCAGCAAGAGGACAAGGTATACCGTTCCTCCAATATCTCTCAAGAGTATCCCGTTTCTGGTCGGCGCCGCGTCACTGCTGCTCATGTTTCTGACAGGGAAGCACTCCGTGGATCCCCGAACAGGCTTGGAAGTACCAATACTTTCTATTCTCTTGTACAGAATGCTTCATTCGCGATTCTTTGATGCAGTCTAGAACTCATGTCGCATTCTAGTTAAATACGGGGATTCGCTGCACCAACGGCAAGCGTTTCTATTTACAAGTCTATTGCACGAGAGTAAACAACACAGTCTGTGATTTACGTGTACCCCCCGTGATCCCACTTAACCAGTCAAAGCCGGTAGCTTTGTCTGCCTCTCCTACATGGAGTTGTGGAGTGCGTCCTCAAGTCAGGGGTGAGTGTGACTCAGTGAGGGCGTTATGATTGCACCATATACGAAACTGTCCAAATAAGACATGACTACAATTTTTTTTGCATCCCACCCCTCATTTCCACCTCTTTTCCTAGAATAGGAATGATTGTTACAAATGGACAGATAGGGTGAGGAGCTCGGCCACCCGGGAGGAGCTCAGAGTAGAGCCGCTGCTCCTTCACATGGAGAGGAGCCGGTTGAGGTGGCTCGGGCATCTAGTCCGGATGCCTCCCGGGCGCCTCCCTGGTGAGGTTTCGGGCACGCCTAGTCGGGAGAAGGCCCCCGGGAAAACCTAGGACACACTGGAGGGACTATGTCTCACAGCTGGCCTGGGAACGCCAAGGTGTCCTCCTGGTGGAGCTGGAAGAGGTCGCTGGTGACCGGGAAATTTTGACTTCCCTACTGAGACTGCTCCCCCCGCGACCCGGATCCGAATAAGCGGAAGAAAATGGAATGGAATGTTACAAATGGAGAGGATTGAGGTGAAGTCAGCAGTTTTCTGACAGATTTTGCCTTTAAATTGACTTATTGTCTGAGAGGACATTGTAATATTTGAATATTTATAACGGCATAACAAATTGGGGTAATTTATTTGAGACAGCGAGTTTCCACGCCCGTGAAGCGGGAGCTCCCTGAGCAGATCAGGGTGTTTTTTCATATTTCATTCCATTTTCTTTTGCTTATCCGGGTCCGGGAAGCCAGGAGGCAGCAGTCTCGATAAGGAAATTCAGACTGCCCTGTCTCCTGCCACCTCTTCCAGTTGCACTGCGGAGACCCTGAGGTGTTCCCAGCCCAGCTGTAAGACATAGTCCCTCCAGCGTGTGTTAGGTCTGCCCCTCCCAGATGAGCATGCCTGAAACACCTCACCAGGGAGGCATCCAGGAGGCATTCAGACTACATGCCCAAACCATCTCAAGTGGCTCCACTCATTGTGAAGGAGCAGTGGCTCTACCAAACTACCGAGCTCCTCCTGAATGACCGAGCTCTTCACCCTATCTCTTAGAGTGAGTCCAGCCAGTCTACGACGCAGAACTCTTGACCATAGCTCTCTCTTCACCACGATGGTCCAAATTACTGCAGACATTGCACCAATCCTCCTGTCAATTCCACGTTCCAGCTGTCCCTCACTTATAAACACTTTTCCACCTGGGATAAGACATCACGCTCAACCCAGAGGATGCAATCCACCCCTTTTTCAGCTGAGGTGCTGAGTCTCAGCCACTGCGAACCGTCCGAGTAAACACTGAAGGTCACAGCCCGATGAGACCATCAGGACCATATAATTTGCTAATAGCAGAGATGAGATCCTAAGAACCCAAACTACACCCCATACTCCCAGAGCACCCCCACACAGGACATTGCAAAGAACACCATCTCATGCCTTTTCCAAGCCCGCTTTAGCAAACTCCCATACACCACCGAGTGCCCTTTCAAGGGTGTAGAGCTGCTCTAGTGTTCCATGACCAGGATAACAACAACATTGCAGCAGTTATTTGACGGCAGCCAATCATGAGCTATACAAAGAAAAACTCACAACAAGCTTGTGAGTTTTGGAAATCGCTGGAGGTAATTAATCACCATGATGGTCTGACTCACGGTGTCATCTCACAAAGAACGCCAAAATCATCACATAGACTGTTATATTGAACAATGACTTCCTGTGATTTCCGATGGGTGGACATGCTTGTTGTGAGTTCACTTAAAGCTCTTCATTGGCTCCTGCCAAAGAATGAGCTACTGTTTCTTCACCGACTCATGAATGGGACAATATTTACACGACTAGCAATAATTGTGAAGTAGAGGAGATGTCACGACATTACACAATGGCCATAAATGAGCTGCACCACTATATACGCCGCAGGGTTCAAAGTTGAAGATAATAGTTGCAGCATATACACCGGAAATTACGGTAAATACATATGCATAAAAATTTCGGTTGGAGTTGGACTTTCTGGAACCGGTTGAAACTAACCAAGACTCCACTGTTACAGACATGTTATTGGGATAGTGAATATAACGCATAATATGTCTCTTTTCAGGTAACAACAAGTACAAACACCATTTGAATGTGGCGAATGATTCATTCCTCGGGTGATGCATCCCTGTGGATGTGCCAGGAGGCTGACACCACCTGCTGCTTCCTCCCATTGTGTGTGCGGCTCCATTTAATTAGCAGTTTTCTCCTTATCGTCAGGGGGGCTGAGAAACATACAGCGGTTAAATCAAAGTGTTCCACTGGTGACAATACGTTAGCACAACACCAGACATCATTTAGCCCGGGGAATTGGCCCGACGAAGCATTGTAGTTCCATTACGCAAGAAGCAAGTTACAGTACTAATGCCAGTGTTGCAGAAGCAAGGTGCTCTTGGTTCCGTGAAAGGGCAATTACTATGCGCTAGACAGAAACCGCCAACCACACGACTGGAGCGGAACTATATTGCATGGCGATTTCCTCGTCTTTCCCGAACTTGAGATTCATTCTGCAGGGTTCAGCTGAATAACAACACTTGCACCTTGACTATTGTGGAAATTAGATCAGCTTTCCTTCAGAAGGTAACCCAGGAGAATCTCTTCATGCATGAGCGATAAAGCAATTATTAATATGTCTGACGAGGCATCTGAGACCCAAATGATGCAAACAATCATTAAAAGACGCTACCAGTAGAGTAGTAAAGCAGATGGAAACGTACCTAATTCTCTGGACACAGGAGACACCGCTGCACTCTCCCCAATTTTAGCCATGGCGTCAAAATACAATCGTCCTGCCAAGGCCATGGCTGGGTAAATGACAACAACATCGACATTATTTATCAAGACACACCTATACATGCATTGTACAGTTTAAGTCTTAATAGTGCTCCCATGTCATTTTCAAGAGTCAATTTGCTCACCAGCTACAGATTTCTCGTAGTTCTTGCCCAGGTTGACCAGGTTCCTTAGACCTGGGTTGAACTGTTCCATCACATTCTGAGTGATCAGACATGAGAGAGGAGAGAGAAACACATTTCATTGTTGTTGAGCTCATATTTTGGACGGTCAGGAATGTTGTCAATTAAGTCCTATTTGAACGTTCTATCATACATGTTCATAGTGATAAGTGAGGCACTTGCTTAGGAGAACACCCGCAAAACCTGGGAACAGCACTTGAGTCAGGCCCGAACTAGCATGCTACTGAAACGGGGTGCCCATAACAGAAAACATATCGGTAAACTGCAAAATTCTTTGATCTAAAATGTAAAAAAACAATTACAGTAATCCCTCATTCATCACTGTTAACTGGTTCCAGACCCTTGTCCCTGACAAGTCATTGTCTGCAAAGTACGATCCCTTATTTATAAGCAAATACTGTATTTTCAGAGTTAGAGCAAAGAAAACTGTTTCCTAATACGGGTTTGGAAATTATTATAGACCTCTAGACATGAACCACACCCCTAGAGTCCCCTGAACACTGATATTGGCCAACGTAGTAAACATAATAATAAGAATAAGAATAAGCAAGCCATTTAAGGCTTAAATAAAACTGGCGCTTGTGTGTGTTTCTATAAACGTGTTCCCCTGGAGATACGAGTGCCGGGCAGACAGGAAGTGACCTTGGAGTTTTAACTTGGTTAGGGTTGGTAGTCCATGTTTCTATTAAATACTATCGTGCCTGTTGTGAGATAATTCAAACCTGCATTGAGCAATCAAGTCACCAAGCACTACACCCACGTGGTAGAAAATATGCTGTCCATTCCGATACCACTCATCCAGTCTGACGTGATTTTGTTTTTGTTTTTCCAAGGGGCCGAGAATTCCCGGCTCCTCCCCTGCTGCTGCCTATGCGACGTAGAAAAGCAGCCGAAAAACGACCTTCGTTTAGACAAACATGTTTGACTTACTTTTTGAAGACAATATACATCACTCTGAAACTTCCAGAGAATGAGACGCCTTCACGTCGGCAAACTCAGCCTTCCCGTTGTTGAGGAAGGCTGCTCGTTTTGTCCGATTATTTCAATTGTTTTTCGCATGATTATCTTAGCTCCCCCCACCGGGTTTTTCCGGTGGCATGTGCTAGCAGTTAGGTTCCCCACCGGAGACATGATGGAAAGAACTGCCAACCCTGCCAAAGACTTCAGTTGGCCGCTGGAGCTTTTGTGATTGGCAATGACAGGCATTTTATGGGCATACCCCGAGCCTGCGACTCTATAGAAAAAAATCGTCCGATACTGACTGGCATACCACTCACAATCTCTCTGAATGCCGTATTTTAGTTTATTTTCACTTCATTCCTTTTGGTTGTCGCCATCTCGTGGCACTTTACACATCTTTTGCCATCTCCATGCTTGAAAAGGCTTAATTTGAGCATAAAATACATA
Source organism: Oostethus manadensis (assembly GCA_024372805.1). NCBI lineage: Eukaryota > Metazoa > Chordata > Actinopteri > Syngnathiformes > Syngnathidae > Oostethus > Oostethus manadensis. The sequence continues at coordinate 2,408,507 of QODF01000131.1, forward strand.
CAATTTGCTTCAATATGCAGACTAATAGCGGCATAACTTATGAATTCAAAGTGCCTGTCACTTGAAGACGTGTGGGACAGCCGACCCAAGTGGTCCAGAACATGGAAGGATGGATATTTTACCATCCTTTATGTGGAGAGGGAGGACTGTACCATTAGCTGTCGCAAAAAGGTGAATGGAGTGAGGGTCCCTCAGACTGGTGAGATCATTGTCTTGAGAACTTTGCATGCCTTTGGAGTGTTTTTTTTTTTATTTAATTTTTTTAACTCAGCTAGCTGAGGGCTCTTCACTGGCTGCCCCATTTTTTTTTTTTTTAAAGGGCCGAGGGAAGGACGCTTTCCTTTGGAGTCTGCGTTACTTCCGACCAGTATGTCCACCTTCCGCGTGCACGAGCACCCGAACATGGCCTTTGACCTCGCCAGCCGGCCACTTCCTGCACGTCTGCACCCACAGCTCGCACACCCCAAAGCCACATCGCAGGAAACTTCACGACGGGCAGCACCTGGGCACGCGATCCCGGTTTTATTTACACCGCGGGGCACCAAACGCGCAGGTACGCACGAGGACCTCAGGTCTGTAAGCCCCCCGGTGGAGCGGAGCGCGCGCACCTGTTGGGCTCCCAGGTACCCACCTTGTATGTGCTTTCAGTCAGCTTGTTCACCTCCTCCGCACTCCTCGACATCTTTAAAAGCCTTTTTAAAAAAAAAAAAAACCCACAACAACAACAACAGACGGACACGAAGCAAAAACAACAGCAACGTGGGACGGGGTCCGCGCGGAGCCGGCAGCACAAGACGGGCAAAGTCACAAAGAAGTCCTCATGGCCGGCAGGAGGACGGGGAGAAACCGGCACCGGAAATGGTCCAAATTGGAAATAAAAAAAAGTACGTCCGAAGGGGTAAAGTCCGGTTGCTGCGCGGGGGTGGGGGGGACCTGCTGTCAAACTTGTTGGAGGTGGTGAGTTCAAGGGACTCAAGAAAACCCGGACGGCTGTCAAGTGCATCCTTTTCTGGCGATTGCTTTCAAATTAAAACACCCGTCTAGACCGTCTGAACGCCAAGCCCAACGCATCCTGGTAGAAGTGACTCTTTTCCTGGCATATTCCCGCGCTTTTGCAAAAGCAGGCCCGCGAGGGGCTACTAGCAGGGGCGCGAGCGGGAAACCCCCTCGACGGCGCATCTTTGAAGTGCTTTTACTTTGGAGGTGACTTTTCTGCTCGGTTAGTCCCCCCCGGTTAGGGCGCCGTGACGTCACAGCGAGGCAGGGGAGAAGCGAACGCGGGCAGGGAACCAGCGGAGGCTAGCGCTCCCTGCAGGCGACGCGTCACCAACACAACTTCCCTGACGTGGCCGTGGAAAGAAATGACGCAATCACAATCAGGCCTTCTTAAGCTTGCCGGGGGTCGCGCTTGCTGTCAGATTGCTACCTCGGCTTCACTCCGCTGTGTGTTGCTAGCTACCCGGACACTTGCCTTTGTCGTATTCTGTGTGACCACCTTGACAAAGGATTCAGAAAAAAGAATGGATCTTTTGGAACCTTCGAAACGCCTTCCCACAGCGACATCTGGTGGCCAAATGTAAAATATCACATTAAAACACTAGCCCAGCGTTGCCGACTCCCCAGTAAGGAAAGTAGCTATTGGCTGTCTGTCGTCACCTGATTTACACAGTTAGCTATGCATATAATTGTAATATAGAGAGAAAAAGTGAAAAACCACCTCAAATGTGTATAGAAATACAAATGAGCTTTTTGCTGTTGATTCTTGATTTGTTTTTATCATTTATCAATATAAGTTGATGACTTAAATGCTTTATTTGGACCCACATTACGTACATCAACTTAGTCCTCTTGTTGCAGGTTAGAATATCACATTTCATCAAAAGACTGTTATGTGGGGTGGAATTCCTTTTTTTGTGTTTTTGTCACTTTTTGTTTGGGTTTATAGTAATTTTTGTACGCATATAGGGTGATGAATCAACAGCCAATCAGGCGAAGACGCAAAAAATTCCTATTTCACATATAAAGTATTTATTTAAGTTGGATATAGTTTACATTTAATAGGCATTTTCATATAGTGTAATGGTAGGATCTTATTTATTATTTTATTTATAATTCAGGGATAACATGATCACTCTTCACTTGCTGAATCAAAAAGTGTTTTGGGGGCGTAATGTAATGCAGTTTACCCTAAGAGCTGCGCTGAATGCTTGGCTGACAGTCCGGGTTTTTGGCCGAACGGTCAGCACTCTCATGCCCCAGTCCGAATGTCCCAGGGCGGGGCAGTGTGACGCAGGCGGGTTATATTAGCCTTTTGGACTTTTACTGTGGCAGTATTTTTCTTTCCTCTTTCTCTAGCAGCGATTTTTGTTCTCAGTTCCATGGTGGCTTGGCCCGGTATTTTTCTTTGTACTCTGTTTGCTGTTTTTGTTTGTGTTCTTCCACTCCGTCGGAGTACACCTTTTGCATTGCACTGCTGCTGTGTTTTGAAAAGTTAACGCTATGTGTCGGCATTTGCTAAGTGAAATCAACGCGCCAAGGAAGGGAGTTCCGGTAATGCTTAGAAAGCGCAAAATGTTGTGTATTGCATGATCATGTACCTGCAAAAAGTGTATTGCATGATCATGTACCTGTTAATACACGGTCACTGCATGGCTATAAAACCATTAAACCTTGGTGGAGGTTTTTAGAGGTGTTTTATTATTTTTTTAAATTATTATTATTATTTTTTTAGAGGTGTTTTAAAAGCCGGATTTGGTGGATTCCGTGCATTGTGTTTGTGCGTAAATGACTTTGATTTTGTGTCTTTCTATTGAGTTGTATTAGGCCATGTTACCATTAAGATTTGCTACGTACTAAATATATGAAACCTGCCAAACCTGCCTGTCAAAGCCTGATGCCGTCAGATCTCAGAAGCTAAGCAGGGCAGGGCCTGGTCAGTACTCGGATGGGAGACATCAGAGGAACACCAGGCGCCACAGTGGGAGGAAATAAACTTTCCTTGTGCCCTTAGGCAAGGCACTTCACCCACATTGCCTAGTATGAATGTGTCGGCACGCTGGCAGCCTCGCTTTCCGTCGGTCTACCCCGGGGCAGCTGTGGGTACATAGTGGCTCACCATCACCAAGTGTGGTGTGAATGAACAATGACCTCAATGTAAGCGCTTTGAGAGTCTTTGATAAAGCGCATAACAAGTGTAATTCATTTTTATTATTGTTATTATTACCATGCCTGTGACCATGGTTTTTTAAGTGTTATTTTGTGCCTTTTATTTATTTATTTCTGTGTTGCTTGAGCACGCACAATTACGCCAACCTCAAGCTCGCCACCAAAATGATTGACATTATCTAAATGCTAACAGGAAGCCTTCATTGTGTCATTTCCAGCGCTTGCTGGAGGCCAGCAGGAGGCGTGAATAACATTATGTCTGTGTACAGTACGATGCAAAACACACAGATGCTGTCGCATGATGCAATGCTGACAGAAACATTACACCTGCACGCACAGACAGCGCTGTCTGACTGCATTGTCCCAACTATTCCTGACCTCTGGTCCACCAGCGTTCGATACATCGTCTGCATAGTCTCCGAACAACAAGGGTGAACAGAAAACAAGGATATTTTCCTGGTAAAGCTGTGACATCGAGACAACGCTAAGCACACCAAAGAATGTTTATGTTCACCCTTGAGAATGAATTGAAAAAAAACCAGCACTTGCTTTTGTACCCACAGTCAAATCTGTGTGGTTCTGTGAAGGTCTTCAACACAGAAAACCTTTTCCAGGAAATAGCGTTGTTAAAAAAAACAACGTTGAGTTATCCAGACTATATTTTCTAAGTGTTACATAGAAATATAGACTTAAAAATATTTCTTCCATTTGGATACAAACAGATGCTAGAGTGTGGGAGGACATCTTCACTGAAACTGCGATGCAGGAGGTCATTACTTTCTCTAAGCAAGCCTTTTAAAAACAGTCTGAATTTGGGTGTAGTTAAACAAATGGGACGTATTTCTTGCCTAAATTAGGCATTTCCAATCATAAAAATGGCTCCAAGAAGTAAAGTACAAACATGAGGCGTTCAGAAGACACACTCAAAGATGATATGTAGTATTGTTCACTGGTCACCATGTGTCAGTAATTTTACTGTAATGGTCACGAGCAACAGTTGCAGGAGCAACACACGCCAAGCTGAAACTCGATTCTGAACCCCTGACGTCACTTCCTGTCCGACCCCCCTCCTGCTCCCGTCGGAAACACATTTACAGCAACACACGCGAGCACGAGTCTTATTTATGTCTTAAGTTGCTTATTTACTCTTAATATGTCTACTACTATGAGCAAAATAAACTATAACAAACGTAAAAAGGCATATTTAAAGGGCTGTAGACCGGTTTTTATGCTCTAACTATGAAACTATTCCATTTATACATAAGGAGACCTACTTTGCAGAAATGGACTTATCATCAAACCAATCAAGCACAATAAATGAGGGATTTAACGTCCTTTCAAAAAACAACCTTCTTATCTTGTTTGGGTCAGACGATTCAAGCGGATTTGCAGTATTATCTGACTCGGTTCTCTGAAATGAAACAAAAGACTGGGAACACTTCACAGCAGGAGACTGGTGTTTGCGTCTCATCATGTTACTGCTCGCTTTGTGTTTCTCCTTTCTGAGATGGATCTTTGACTTGAACCTTGGCCTGTAAAGAAAGCTGTGACCTTATATGGTAATTATCAAGTCAAGTCAAGTCAAGTCAGGTCAATCTTGCTCAAGATTGTCCCAAAGTCTGTTTAACACCGATGTCTTTATTACCAGGAGAACATCTGTCACTATGAGCAACAAATGGTCGTGTTGATAAACTCCTTGTAATTTAGGCTGCGTGTTTGAGTGTAGGGGTCACTGACTTGACTTCAGTCAACTGTGCTTAATTGTGTTCTCCGTTGTTTGCTTTTTGAAAGCCAACAGTACATTTGTGCAAATTACATTTGTGCACATGGCTTGAGCCGTGACAAACTCCAAGTTGCAGAAAAAAGTCCGTTTTCTAAGTCACGTCAAAATATTTCATTGATTAATATCGAATCCTACTTGGGGAAAACTCGCTCACCGTGGCCGGTAAATTGATAAACTAGTAGCAAAGCATAGTTAAAAAAATATATTACCGTACAAAAACAGTCACAACAACAGGCTCTGGTAGCTTGACTCTCGACATTCCAGCTCCAATTTTCCTTTCAGACAGAACCGCACCAAATATCTTGGACTCGTTTGAATAATTTCGTCAGTGTCAAAGATCGCAAACGACATTCTTTGCCAAGAGGACACAAACCAGGGATGTGCGACGGCCTTTCTAGATTCTAATTCACTATTTACAGTAGAAGTTGTTAGTCCTGACAACCTAGCAGTTGCTCGGCTCAAGACAGTCTGATTCCCCTGGTCTTGTCTCCTTCTCCTGGATTCCCCTGATGGCACATGCAGACCGAGTTCCACTGCTTTGATTTTTCTGCTCATGATGTGGTCCTGAGATTCGTCGCCCACGCGTTTTCTTGAAATGAACCGCGAGGTGTCATTTTCAGACGCCAAAGCAGCCGGGGGACCTTGACGCAGAGTCTATGTACTGTATTGCGGTCTCTCGTACACAAATCCACGTGCAAGCTCATGTAATGCACTCCTTGGCATCTCCGTCATCAGACGTATTTGTGGTGATCGCACCTCCAATGTGGTGACAGACAAAAAGGTTAGCATTGTGGGTGTTATGTCTTGGCTCCGGCAAAGTGGCGACGACCCCCCGAGGATGCAGAGAGCAGGACTCGGTTGCAGGTCAAAAGCATGTTTGGAATAATCATTTCTGCAGTGCGGCAGCAGGAGTTCACAGCCAAGCACTCACAAAGACAAAGCCGTGACAAACTAAGGAGAACACACCTGAGCTAAACGGAAAGGAAACTCAAATTAGCAACCGATGCGACTGATAGGAGATAACAAACCAGGAGAGGCACCCAAAATAAGAGCTCGTCTAGACTAGAAGTGGAATTGCTCCTGGCAGCTGTTAGGAGTATAAGTCATGTCCGTCCGAATATTCAGATATTATGATAGTTTGTCGTCAAAGCTCACCTCTGATCACATGACGGTGACGGTGGCGGTGGGTGGGAGAGATCGTTGTTTTTGAACTTCCTGTCTACACGGCAACGACAAGCCAGTATACTCAGATTTTCCAATTGTTTGAAAAAAAAACGTGTTTTTCAAAAAATACTGTTTTGGGTCCCTCAGAACGCGCTTCCTGTGCGGACGAGAGGCTAAAACGATGGCGTGCTTGCCGTTTTGACCCCAAAACATTTCCGTGTGGCTAGCGCCATAGTCTCTCCAACGTGTCCTCCTGTTGGTCACACGTGCCCTGAACACCTCCCCGAGCGTGCCCGGCCAGATCATCAAAGCGTCTCACTTCCCAATGCAGAGGAGCAGCCACTCCAGGTTCTCCCAGATGACAATGCTTCTCGCCCTATCTTTACCCATCCGATGAAGACAACTGGTTCGGGCAGCTTGTACCCGTGATCCTGACCCTATAGTGAGGTGAGGGCATTGGTGTAGTCGCTCAAAAGTCCATCCATCCATCCATTTTCCTCCGCTTATCCGGGTCCGGGTGGCGGGGGCAGCAGCTTCAGTAGGGAAGTCCAGACTTCCCGGTCCCCGGCGACCTCTTCCATCTCCATCGGGAGGACACCGAGGCGTTCCCAGGCCACCTGTGAGACATAGTCCCTCCAGCGTGAAAGCTCCTAGGTCTTCCCGGGGGCCTTCTCCCGACTGGGCATGCCCGAAACACCTCACCAGGGAGGCGCCCGGGAGGCATCCGGACTAGATGCCCGAGCCACCTCAACTGGCTCCTCTCGATGTGAAGGAGCAGCGGCTCTACTCAGAGCTCCTCCCGGATGGCCGAGCTCCTCACCCTCACGCTCAAAAGTCCAAATTCATAAAAACAAAAGTAAGTTTGTCCAACTACCAAGTCGATGACCCTGCGAGCTGACAAGGCTGCTTGCGAACTGGAGGATGCTCGGTGTTCCTCCGCAGTGATATGTGGCTCACAGTGCAGCAGGTTTCTGTACAAATTTACTGCTTCTTACGTGAGCAACCTTGTGGAGCTTCTCCAGGAGCTTTTTTTTTTGGGCTGCTCCAAACTCCCGCTCTGCATTTAATCACTGGCAACTGTAACTCACAGGTGCTCTCTGGCACCGGCGCTGCGCACGCTACTAAATCTCAGCCTGACTGTGCACATTCAAACGTCTTCACTATCATCTGTAACTCATGCATAGGCTGGGTCGCAGTCCTGAGAGGGGGCCCACTAACTGGGAAAATGGGCAGACTTTTCCATCATTGCGAGATAGCAGGTGACAACGTACAAATCGAATGCCGGGAGCGAGCAGGCGTCGTGAGGAAGTCAACGACATTTATTTTGATAGCACTTTGCACAGAAAGTGGCCACAGCGTTGCTTTGCAGGACAGGCCGCGCGTGCAAAAGTTGTTAAAGGGATCCAAAAAAATCTCAACAATCCCTCTTCTGCACACAAACACACACAGATGCTTATTTCCCCCATCTGTCACTTCCTCTTGTACTCCCTCCGCAACAAATGCTCACTCTAGTTCTGACCAATCGGTGAAAAGAAGAAGAAAAAGAGTAACGAACCACACTTTGTCGCCTGGTCCAAAGACGGATGGACTTAGGCAGTCCATGCACACCAATAGGAGGCTAGTAAACAGCCACACAGGCTCTATATTCAGATATTTGAGGGATTCATGTTTTAAAAAAGGGTTTATAGCCTTCAACCCCTCTCCGGACGGGAGTCGCATGATCTGCTAATGTCAGGAAGAGCAGGACTTCATCACACCAGCGAGTGTGTGTGCTGAGAGAGCGGCTTGGTCTCCCCGGTGGGAAACGTTGGCTGCTGATGATTGTGTTAGCAGCGGTGGATGAACTAGATAATACACTTAGCACAGCCCCCATGGGGGCGGCTGCTGGTGGCGGAGGGGTCTCTATCATCAGATCAGACTGCAGAGATAGAAGGATGCCGGCTTCATAACGGGGTGGGGAGCTCATGAATCGATGATAAAATGATCACTGACGGCGTTTTTCATGTGCCGCTGAATTGCGTCACTGTTGTGTTCTTGAGAGAATCTGAAAATGAGGTGAGTTTGTCAGCCCGACTCTTTCCTAACTGGTTTGTGTGTGGCCTTGGTGGGAGTGGTGGGTTATGTGCCGTTTTGTCCCCGGATGGACTAATGCACCCGGGGAGGGGCAAAAATAGCTGAATGCACTTTTCGGAGTGAGTTGATTTCCTCACCCAGCAGGTTCTCGTCTCGTCAGAAAACGTCCGAACACAGATCGCTTTTTTGATGTCAGCATTTTACAAGCTGCAACTCCTTTCGAAGGTCGACATAGGAACATAGCAACCCTATGCATTTTAGAACAATAACAAGATAATAAAGGGACTCCTTTGTCATGGCTAATTGCGTCCCCATCCGATCGTGATTCCACAAAGTAGGACATCTTCTTCATGAATGGAATATTTTTCCTGTTTAGGATTTTCTAAAAATGTTTTTTCTACTTTAACATTATTAGAGCAGCCCTGCGATTGGCTGGCGACCAGTCCAGGGTGAACCCCGCCTCTCGCCCAGAGTCAGCTGGGATAGGCTCCAGCATACCCGCCACCCTAATGAGGACAAGCGGCATAGAAAATGAATGCATGATTGGAGCACTCATGAAGTAGCACATGTACATTCCCAATATCCATCCATCTATTTTCTATGCCGCTTATCCTCATCCTATGCTGTGGACTTTCCAAAATTGATGTCCCTTTACATAGAAATTGATGTAGCTGTTTACTAATTATTTTTACTTTTCATCTCGCGACCTGTTGGGTTAATTGGTGACTCTAAATTGTCTTTAGGTATGAATGTGAGTGTGAATGTCTGTTTGTCTGCATTCCACTGACTGGTGACCAGTCCAGGGTGTACCCCGCCTCCCGCCCAAAGCCAGCGGGGCTAGGCTCCAGCATCCCATTGCCACCCTAAGTGACACAGAGAGTTTTTGGCACCTTATAATACCTGCACTAAAAACACCCTCATGCCTTTACTTATCAGTGAGTTCAACTTTTTACTCAGGGTTCTATGTTTAGTTAGTTCTATGTTTATTTAATGCTCTATGTTTACTTGGAATTCTACGTCGCACTGAGTCGCCAAAGAAAGTTCCTAGTCCGTGAATTGTTCACTTACAATGGCAATAAAGTTTTTCTGATTCTGATTAGATGCATGGATGGATCTTGCGGCCTGGTGGTTGGGAAGACCTGCCATGCATCATGCTTGGGAATTTGATTTGAAAATACTGCAAAGATGTCACTTTTCTTGAATTGGCTTCTTGATTTTGTAATGTAAGACTGATGTCTACAACAACAAATGTAATTCTTTTATCATGGGGCATGGAATCGAATTGTATAGTTTGCACACTATATCAGATTGTATCAAATTGTTCTGTGTTTAAAATCTATCTTCTCGAGACTCGTATCTTTTTGTCTACCAAAAAGAGTTTTACGTCCCTTCTTTTACGTTTTCTTTCCCTTTTTTCACCGGTTGAGTGTGTGGAGGCTTTGAAAAAAGGATTCATTTGGCATAAGGGCAATAATAAAGAAACAAAGCAATTTTGAAGAGGGGCCAGCATCCATCTACCAGCCACGCTTTGATCCTCCGAGGAGTGACGTTAGATTGTCGTAGAGCAGCTGCTCCCCCTCCTGTGTTGAAGAACAATTTTCTTCCTTTCTCTCAAGAAGCAAACACGCGTGCGCTCCTTGCTTCCCCTAGAAAGTGTGAATAATTCTAAAAGGATTGTTATCAATATCGAATGCATTTCGGTTGCCAACAAATCGTGGCTAGAAATGAGACGAGAGGCGCGAGTAGTGTTGTGTCTCATTTAAAACTAGCTGCAAGACAAGACGAACGATGGGAACACAATATGCTATTCCTGATGCACAATTTCATACAGGCTGTAGGGGGTTAGTCTCCCAAATCCTAAGAAAGAGAAAAAAGCCTCCGAGGGACTTCTCCATGAGCTTTAATTACAGAGTAAAAGGCCTTTCTGGACTCAATTCTTTAACTTGTTTTCCACAGTCTCTCCTTCTTCAGGGCTCCACGGGGACGCCATGGCGCTTTCTTCCATCCTCATCCCTCCTCCCGCCGATGTGCACATTCAGCCAGTGATTTGATTTGAGCTGCTCCCGCTTTTTGACACAACCTTGGGCAAACTTTCTGCAAGTTCTAGAGTACTGCGAGAACTGCAAATGCTAGCTGAGTGACAAATAATTATACGGTGTCACTGTCCTGACGTGTGCGGATGGGAGTACCATGCTGGTAACAGCCCTGAATAAGTCATTTGGTTTGGATAAAAACATGTTCTAAACGTGCACCTTGTTGAGAAAAGACGTATTAAGCAACATAACCCCTGACATTTAATAAAGTTGGACTAGCAACCTCCTGGAGGTAAAAAGAGTGTCAGATAGAGTGATGAGCCTGAAGCTGGAAATCGAAGGTGTGATGTTCAATGTTGTTAGTGGGTATGCTCCACAGGTAGGATGTGAGGTGGAGGAGAAAGAGAAATTCTGGTCAGACCTGGATGAAGTGATGCAGAACATCCCTAGAAGTGAGAGAGTTGTCATTGGTGCGGACTTCAATGGGCATGTTGGTGCAGGTAACAGAGATAATGAGGAGGTGATGGGCAAGTTTGGTATCCAGGAGAGGAACGCAGAAGGACAGATGGTGGTCGACTTTGCAAAAAGGATGGAAATGATTGTAGTGAATACTTTCTTCCAGAAGAGACAGGAACATAGGGTGACCTACAAGAGTGGAGGTAGGAGCACACAGGTAGACTACATGTTGTGTAGAAGGTGTAACCTGAAGGAGATCAGTGACTGCAAAGCAATGGTAGGTGAGAGTGTAGCCAGACAGCATAGGATGGTGGTTTGTAGGATGACTCTATATTTGTCATATTTGTATTTTACTTCATTTAGGCATTGTTTTGCTTAAAATGCTTAATTTAAGTATAAAATACTTAAACATTATATTTAATATGCATACGTTTGGACTAATAGGCCGTATTCAACCACAAAACAGCATGATTTATTAAGTAGTGGATTTAAAAAAAAACACGTTATAGATTGAAGCTGCAAAGTTCAAACAGCGATGTTGCAAGGGGATGATCTTACTGTGATGAAACAAAAATCCTAATTAGTTGTAGTAGTTGACTCTAATTTATTCTCTTGTCTGGTTAATGTGACAGCGTATTAGGGCCAGATTAAAAAAAAAAAAAGCAACTAAAATTTCGAAACTAAAAGTCATAATATTACGAGATTGAAAGTCGTAATTTTACGAGAGAGAAGATGTAATATTACCTTTGACACAGGCCAAAGGTCACACAAGTTCACTGTGTTTATAGCTATCTTGGGCAATGCCTGTTAAATGAAGTATTAAAATCATCAGATTTTGAGAATTAAGTCCATTTACAACAATACGTTGTATATTTAGGAGGAAAAAAATCGTCGTATTGCCAGAGTAAAGTCATAACATTACGAGAATAGACGCTGTATGACACAATGACGATGTCAAATTACGACTTCAAATCTTGTAATATTCCGTCTTTTTTCCGTAAAATGACAACTTTTTTAAAAAAAAAAATAAAAAGGAAAAAAAAAAAAAAATTAAAAAAATTAAAAATAAAAATTTAAAAAAAAAAAAAAGTCTTCATTTTACAAGATTTAGAGTCGTAATTTTACAAGATTAAACATTTTACTAGAAAACAAATTGTAAAATTACAGGATTAAAAATAATAATTTTATCAGATTTAAAGTCTTTTTTTTTTACAAGGAAAAATTGTAACTTTACAAGATCTAAAGTTGTAATTTTACAAAGACAAGTCATAATTTTACGGGATTTAGAGTCATAATTTTACAAGGTTAAAAATTTTAATTTTACGAGATTTAAAATTGTAACTTTATGAGAAAAAGTCACAATTTTACAAGATTTAAAGTCATAATTTTACGAGAAAAAAACGTGTAAAATTACAAGATCAAGAGTCGTAACTTTTTAACATAACGGGGCAGCCAAACAGAGCAGCTGGGCACAAAACGAATGAGCTTGGGTTAGCATCATCTCACCGCTACTCTCTAGTACTCCACCCCTCCACATAATGCCCCCTTTTCATAGCGGTCTGAAGTTACGGCTTTTATTCTCGTAAAGTTACGTTTTTACTCCCGTAATATGACCATCTTTGTCTTCTAAATATGCAACATTATTGTTGTAAATTCATGACTTAAATCTCGAAATCTGATGATTTGAATATCCATTTAGCAGCTAGAAACACGGAGGACTTGTGTGACCTTTGGCCTGCTACAACTTTTAATCTCAAAATGGTATGTTTTTTCTTTTTTTTTATGTAGGTCTAATATGCCGCCATAGGTTCCAATTACATATGGCTTTTGATTTTTTTCATGACTGGCTAAAAAGACCCCAAAAGGGGTCATAGCACCACCTGATGTTTTGTAGTGTGATTGACAGCCTGCAGTGCGAACATTACTCAAAAAAAATGTAAACTTTTTTTTTTGAATGTTCACATCTTACGTGCATTGCTTTTGTGTTATAATTTATTGATTACATCTGTATTTTATTGAATACTATTGAAATATAGTGAGTCATATGACTTCCTTTTTTCTGCATTTGTCACCGCGACATTTCATTACCTGTAAGTAGTGTAACTACAATTTGCTTGTCCCCCTTCAGTTCACTTTCACCAGCGTTGGTCGACGCCTCCTGCTAGGTACAGTAATTGTATTTATTTCCAATATTTACCAAACCTCAGTGAGGATTAAAGATAATGCTTCGTACGACAACGGCAATCTGTGTTGTCCTGACACCGAACGCCTGTTGTGTCACCAATAATCAGCATAATGCGGTTTTCTCCATTGGGATACTTATCATTTTCAAACCGCAGAAAAAGACGTCCTCGATTCTTGCTTGCAGGTTAGAATGGTTTATTTATAGACCAATCAGAAGCTTACATTTGCAAAGAAAAAAACATTTGCACACACGCACACACACATTCATGTATTTGTTGATTGTGTATCAGAGGCCACTGATTGGTATGAATTCAAATAAAAGTGTCATTGCTTCCAACAAGCGGCTCCCGCAACCCACACGTGCATTTTTTGGGGGTCTGTGAGGAAATGTGCCAGTTGAGGGGATTTATTTGGTGATGTGGCGGCGCTCGTTAATGATATGCACGCGTCTCATCTCATCATATGCATCTCATTAGTGATACGCCAGGCATGCAATTAAATCTGCGATAAAAATGACAGCAGTGATCTTCTGCATTAATGATTGATGTCCAGATAAGAAAACTTAAAATGAAGGATGGTGCACTCTACATTAAATATTCTGCAAGTGCTTTTTTTTCCAATCTTGAGTGCAAACGACAAGTGTAAAACCTAAAAAGATACCGCACATGTTAAAAGGGCTTCAATCTTTTTTTGTTTTTCATGTGCCAACAAGCAAATACACTCCAAAAAAAGGCCGTTCATCATTTTCAGGAAACATTTTCCCCGTTGTACGCTGCTAATGAGCAAAAATCAAGAGCAGAAAAAGGCAGAAAAAATCCCCAAGGAAATAAAATGAAAATCTGGCGATATTCTTTACATTGAAACATTGAAAATTCCCACAATCCTTGATTGGGTGAGTGAACGCGCTTAGTACAACATTCTGCGCTGTCCTGTACGATACTGCATCCTAAGTCACAAAGAAGCATTGGGAACACACTTAAGAAAATAACATAAAACGATACTAGAATAAAGTTCCTCTTATGATATTAAGGGCAAAACATGACAAGACCCTGGGAAAATGTTTGTCATTTTATGAGCATGAAGTCATAATGTTGCAATGTTGCATGTGAAAAAATTGGCGAGGATTATAACAAGAAAGTTATAACAACTCAAACGTCAACACAATACGGTGTTACGCGATATGTTAGTCGATACGTCATCTTAACACGAAGGTATCTCACAACGGCGTATTAGGACCACAGTAAACAACAACAAGCTGTCTCGGGCAATGCCTGTTAAACGGCGTATTAAAACCATCAGATTTGAAGAAAAAAGTCGTACATTTACAAAAATTACGTCGTATTTTTGGAGAAAAGGAGTGTCATATTACGCGAGTAAATATGTCCCGTTATAAATCAAAGCTTGTCTGAAGCCAGGGCAAAGTTTCCCTCCCTCCTGCAGAACTGTGCTATGTTTTCCCTCTACCATGGGTGAGACAATGCCACGCAAAATTACCACTTTAAATCTCGTAAAATTACCACTTTTTTCTGGCAAAATTACGACATTTAATCTCGTAATTTGAACTTTTTGTTTAATGTGGCCCCTAATACGCCATCGTAGTACGTTACCGTTAATTTCTCTCCGTAGTATTACGTAATATTGTTTTAATACGATGACTTTATTCAATTATTGTTACATTTTTCCCCTATTATGACGTCACTCTTGCAATATTCTGACTTTATTCTTATAAGCATTACAGTTTTATTGTTATTCAGATGACATTATGACTTTTTTCTCTGCATGCTGTAGCTGTATTCTCTACATGAAAACCCTGATAACAGGATTATATTGTCTTAATATTCCTTTAACGTGTCCACTGTATTTTTGTAGTATAACAAATTTATTGTTGCGATTGTCCTTTTTGCAGCGCCCCCCTTTTGGAGATCAAATTATTTACTGCCCCCCCCCCCCGAAAAAAACGGTAATAATGAAACGTGTTCGTGGTAGCCCCCAGCCCCCCGTCACAGCCGGGCCCCCTCTAGGGGGCGCGTCCCCCAGTTTGTTTTAACAGAACTTTATCCTCATAATATGAAGACTTTCTTATCTTCGCGTTAGGACGGCATCAAGCTCGAGCAAACAGACACAAGCTTCGTATGCCAAAGAGCATTTCTACCAGGGTGAAAAAAATACATTCTTTTTCTATTCATCTTTGTACGATTAACCTCGCAGGCATTGTTACAGCGCAGTTCCACCGCTTAGCAAAACCCCCCAAAATGAACTGAAATGAAAATCCATCACAATATCAGGCAAGAAGCTGCAAAAATGGTTCATTTATGCACTAATCTCTCGTCAAGTCTCAGTAATTCCAAATATTAAAGAAAAATATAGCCTAGCCTTATCATTAATCATCAGCATTCATATTGTCCACAGAGAACGCAGATTGAATCAATAACGGATCGTTCGCCGCTCGCAGTCCGCATCCCTTCATAATGTACATAATTACTTCACGGAGGAGGAATTACGGATTGGCCTTTGGGGGTCAATCCCTTTGCTGTCCTGGTTTGGCAAGTCGGCCGCTGTCCACTGCTCGGTTTTAGCTGCTTCTGGGCAGCTGTCCGCCATGGCTATTAACCTGAGCAGAAGCGTCCATATAAAGCTGTTTGGGATATGGCAGCTGCTCAAGGGGCAGAGAGGTATTAAGCGTAGATTTACAAGAATGAAAATGTCCTCCCTCCCTGGTAATCTCTGGTCTTTTAGCACGCAAGACACTCGCTTATGTAATGTCCACACATGGACTGAAAGAAGGCATGCACTTGTCTTCCCTAAACTCGCCTTCCTTGCTCGGGCTCAT
The DNA here is from genome assembly GCA_024372805.1 of Oostethus manadensis. NCBI lineage: Eukaryota > Metazoa > Chordata > Actinopteri > Syngnathiformes > Syngnathidae > Oostethus > Oostethus manadensis. The sequence goes on from QODF01000131.1 coordinate 2,424,195, forward strand.
GCATTAAATACGGACCGTCGGCCGTGTTGCGATGCTTCTACAATCGATGTTGCCGACTCCTGAGCCTTCTCCTCATTTGTTTGCTCTTCAAACAGGGAGGAAGCTCGCAGCGTTCCACCAACCTAACTCCGGAATGATGTCCCGCAACACATCAAAGCCTGCTGGAGCGCGCTCACTACACACGCCAAGCAGCAGCGTCGGTGTAAGGAATGCACGAGAAAAGAGATGTTTGCACTGAGAAGTCAAATGAAAGAAGAGAAAGAGAAAACACTGAATGTCAAAGAACGGATGCCACTGCGTATCTTCTCCACATGGTCGCTCGTGTGAAGTCTTCTCCATGGCTAAGACTGGACTGGACACACGTTTAAGCCAACACATGGGAATCTTTGAGAAACCACACAATACCGATATGCATGTACCTTTGACTTTGGGATTTTGCACACAATGAACAAGAATACTTGGCTTTTCCATGGTGATGAGGATTCCTCACATTAGGAATCAAATGCGCGGTCCTCGCATATCTCCAGGGGAGCTTTGGTGGCACCCCCAAACACTTCCACGTTGGCGTCTATCCACGGGACCACGTTGCCGGGCATGTATGCCGAGCAGTTGGCCAAGCCCACGATGTCCACGGGCCGCAGGACTCGGTCCCACATGTTGAACTGGCTCATCTCGCCGACAAAGGCCTGGGTAGCGTCAAAGCGACCTCCAACTATATCCTTCATGGAGAAGCAGAAGACTGAATGTGTAACGTGAGTTTTGGCTGGGAAGGAAAACATCAACAGACGTTCATTTACATGAATGAATTCCCATTGATTGGATTTTACTGCCAGAACGACATCGGGGTTTTTATTACTTCATTGCCATGGGTTTGTTCACTTAGTTGTTTTTTTAATGTATTTATATATGTATATACTGTATATTTATATTTATATATTTATTTGTCCCGTTTGTGACTTCCTGTCCAATTCAAATACAAGTAAAGATACACCAGTAAGTAGATTGGAACCCTAATCAATGGCATTTGGAACATTTTACTGTGATACATGCACTGGTCAGATGATTTCCTGATCATATTTGCTTATCGTTTGTTGAATGATTTCTCTCCATTGTTGATTGTTGTCGAAATGTACATAAATGCACACAAACCTAAACTTAATGGACCTAACCCTAATGCCAAACCAATCTCCACCCAGATCTGATCCAGACTGTACATGTGGTTGAAACTTTAACATAAACAATTTGTTTTGCTGGCATCTCATGTTTTTTTTTTGTTTTGTGATTGTGTAGGATGTTACATTTAATTCTCTTGGAACCAAATTCCTGACGGGTAAACCGTCACATGTATTATGTTCATTAAAAATAGTGACAAATACACCCAAACATTTGTGGCAGTGACAGCAAACGTGAGATTGACATATCAATGTGTAACGATTCATTAATTAATTAATATTAATATTAATTAATATTCCTATGATCCAACTCCATCGATCTGTGTTGACCAAATTGCCATTGCAGACCACACAAATCGAGCTAACATCGTTTGAAAGGTAATCAATCGATTGAATCCATGCGAGGAAATAAAGCGTTGGATTTAAGCACAACAGGTTTCATGTGGATGTGATTTTTAGCTATTTTAACGATAAAGACTTTAAACAGTTTGATTTGTCGTAAGTCGATTAGTCATGCCTATTGACTGAGGCGCATGGATGACGTCATGTGACGCTGAGCGTGCACGCTCTGATAGAAAAGCTTGCGTGGACGTCCTAAAAAATGCAAGAAATAAAAATTCATAGGATATGGGCTGTATTTTCATTGTTATGCATGTTAGTTAGCGGGATGACTTCTTCCTCTTCAGTTTGCTGTGGGATTTATACTGAGTGTTGGGCCACATCCAAAGTTAACTCCAACTTGAAGCCTTTCAAACTCGTGGATGGGAGAGTCAGGACAAGATAAAAGATACGTAGCGAGTGTTACGTTTGTGCATGTTTGTGTTCTGGTTGAATGGGGATCCTGTCGTTTGGGAGCCACTGTTGTTCTGGCCTATGTTCCATTTTTTTCTTGCAATGATCAAACACCTCCTCGTAGCTTTAATAGCGTCTGTGCAAACGGTACAGTGTGTAGGATATTCACTCACTTTAATGTCTATCTTCACATGAACTGTCATTCAAACCTGATATTGCGAAATGACTTCTTTAAAACTTTGGTTAGAGATGTGAATGAGGTATCAAATTAAAGTTAGTCGTTTAATTAGTTAGTCAATTAATCATTCAAGCTGAAGTGTTGAATTAACAAAGAATAAAAAAGTGCACTTAATGTGAATTAGTTTGCCATGAGTTGTTGTTTACCTTTTTGTTTATAATTAATGTATATCTGATTCCCTTACAAAAAGCAAAGGTAATTTGGGAAACTTCACCTGCACTGTCCAGTATTTGAATTTTTGGTTAAAAAGTTACTGAATGGATTCAAAGTTACTGAATCATTTCGGATCTTATTGTTCTTAAAGAACCACTATTGTCCTTGAATCGAATGGGCAGCCACGAATCGTCATACGAATCGAATCGTTGTAAAAAGGAATCGTTGCACGACTAATATCAATACATAATTCATTGAATAATGCTTTATCCACATGGAGTAATTTAACCCATTACTATAGTGTAGCTTTCACATGGGCCGATATAGATATTGGTCCGCTATCAGCTGAAAAAAGATTAGATTCAATTATATTATCCGTCATTAAAATCTCTGTTATTGCCACTCTGATACAAACTGTCCATTCCAGATTCTATCCAGCAACAGCACTTCTATTCAGCATGCAGAGCAAACGTCAGCGGATGCTAGCATGTTAAGCAAGGAGCAGGAGTGATGTCTCACATATGGTAGTATTTTTGGTAAAAGTCCAAAAGAGATGTTGCAGCTAGGTGCAAAACTTGTCATTCACAAGTTGGTCGTGATGGCACAAAACCAAAGTTCCTGCTCTTGGCCAATATTGTCTGTGTAGCAGAAATTGTGTGCATACTGTATTTTGCAAGCCGCACATCAATAATGACTTCCACTGCAAATTACCTCATTAATCAAAGACAATAATGAATCAAGATTACACGTTGTTGGGCAATGTGTGCACAAACAAATCTGATTTTGTACATTTATTTTTCATTTTGATTGACTTTTTGATTTGTTCTTTTGTGTCATGTATTGCAGCATTAAACTAAACTAATGCATGTGACGGTCGTACAAAGTGGAACCATCTAATTTTGAGTGCGCACACGCAAGGAAACGTGATGCAATATGAATGAATATGAGGAATATTAAAGCTAAATTAGTCATGTAGCTTATGAGCGATTGAAATTACGTAATGCTTCATCTTGGCAACAGATGAATGAGGTCATACTGTATTAAAAAGGGCCACAATAGCATGAGAGAAGTGACTTTACCCACCGCTCCCTTTGCACTGTGCCTCAGGCGTTTGAATCCTGGGGGAAAATACCCTCAGGGATTTTACTGACACATGGAAAAAACACACGTGAGCTCCGCTAATGCTCTCACCTGCTCCTGGCCCAGAATAATAACCCCTCCTGGTTTAATTGGGTGCCAGGGGGCGAGATTGTCCCCGGTGCCTAGTCGCTCGCCATCCTGGTAAGCCTCCCAGAAGCCATCTCTGGTCGTCCAGGTGATGCAGACGTGGTGCCAGCGCCCGTCACTCACAGAAAGAGGAAGCTGGGCCACCTGGGTAGACGTTTTTCAGGGGAGGAAAGGTGCGAGAGTGGAGATGAATTGTGGCCCGCTAGAAAAACAAGGACGGCAATTAAAAGCTTCAAAAGGGACGGGAGAATTCTCCAGATGAAGAGGTGTGATATGAAATGTACATTACCCAGGCGACACACAGCACAGGCATTAGGATCTTTCAAAGCAGCCAACCTGCCAGCAGCAAAACTGTGTCCTCATGCTTTGCTCACGGATGAAAGGGAAGCGACTACCTAACAACGATGACATCACGGCCCGCTGGGGATTGCGCAAACACCAGACTGGATGTCATTATTACCATATCTGAAGCGCTACTTCGCAACCTTTAGTATATTGCTGCAAATGTACAACTCCATCAGAAAGATGGGAATGAATCGCAATACCAGAAGTAAAAAAAAACCCTTGGGAAAGAAGCCATTGAAAATGTATCCTGTAACGCTAATCCTGTTACTCTATTGGTTACATCAGGTCACCTGATTGGCAAAATGTTGATGCAGCAAGTACAGCAACACAATTTTTAGGCACAAACATGACTACTTTTATCCATAGTGTCATGCAACATCTTAGCATCAAAGAATTAACTTTGCACGTTCAGCTTTATCTACCTCTGCATGCGCTGTAAGATGTTTGTGTGAAGCTGATGCATGTTACACTTCCAGTTAGCGGTATGGCTCTTTGGAGGGAGCCGAATCTTGGTTAGTGTTCCAGTCAAAGAGCCGTTCAAAAGACCTGCTTGTTGGTAGACCATATCATCCGTCGGTAGCTACACAGATAACTTTCATGCAAAACAACTTTACAGTAAAGTTTTCCACACAAGAATATTTCACCGAAATGGAAAAAAAGTATATATACACGTAAATGTCTAAGTTAACCCATTAATAACACGTTGGCGGACATTTCCTTTTTTTGACGCGCAAATGATGTGCGCATGTCCTGTCTAGGACACCATAGTAGAGGTGCGTTCAAAGACCATCAAACAAAGCTGGCATTAAAACATGCAAAAACTGTGGGATTTCTACCGGTATATTATTTTTTTGAATAAAATGATGGCCTGTATTTCCAAAATCGATATCCCTTTACATAAAATGTGATGTAGTTATTTACAAATATATTTATTGTTATATTTTAAGTGTTTTTGCATATTTATAGATAGCGTACCAGTCAGAGCTGATCCAGGATGCATTTACGGTCTTACAGAAAATGCGATAATTTTAACTCGTCAAAAACGCGTGTGGTAACCATTCAGGTGTTAAAAGCTTATTCAAGCGCTGCGAAGGGAGCCAGGGAACAGGAAAGCTGAAGAGCCATATGTGGCTCTGCAACCTCAGGTTGCCGACCCCTGGCCTATGGCAGCAGTTTGACCCTGTGATGGTTATTTCTAACGCCATAACACCGGATGAGGAAAACTAATGATAGTGAGAGATGAAAATGTGGCAAGATTTCCATAGCCAAAAATCTGTCCCTGCGGACGTTTTGCATTCACATTGACAATTTTTTGGGTAATATGAACGACCACATCAAAGAAAAAGTTAGTAGCAAAGAATTTAAATTGGGCATCATACCCTGTGGTGTGAAGGTAGCATTAGTTTCAATATCTTGGCATGTTTGTTCCATAGAACAACATGAATGGAGTGAGCCCTTTTGTCAGTAATACAGTCTCTCTGTCTTGGTGGATGGAGGCGGGGCTGGTAGCATACACACAAAGTGCGGAAGAGTGTCATGTAGTAGAAATTACATCAGTAGAATGCGTTTCATTGTTTTATCTTAAAGGTAAAGTTACAATTTTGCTCATGAACTGAGTATCTCATGACACTCCTAGGTATCACACAAAAAAAACTGGAAATGTCAAAATTTGGTATGGCAGGTAGAGACATCGATAGACAGACACATCTCCCAAAATTGTGCAGCCGGATTTTGTAGATTATCGCAGATTTACAAATCTTGCAGCATCAGCTCTCTCACTCTCTCTCATACACACCCACCCACCCAAGAGAGTTAATGTAACATTAATGTAGTACAAGACTGACTGGAACCATCATTAAAGCCAAGTTACACCCTGCTGTTTAAATGAGGGTGCTGATCACATAGTCCAAGAATGGTTGCACTTCCAAAACACACTGTGAGATAATATAAAAAATATGGCCCACAGTTTTAAATACACCTTTTTTCATGCAGTTGAATGTACATTACAAACAACCCTTCCCTACGTGATCGTGATCAGTCATATTTACCCGACTTCCATCTTGTCTTCTCGACTGTCATTACTTCCTTTTCTCAGCCTTCTCTTTCCCCTTTTTGCTTTTTTTGGCTCATATTTGCCTTTCCCTCATGTGTCTGAGTTGAGCGCATGTATAATGCATGGTGGAAGGAAAAGCAGTGAGAAGATGGACCCTGACTGCGCTTCAGTACCCCGATGTAAGCAAGACATCAGGGGAAGAAAAACATATTTTTCTAATGTGGGGAACTTTCTATTAAAAACAAACAGAGAAATCATCAGCAGCCCACCAGTTCATGACTGAACATGTTGACTGATTCCCATTGTGGGGAATCGATTGATGAATAATACAAAAAATACTAAAACCTTGCCAATCCAAATCACAGCATGGTTCCGTCTGTCAACACACCGCCAGCTGACGGCCCAAGGCCATGACGGTAACTTAACAGCTATACCGGTGTCCCTCACCAAATATGCAGTTCAAATTTGGAGACACAAATATCTTGTTTTGTAAAAATATATATCAATTAATAAATTATGCCGTTTGCGCTGGAAAAGCGCGTTGCAAGTTTCATTGCATATGGATGAAGACAAACAACTTCTTCCAGACGGAAAGTGATGTTTTGGTCCGGGAGGTCCAAGCTCGCAGTGGCCGGATATATGGTCATGCGAGCAGACCTCCATGGGCTGATGATGCAAAAGCGGCCTGGGAGGAGATTATAGTATTGTAAATCAGGTTTGCCGTGATGTACTGGGAACCATTGCCCCGTAAAAAAACGGCTCAATGATGTCAGAAGAAGGGCAAACCAAAAACCATCAGAGCACCGGGGGCACACGGTGGCGGCCCCTCAACCAGTGTGGGGGCCATTTCGTCCTCCACCCTCTCAGCTGTCAGTACTGGGGGTTTTGGTGGGGTTGAGGTTGTTATTACAGGTAAGGTAAGCATTTTTCCCCACTAATAAAGACACTCTTATTTAGCAACTTGTATTTGAAATATGAAAATGTAATAGAATATGTATATGTAATATGAATAAACAAAAACTATGCATAATGGGGATGAAATCCCAAGCAACTGTGTGTAAAAGACGCATTGCCAAGCTGGTGGTCTGGCCCATGTCACTTGTGTTTGCATGTGAGATGAACTTGAACATCCATAAACTTTAGCTGAAACTCTTCTATCACACATCACACCCGAGACTTTTCTCCACCCATTCCAGCCTGCCTGCACACGCTTCTTCACCTCTTTTCCACACTCTCCATTGCTCTGGACTGTTGACCCTAAGTACTTAAAATCCTCCACCTTCATTTATCTCTTCTCCCTGTAACCTCACTCTTCCACTTGGGTCCCTCTCATTTACACACATGTACTCCGTCTTGCTGCGGCTGACCTTCATTCCTCTCCTTTCCAGGGCAAACCTCCACCCCTCAAGCTTCTCCTCCACCTGTTCCCTGCTCTCACTACATATCACAATGTCATCTGCAAACATCATAGTCCATGGAGATTCCTGTCTAACCTCGTCCGTCAGCCTGTCCATCACCATAGCAAACAAGAAGGGGCTCATAGATGATCCCTGATGGAGTCCCACCTTCACTCGGAACTCCTCTGTCACACCTGCAGCACACCTCACTACTGACTTACAGTCCTCGTACATGTCCTGCACCGCTCTAACATACTTCTCTGCCACTCCAGACTTCCTCATACAATACCACAGTTCCTCTCTGGGCACCCTGTCATAAGCCTTCTCCAGATCTACAAAAACACAATGCAGCTCCCTCTGACCTTCCCTGTACTTCTCCATCAACATCCTCAAAGCAAATACTGCATCTGTTGTACTCTTTTTTGGCATAAAACCGTACTGCTGCTCCCAAATGCTCACGTTTGCCCTTAGTCTAGCCTCAACTAGCTCATCAGCTTTATTCCTCTGTAGTTGCCACAATTCTGCACATCTCCCTTGTTCTTAAAAATGGGAACCAGCACACTTCTCCTCCATTCCTCAGGCATCTTCTCATTATCTAAGATCTTGTTAAACAACCCGGCCAGGAACTCTACTGCCACCTCTCCTAGACACTTCCATACCTCCACAGGTATATCATCTGGACCGAGTGCCTTTCCATTCTTCATCCTCTTTAATGCCCTCATCACTTCCTCCTTACTAATCTTTGCTACTTCCTGGTCCACAACAGTCACCTCTTCTACTCTTTGTTCTCTCTCATTTTCCTCATTCATCAACTCTTCAAAGTACTCTTTCCATCTTCCCATGACTTACTCCTGCACCTCCTCATTCCACCACCAAGTCTCCTTATCTACTTTTCTTCCAGATGACACACCAAGTACTCTCCTACCTGTCTCCCTGATCACAGTAGCTGTAGTTGTCCAATCATCTGGAAGGACTTTCTGGCCACCCATAGCCTTTTTCAACTCCTTCCTAAAAGTCACGCAACACTCCTCCTTTTTCAGCTTCTCTCGCTTAAATATGTTATATATTGCTTGCATTTATGTTCTTTTTATAAAGCAGACCGTTAAATTCAGAAAAATATATTTAATCTTCATGCCAGGAAATACCGTATTAAGCTTTCACAGGGGGCCTTTCCGGAAGTGACCTCGGCAAAGACGTAAACATCTATGGGGGCATTAGGCAAAAACCTTCCTTTTAGAGGCAGTTCTTCAACTTTGTTTGGTTTATTTTTAATCGAAACAGTAGTCATGGTGAATTGTTGTTTTGCCTCTGACTGTTTACTGGGTTTGAGTGATTCGGAAAGAACAGTCATGTCTTATTGACATGTTGTATTCTAAACACTATGCCACCATAGCGACAAGCATTCCAACCATTTTAAATGTTATAAAAAACATTTTCACAGCAAAAGTAGGGATACGCGCCATAGAATGTGGAAGTTGACTATTGTGGCAGCAAAATACAAACTAAAAAAGCTTTACGCTCATTAAGAAGCAGATTCAAAACAATAATTGAAGGATAAGCAACTCCAAGGTAATTTACATTTGTCATGCTGTGTTTTGAAAACAACTCCTAATCTCCATATCTCTTGCACATCAGACATGCTACTTTAATCGTCGGTAGTTTAAATAAACACGGCTTAATTTCCTAACTTTCTTCTATGTATTTCATCTCCAGATGTTTCTTCCTCGTCAAACTACTGACACATCGCTCACATCTTCACTGTAATGACTGTAAAAGTTCAGTCTGTATGTCGCCATGTTTGTTTACACATTGGGAAACGCCTCTTGTCAAAGATGTTTAAGCTTAATATTTTCCGCTACGGACCATAAATATATTGTTTTTAATCTAACGGTCTGTTTCATAAACAAACAAAAAACATAATTACAAACCGAATAAAACTTACAGCGGTATGCAAAAGCTTGGGCACTCCTGATAAGTTTGAAATGGATGAGCAACTCCAGGTAAATATATCATAAAGCAGACGAACACAGTGATATTTGCGAAGTGAAATGAAGTTTTTAGCATTTACAGAAAGTGTGCAATAATTATTTAAACAAAAAGAAGAAACCTAATAATAATTAGGAAACCTAATTTAAAGACTAAAGAGGAATTAACTTTGAGTTGGACCAACAGGCCAATTACCTTGTGGTGGTGTGGCACTGTATGTACACAAAACAATGGTCATCATAAGCTGTGTTTACAAAACATCTGGATCAAATGCAGAGACGTTCAGTGAATGGATGGAAAATGTATTTTCTGTGGTTGATAAACCTATATTTATGAATTTAGGCAATCACAAACCCACCAATGCCCTTACTGGTAGAATGTACCATATTTCATTTTGTACAGTGCAACTTTAATGGATAATTAAATAACAGTTAGTAATATTACTGACCAGTTAGCAGTTTTTACAGTGTAATAAACCAACGGGAATGTACATTACATACGAAGCAATAAAGGTATTAAATGATGATTTAAAATGACACAACTGGAATACTGTTTACAGAGACAAAGATACAGAAACTGTTTACAATTGTTTTACGGAAATAATCACCTCATTCAATAGCAAGCATTGTCCCATCAGAGGTTTTGGTAAACAAATATTTAAATTGTCCTTGGATTTCCAAAGTCTGCAAAATGCTTGCAAGAGAAAAAGAATCCTTATATGTCATTCCTTAAATTGAAATCTAAAGAAGTCGAGGACAGATATGCTGTATAAAAATAAGTTGACAGGAATTATGAGAATGGCCGTGAAGTTTTATTAAAAATATTACTGGATAATAAATGCATTATAAACATGGGAAGTACTAAATAGTGTTTAATAACACTATTTAGTATAAAGGATTAAAAAAATGCCTACACAGGTTATTTTATCAATTCGCATTGTGAAACACACGACAAGAACAGAATAGTTAATAACGTCAATAAATTATTTGCAAATGTTGGCCATGATCTACCAGCAAAAATTCTGAATCAAGACATGGAGCCTAATCTTGAAAGAGTTATCAAAACAATCGCACTCTCTGCTGTCAGTGACACGGGAAATTCTTACCACTGTCAACAAATTTAAAAGTAAATTCTCAACAGATTGCCGCTCTATTGATGTGGTGCTGATAAAAAGATCATAATAATTACAATAAGAACAAAGGAAAATGAAATTGAAGTTATTCCAGTGTTCAAAATTGGAAATAAGCATGGTTTTACTAATTATACTAATTATTTTACTAATTATATAACAATGCTTTAACAAGATTTGATATGTTTAAACAATTTCATAACATGGTGCATATTCCTAACATGATATGGACACACTTAAGGCCGTGCAATTGGGCAATTAGTTGAAAGGGTTGTGTTAAAAAAATAGCAGTGTGGCATTCAATCAGTGATCAATTTTGTGAAAAAACAGGCGTGAATCAGGTGGCTCCTATTTAAGGATGAAAAAAGCACTTGTTGAGCATGCATTTCTCTTTGAAAGTCTGAGGAAAATGGGTCGTTCAAGACATTGTTCAGAAGACCAGCGAACTTTGATTACAAAGTTGATTGAACAGGGTAAGACTTATGATCAGGTGCAATTGTTTGGCTGTTCAGCTAAAATGATCTTCAATGTCTTAAAGTGGAGAGCAAAACCTGACACACGTGGCAGAAAACGGAAGACAACTATCAAAATGGATGGAAGAATAGCCAGAATGGCAACGGCTCAGCCAATGATCAGCTCCAGGATGATCAAAGACAGTCTGGAGTTACCTTCAAGTACTGTGACAGTTAGAAGACGTCTGTGTAAAGCTATTTTATTTACAAGAATTGCCCGCAAAGTCCTTCTGTTTAAAAAAAAAAAAAGGCATCCACAGAAGAGGTTCCAATGTGCCAAAAAGAGAAATGGAGGAACATTTTGTGGACTGATGAGTCAAATTGTTCTTTTTGGGTCCAAGGGCTGCAGACAGTTTGTGAGACGACCCCCAAACTCTGTACCTAATTATCCCATAGCAGGGATCATGGATCAGTTTGCATATGTCAAAATACTAGAAGAGGTCATGTTGCCTTATGCTGAAGAGGACACGCCCTTGAATGGGTGTTTCAACAAGACAATCACCCCAAACACACTAGTGGAGTGGAAGAACAGCTGAAAGGCGCCACAAGTTGGTTGACTCCATGTCACACAGATGTGAAGCAGTTCTATAAAAACTGTGGTCAGACAACTAAATATAAGTTTAGTGACTCACGAGATTGCGAAATCCTAGAAACAAAAAAGTTTGCACAAAATAATTTTGAGTTTGTAAAGTCACCGGCAGACACTGCTATTTTTTGATCACCCCCCTTTTGACTTGCCAGAAGATCGTGCACATCATGAAAACTGGGTCTTGTCGGTTTTCTGAGAATCTACTGCATCTGGTAACTTGTTTGCCATGTAGCAATAAAAACACACTAATAACAGTGATTCATCTGGTTAGTCTCATTGCAAGGCTAGTATTTTCAACAGTACTGTATGTTAACCTGTTCAGCCTGTTGAGTCATATTATAAACTTGCCATTCCACATTTTCCTTTTTCTTGAATTTTGTAGAATACATTTCTAAATAAACTTATAGATCGGTGCATTTTTTTCACTGATGTGAACTACCCCATACTCCGGCGCGACTCAGTGTGGAAAATATGGTACTAATAAAAAATTTAAATGCATACCATCTACTAGTATAAGCTATCTTCCAAACATAAACCAGCGGATATTGGAGAACATTTTTCCAATATATGGCCATAGTTTGATACTCATTCCAATCATTCCAATTGTGTATTGCGAGATACTTATGTGATTCCCATATCTAATATACTGTATTTGCATAAAATACTGCTCATTTGCTCAGTTGCATGAACAGCCCTAGTAAATGCATATGATTGCAGTTGCAACATTAGCATTTACAGGAAGGAGAAAAAAGATTGAGGCCCCTTAAAAAAGCCCACAAATTCCCTAATGAATTTGTTATTCTGGAACCATTGCGGAATGTGGGTCAGTCATATGAAATGTTTATAAGATGCTAATTAGATAATCAGAGCTGAAGGTCAGAGAAATTCTGTTTGTACCACTGTTGCGCTCAAAGGTACCTACATTACAAAGAGCATGCCTTTAATGAGCATCGCTACGTTCATTAGCAGCCTTACAGCCAGAGGTGTTCACAAAACCAGGGCGCAGAAATATTATCAAACAATGTGCCTACCTTATCGTTAACCAGCAGCTCCATGGGGTTGTTCCCCCATTCGATCAGCACGATCTCATTGGCCTGTCCTGGCACCCCATAAGAGAAAGGGGTGCCTATCCCGGGACTGGCGCTGGACTTGAGCCACATGCATACGGTGAAGGCGTACATTTCTGGGAGGCTCTTCTTGATGCGTCCGTACAGGTAGTTGGTGCGCAGGGAGAGGGACACTTTGAAATCCTCAGGCGACTTGAAGGCGTTGTTATCTGAGAAGGCAAAGGTTCGGTCAAACTTGCTAGTGTTTTTTCTTCTTCGTCTCTTTAGCCTTGAGGCTACACAGAATTCCCTTTCTGTTAATAAACGATCATAATGGCTTCAGCCACGCCTTCTAGTCAGCAATTCCCTCTCCCACACTGTCTGTGCCTCCATTTTTGTAGTTGTGCCTCCTTTCTGCTCTTCCCGCATCCTCTGCAGTGGCGGGATATTACCTTTTTTTTTCTGCAATGGGAGCTAGTGCTCTGCAGATTGATACTGAAATATTCATACTTCCAATACCAGCTCTTCAAGCTCTAAAGACGATACCGATACCTTTGATACGTGATGTTTGAAACAACTACCGGTTGTAAACAGAGCTTTTTAATTTAGGACAACGTTCTAATCTCGTGACATCTCTTATACTTCAGAACTTTTGCTTGAATATTGTGTCGCTCACAAGCTGGAGAGGCAGCTCTTTATTTGGCAGGAGCCAATCATGCGGTACAAGGGAACGCAGAATGAGCTTAGCAAGCCATCGGAAATTGCAGGTCATTACTCAACATAACAGTATGACTCACAGTGTAATGAAAGAAAGAATGCTACAATCATCACACGAGTAGCTAACAACAAGACAAGTTCCAATACCAATACTAGTGGAGAATAATAAACAACTATCTTAACTGCTTCCCAGCATGCGTTGCTTTGCTTGCTGGGAAGCAGCCTCTCAGCTAATTGTTACCTGTTAGGTCTAAAGTTGCTGCGTGATGATTTTTTTTCCTTTTTTGAACCCGTGAGAAAGAAGTTTTTCAAAACCTTGAGGATGAAATGCACCTGATTTCCTATCCTTTGGCACGCAGCGTGGATGATCAACCCAGTGATGCTTCAGCTGGAGCTCATTGACATGCAGTCTGATACCGTACTGGTAGAGCACCTTAAGTCAGAGTTCTACTCATCCGTCAGGGAGGAGAACTTTCCAAACATGAGAAACATGCTCAGGAGACGTTGGTTCCTTTAGAGCTACAGTACCTACATACTGTACGTGGACCAACATTCTCAGTGATAAAGTTTATAATAAAGTGTGTAGTTGTTAAATGCTTAACAAAGGCTAGATTTCTCTCACTGAGCAAAACAAACATTCAAATGTGTTCATGTTTACTTGTTTTCGGCAGTTTGACAATAATCTTGTGACAAATCCTGTTAATGATATTTGTGGCGTAGTCAGTCAAAAGTTATACTCAAAAAACGTTTTGGGGTTAATGTGACAGGACGAGAGTTACAAATGTTTACCATCGTTTTGGATCATTTCACTGAATACATTCAGTTTTTCTAAAAGAACCTCACTTTCTCATGACCTAATAATAACACATACTAGAGATGTCCCAATCCAATCTTCAGGATCTTCTGCCGATAAGCTGTAATTTGAAGATCGGAAAAGATTGATTTTTTTCCAATTTTATCTTTTATTGAATGGGTTTTTGTTTTCATTAGGAGCCGGGCTCACAGGGGTTTGTTACAAAAGCCAACCGATATTGTTGGTCATGCTGTACATTCAGCAATACTTTAGGTGCACTATTTGTAATGCTTTGAAAAGTTGTTTTAATAACCATATTCAATTTCACAATGTCATGTTTGTAACAAAGGTTTATTATTCAAAAAAGATTTGTTACCATCGTTAAAGCATTATTTTTGACAACATTATTAAGATATTTTTTTATTATCAGGGCTGTTAAAAATAGCGAGTTAACAAAGGTTAACAAAATGTATTTAATGTGTTACATTTTTAATTACCGCATGATGTCAAGCATCTCCGTCATGACGACAGATGCAAGCACATAACTTTATTCTGACCCGAACGCCTCAGCAACAGTGCAATTCCGACACATACGTATCATATGCAACATATACGTATCAGCAACTCACCGACACGTCTCCAGGAACTTTCCTTCTAAGCCGCCCTCATGCGCAATCGTGCACTGATTCGGGCACAAAATCAAGTCAAATCAACTAAACACTTAACAATTTATTTTGTCCCATTTTGCAATGCAACTCCTCCAGAAGAACAAGAGTTGAACATGGGTGAGAGTTTTTGTTTTTCCAATGAGAAAGGGCTGCTCTGAGCCAGTTTTCTGAGTGTAAAGTTTGGACTAAATGAGTGTCTTAACCGTGCATTCAAGGAACCAACCATGAAAGCACCATGCAACTTTCAAAAAACTTTCCGCTGAAACCAAGGGGCAACTAATCTTATCACTCACTTTGGAACTCTTAATGCAGAAGTACAATTTGCTACTTTCAATTAATCCTCATAAATTGGTAATCGTTTAAGTGATTCT
Organism: Oostethus manadensis; assembly: GCA_024372805.1. NCBI lineage: Eukaryota > Metazoa > Chordata > Actinopteri > Syngnathiformes > Syngnathidae > Oostethus > Oostethus manadensis. The sequence continues at coordinate 2,439,383 of QODF01000131.1, forward strand.
CGTAAGTCCCAGAAAATGCACCCAAAACATACGAATTCAACTTAAATGACATGGTGTCTTTGAACGCAATCCTACATTGCCCGTAATAAAACCATTAAAGTGTTCTGCTACTATTAAAGAAACTGTTATTGGGTAAATAGATTTTCAGATATTTGTGCTAACGCTTGATATACATTTTTAGGTAATTTGGAGATTTTAATACACACAAATATATATAATTTTGTCCTGCCATTGATCTTTCTTTCAATAAAGTAGAGCAAAAATGGGCATATTTGACAGTTGCAAATGGTGATTAATCACAACAAATTAATTTGCAAACCGTAATTAATCTGATTAGAATTTGAATAATTTGATAGACCTAACTGTTAACAACACTGATAATAATCCTTCATAAATATGACAAAATATTATGAAATACATATATACTGTGGCAAAATATTCTATCAAACATATCTCTGAATGTTACAATGTTGCAAAAATAATAAAATGTAGAACCTTTTTTTCCTACTGATTTCTTTTGCGCAAAAACTTGCCAAGGCACTCCCCATGGTCTGCTTTGTAATAATTATTTTTCCTTCAATATGTGCTAAAAAGGCGCCAGCATTGCTTGGGGTCAGGGTGAGGTTTGATATCATCAAACCAGGTCCGTGCTGTAGTCATGCGTATCGGAGCTTATAAAATATTGATCAAAATCAAGATTAGACAAGTTAGGAATTAAAAAAAGACATGGAGTAAGGACATGATTGAGACATGCGGCAAATATAAATGCGTGACTGAGCCTCATCGGGGAAGACTAATAGGTTCATCATGGAAAAATGAGAATGAAACAGGAGAATGTGTGCCGTGAAAGCCAACACAATGACGTGTAATATAGATGAGTTTGCTCCATATTTTAGTAGGGATGAAGCACAATGGAAACAATAACAGGCTTGACTAAAAACAGCATTTAAGCAGTGACATTAGGGATTTGTCGCCTGTCTTGACATAAATTGGACTTGACTTGAATGGTGTTTCAAGAACATTGTGCAGGTGGATGTGTTAATGCTGTCACCTTCTCACTCCAGCTCTGGAGGAAGTACAGATAACGCCTGTTGAGACATAACGTTTATAACACCATTTTCCTTTGGCACAGAAGCTATTAAGATGTCTACCACAGTCGTTTGTGGGCTTATAATACAATTGAAACTAATGGTTTGGATTGTCACGTCTCCGTTTCACATGAACTCTTTCCACATCAGCAACATCTAATAAAAAATAGATCTTTTCTTCATTTCCAAAAGTAGTAATGCTGTGTTATCTCAGGGATCAGGAGCAAAGCTACCACCCAATATAGGCTAGGAAATAGATCAGCAAAAGCAATTTGCGTTCATTTGTAATTTTTTGTTTAAAGGAAACGTGACCTTTTTGGGGATGTTATGTGTCACGGTTCAGCTTCGGAGGGTGAGGAGCTCGGCCATCCGGGAGGAGCTCAGAGTAGAGCCGCTGCTCCTTCGCATCGAGAGGAGCCAGTTGAGGTGGCTCGGGCATCTAGTCCGGATGCCTCCCTGGTGAGGTGTTTCGGGCATGCCCAGTCGGGAGAAAGCCCCGGGGAAGACCTAGGACACGCTGGAGGGACTATGTCTCACAGCTGGCCTGGGAACGCCTTGGCGTCCTCCCGGTGGAGCTGGAAGAAGTCGCCGGGGACCGGGAAGTCTGGACTTGCCTACTGAAGCTGCTGCCCCCGCGCCCCGAACCCGGATAAGCGGAGGAAATGGATGGATCAGCTTGGGCATTGCGACGACGACCCCAGGACACGTGAGACTGGGATGCAGGTAAAACTGTGTTTTACTAATAATTGCTGCAGTGCAGTCACAGAAAAGCGGTGCTTTGAATGGCAGCGGCAGAAAGCAATGGCCATGGCTCAACTAGATAATTAAACACAAAATGAGGTGCAGGTGTGAAGGAGCAGGAAAGTAAAGGTAGCAGAGCGCAGGACACGACAAAACAGGAAGAGCTACCAAAATAAGAGCACCTAACCAGGAACTAAGGCATAAGGAGTGAAGTAACAGGCTGCCACGCAAACAAAAACATGGAGCGTGACAGTTGCGTATCTTTCAAGACTAGACTTGTGCTCTCCGTTGAGCCGGTAAATTCCATACCAACTCCCAGGCGATGCATTAATAGCGTGAGGCTTTGTGTCACTATGCCAGAAAAGTAGTTCTTCTTGTCCTACAATAACAATGCCACTGTCGCCCGGTTAATATGCAGGTCAGGTTATGTAAATGGGACATTGCTGGCGTTGTTGTGAAGGCTTTGTAGTATCAAGAATACTCCCATTATGTGCATCGTAAGCTGCCTCGTGCTAGCTGATTTCTTTTTCTTCAGAACGCACAAAAAAGGGGAAGACTTGTATTTACATGCCAGATTGTGGATGCCAAAAAGTGCAGTTTTCTGTTAAGGCGGTGAGCTCCTCATTGTGTTTTTTCTCTTTCTAGAACCTGGGCGACCAGTAGGGAAGGAGCTACCTAACAAGCCACAGGTGTGGGATATTTCTGCTACACCTTTTTAACCAGACCTGTGGCGGCAGGGGGGCGTCGGGTTATTGTTCGGCTTGGACGCACGCCACATAGCGTCTCCTTCGGGTACTACCACGAGCCGACCTGCTTCTATTGATGATGATCTAGTGTCACTTGTCTGCCTTCCTGCCTGTCCGGTATCTGCTTCCTGTAGCATTCTTACGTAGAGGAATCGGCGGCAGCGTCTTCATCTGTGCCTCTGCTGTGGGGGAGGCGGACCACCCTCTCGCTCGCTGTCCTGTTCGTCCCAGAGGACATTGGCCGTCTTCATCCGGCGAGGCTCTTCTGGGAGGTCTTCAGTAGTCAAACGCCTCCAAATTTAAGGTACTCTGTCATGAGGGCTGGAGTCGATGCCCATAAAGGCACTTATTGACACTGGACCTGACGATAACGTTATTGACTGTGAGGTAGTTAAACACTTCCACATACCTACTGTGGTGTTAGATGCTCCTAAGACAGTGCGCTCTCTTGATGGTGGCCACATTACTTGTCAGACCACTATTTGTTCACTTCTCCTTGCGGGTGATCATCGAGAGACAATTAGTTTTTGTATTATTCCATCCCGTTCTGCCCCGGTGGTCCTTAGGCTCACTTGGCTCAAACAACACAGCCCCACCATTGACTGGGCGTCACTTAAAATAACCAATTGGAGTCACCTCTTTCCCACAACCTTTCTCCACCTGCTTCTCCGGACCTCTCCTGAGTGCCGGAGCAGTATCACTCTCTTCACGAAGTTTTTTGTAAGGATCGTGCCACGTCGCTACCTCCTCACCGTCCGTACGATTGTGCGATAGATTCACTGCCAGGGGCACCACTCCCTTCCGCTCGTCTATACAACATCTCTCAACCTGAGCAGAGAGCACTTGAGGAGTACAATGCGTCATCACTCGCTGCTGGTCATATTCGCCCCTCATCTTCCCCTTTGGCGGCCGGATTCTTTTTTGTCAAGAAGAAAGATGGTTCTTTGCGACCTTGTATTGATTTTTCCAGCCCTTAACTCTATTACTGTTCGGATCAAGTACCCACTTCAGCTTCTGGACTCCGCTTTAACTCCTCTTCACAACGCTGTCACCCTCACCAAACTTGATCTGCGCAACGCATAACACATGGTGCGTATCGGCAACGGCGATGAATGGAAGACAGCTTTTAATACACCACTAGGGCATTTCGAGTACCGCGTTACGCCATTTGGCCTTACCAATGCTCCCGCTGTCTTCCAGAGTCTGATCAATGATGTGCCACGCGACACGATTGGTCGTTTTGTTTTCGTTTATCTTGATGACATCCTTATTTTTTCTGTTTTTGTTTCTGTTCACACTCGACGTGTTTGCCTGGTGCTACAAAGGTTGGAAAGCTCAGAGGTGTTTGTTCCACTTCTTCCGTGCCGTTTTTCGGATTCATTGTGGAGAAGGGTCAACTCAGACCTGATCCCGCCAAGATCCAGGCGGTGGTCGACTGGCCGACTCCTACATCTAGAAAGCTGTTGCAAATGTTTTGGGGTTTGCCAATTTTTACAGGTGCTTTGTAAAGAACCTCAGCAAAGTTGCAGAACCTCTGAATAAGCTAACATCTTCCAAGGTCCCCTTTGTATGGTCTACTGGTGCTGAGTCCGCCTTTCAGCATTTGAAGTCATGTTTTACATCGGCACCTGTTCTTATTCACTCGCCCTCGCCCTTTCTTTGTTGAGGCGGATGCGTCGGACACGGGGGTAGGGGCCGGTACTCTCCGAGCGCTCTAACTCAGACCAGGAGTTGCACCCCTGCGCGTTCTATTCTAGGCGTCTTTCTTTGGCTGAGCGTAACTACGACATAGGCAACAGAGAGCTCCTGGCGGTCGTCCTTGCCTTGCAGGAATGGAGGCATTGGCTCGAGGGGGCGGTTCACCCATTTGTCATCTTTACGGATCACAGAAACCTGTCTTACATCGGCTCTGCACATTGTCTCAATCCGCGCCAGGCACGTTGGTCCCTCATTCTCACACAATTTAATTTTGTCCTCACTTATCACCCCGGATCGCTCAATGGAAAGTCTGACGCTCTGTCCAGGATGTTTGCTCCCCCTGTGGAGGACTCTTCGCCAGAGACTATCCTACCACAGTCCCGGATTTTGGGGGCGCTCAAATGGGAGGTGGAGAGGCGAGTGGCGGAGGCTAACAAGGACACACAACCTCTAGCCTGTTGTCCACCTGGACGCCTCTTTGTTCCTCCTAATCTGCGGTGCGAGGTCCTCATCTGGGCTCACTGCTCTAAACTCGCCTGTCATCCCGGAGCCCGACAGACAGCTCTTCTCCTCTCTCAACGCTTTTGGTGGCCATCTCTTCATTCTGACACCAGTTGTGTATCTGCTTGCTCAGGGTGTCCTCGGAACAAGGCGTCCAATCAGGCATCGGTGGGTCTGTTGTGGCCACTCCCCACACCATCCCACCCTTGGTCACACGTGGCCATGGACTTTGTCACGGGACGAAAGCTCCCCTCTTCCCTCGAGACGGCAAAACTTCTGGTCCAGCACGTGGTACGCGCCCTTGGTGTCCCATTCAATGTTGTGTCGGACAGAGGCCCGCAGTTCCCTGCGGCTACTTGGAGGGGTTTTTGCAAATTCCTGGGAGCAACTGTGAGTCTTTCTTCTGGGTATCATCCACAAACTAATGGACAGACAGAAAGGGCTAATCAGGACTTGGAAGCAGCCTTGCGGTGTGTGTGCCACCAGCACCCAACTTCCTGGGTCCACCACCTGTCCTGGGTTGAATATGCCCATAAGACCCTGGTATGTTCTTCAACTGGTCTCTCACCGTTCCAGGTCGTCCACGGTTTTCAGCCTCCTCTATTCCCCTCACAGGAGGCTGAATCTTCTGTGTCTTCTGTTGCTTCCTTGTTGCGCCGTGCCCACCGAGTATGGGTGGACACTAGAGCGGCGCTTAGGCGTACGGCCAGGCGTAACCAAAGGTTGGCAGACCGTCATCACAAGCCTGCCCCGGACTACGAGGCCGGCCAGAAGGTTTGGTTGTCGTCGCGGGGCCTCTCGTTGGCGGGACAATCCATTGTCTCCCAGATTCATCGGTCCCTTTGAGATTGTGCGTATGATTAATGCGGTGTCAGCCAAACTGAAGCTCCCGCCGTCACACAAGAAGTACCCGTTTTTTCATGTGTCCCTCCTGAAGCCAGTCTCCTCCTGCGAGTTTGCCCTCAGCCAGTGCCTCCTCCTCCTCGGCTAGGGGACGGCCAACCTGCATTTACTGTTAAGTCTATTGTGGATGCCAGGAGGCGGGGCAGAGGGGTACTGTATCCCCGAGGAACAGTCTTGGGTTTCTCGTTCCCTTATTCCGAATGCTTCCCTCCTTACTGATTTTTATCGGAAATTCCCTGACAAGCCAGGTATCCCTTTAGGCGGTCACGGTTAATTAGGAGAGGGGGATACTGTCACGCTGCAGTGACACCAGGGTAGTGCTACAGGTGAGCTCCTCATTGTGTTTTTCTCTCTTTCTAGAACCTGGGCGACCAGTAGGGGAGGAGCTACCTAACAAGCCACAGGTGTAGGATATTTGTGCTACACCTTTTTAACCAGACCTGTGGAGGCAGGAGGGCGTCGGGTTATTGTTCGGTTTGAACGGACGCCATATGACGTCTCCTTCAGTTACTACCAAGATTCAAGCCAACCTGCTTCTTCCTTTTTTCGGTCACGGCAGATGATCTCTGTCACTTGTCTGCCTTCCTGCCTGTTTGGTAGCTGCTTCCCGCAGCATTCCTCATTTAGTTTCGGTTTAGCATTTATAATTTCTCCCAGTTTTTTGCCTTTTTTGAGTTGCCAAATAGCGTGCACCATAGTTGTTTGGTATTTTCCCCTTGGTGTTTTGGTGGATCTGCTAATAAAGAGACTATTTTTGTTCCCATCTAAACCTGCCTCTCTGTCTTTTGGGATTCCGACCGCCCTGTGGCGTGACAGTTGACTTAAAATTAGGGGACAGTACCTTTTTTTAATTCTGAGACAGGAGGGAACTGTCTTGCTTTAAGCCAGTGGTTCTGGTTCTTTTCTGTCACGGCCCGCCTCCTCCAAGGGCCAGGAATGTTGCCGCGTCCCCCCAATTTGAAATACTATTGAAAACAGATAATTTCTGTTTATTTATCTGTACTGTACAAACTGAACTTCAACCCGAAACCAGGAGAATGCAACAAAATAGAGAGCTGTGAGGCATATTCAAGAGTCAAATGAAATATTGAGTATAATAAATGTGGACATATTGGCAGGTCTACACTAAAATTGAAAGTACTCTCTGTGCCCCCCCTGAGAGTTCACCACACCCCCAAATTTTCCACTCAGGGCCACCTGCTGCAAAATGAAAAGATGTATGGGCCACTTTGATATTTTGTAAAGCAACACATGTAGATATGCGAAGAAGTGATATACTGTATATATTTCTAGAAAAAAAAAACAGAATTTCAGCTGATGCAGTATTTTTCCTATTTTTGCTGCTTTAAAAAAAGCATTTCCAAACTCTTCGTAAAAAGTCTTTGTAAATTTACTTCTCATAATATTATGACTTTATTTTTATATTATTTTGACTTTATTTCCACAATATTAGAACTTTTTCCAAACCTAATTTTACATTAATTATTTTAATTTTGAGTTAAATCAGTGCAATTTTTTAAAATTTTGCTGTTGTGTGTGTTTTTTTATTTTTTTTAGATTTTTGTTAAATTATTTTACAGTGTGCAGCAGGAGAACAAAAAAACAGTTGCTGGTTGCAAAATGCCTAAAGGCCACACTTTGCAAACTAGCTGAGGCAGTTATTTACCAAAAATGCAAAGAAGACAAAAGAAGGTTAATTGGAAAAGAGGCTACTATTTTCAGAAATGTGAAAACATATCGGAAAAGTATACCGCAGGACACAGCCGCATCACAACCAATGTTGTAATAGCAGAAAGGAGCAAACGGCCCAGACGCTAACATTTTAAAGCGCACGCAGAGGTGCAGGAAAGCTGGATGCTGACCACTCATGATGACTTTAAATCATTTTAAGTCATGCCCTCCCTAGGGGACAGATGTTTTTGCCCCCCCCCCCCCAGCTGAAATACTATTGGCAACTGATAATATCTATGTATTTATCCTTACTGTACAAACTGAACGTGAAACTGAAACCAGGAGAATGGAGAGCTCGGAAGAGTCAAATTGCACGTTGAGTATGATAAATTTGGACATGTTGGGCATTTTCGCAATAACATTGAAAGTACTCCCTGCTTCTCACACCCCTGGTGACAGGAGGTTCCCTACACCCACAGCTGTGGGTAACCTTGCCACCGGTTATTTGTCTTTGACATCCATCTCCGGGGTTAATTGGCCCAAATACGGTTAATTCGATTCAAGGATATCATGAGGTTGTGCAGGTGTAACAAATAGAGTGGCTTGTCATTGTGTGAAAATGGCCCTTAAGGTTGTGAGCATCATCAGACATTTTGCGGCGGGTCTGACTAATTGCTGCTAAATGTCCCTGGCATTAGAAGCGAGCAGCATTTCACAGCTCCCCGCTATTGTACAGCACCACTCACTTTTCTCCAGCTCTGTGATCCTTTCCAGGAGAGAATTGAGAGCATTCTCAGTGCGCTGGCGATGAGCAGCCGTTTCGTTGTAAAGCTGGCTCTTCTCCTCCTCCAGTTCGGCCACCTTGCGCAGGAGCTGCGTCTCCAGCGAGCCCAGACGCTGCCGAAGTAGATCCCGCAGCTCCGGCGGCAGGGGAGTCAAGGCAGCCACACCGCCAACTGACACATTTGTGCTGGGGAGCTGCAAACTCTGCTGCTGAAATGCAGAAACAAAAGGAAAACAACCATTAATAGACACAAATTGAGAGACAGACAGTGTGCACTTTGCTTGGTGACCCAAAAAACACCCACGGCCGAAAAGAGTATTAAAAAAGTAAGCCCCGTGTATGCACTGTGTGTGTGTGTTTGTGTCACATGACACACCCCAGACTTCACAGCAGGCGTGAGCACAGATGGATTTTCGTAATTTAGGACAATAACGGCACATGCCTGAGCTCTCACTCGGATACAAATGCGCATTTACGAAAAGTGAACTGAAATTCCCGCCCAGCTGTCACATTCATTCCCATTCACTGAGTTGAATTAATCTGTCCTGACACGGTGACGCATTCTGAATCACTCAAACGGGAGATTCTGCTCATAATCTGGCAATAAGGTAAGCGGGAGCACATTGCAGATAATACATCCTGCACACGACTTTGCTCTGGGGGAGCCACGTGTCTTGGCATCCACTGATTTGCAACACTCATTGTGTTGGACAGATGTTAGTCAATAGAATGGAACAGCACATCTACTAGTGGCAGCCAACTAGTTCACAGATTGTCCCTCACACAACGCGTTTTTTTTCAGAAATGTATGCGGTTTTGTGGTAGAATATACTGTATCATGTGTCAAAACACATTCAAACACACGGTAGCATGAAAAAAGGTTATCCTCCCGTTCCGTGTGGAAGTGGTGAACTTTTACATAAATGTTTTTGTATAGCTAAAAACATTTTGAGGCTAACTGGTTAGCTGGCTAGATGGCTACCTGGTGGCCATTTTGAGTCCCTGTATCATAAGACTTGTACAATATGTTGTAAATAATGACTAACAGGACTGTAAAGGTGTGTTATTTCATGTCTACAGGGCACTAAAATGTAAACAACATATTTATTTACAACGTCATAAAACAGCTTTTCCACGCCCCTTAACTACAAAAATATTCTATTTCTTAACATTGAATCCTATATGTTGACAATTCATGTAACCACTTAACTGCTATAAATGAGGTATGACTGTGTGAGTTAACAATGCATTCCACACAGTCATCTTTTGTTTACTTGTAGAAAGAAAGAAAGATTTTAGATGCGATGAGTTTTGAACTCGTATTGTTCTGAGCAGCCGCTGCTGAGTCAGTTTCCGCACTTTGCAAGACCCATTTCCTGTTCTGTGGCCGCCGTCACACTTTTGCAATCACATACTGCTCGGTGGCACATCACAAAAAAACACTCTCTTGACCCAGATATAAGACGACAAAATGAATACATATTCTTATCAGTATAACATTTGATAAATGTTTCAACATTGCGTTTAAATTAGCACCATGACTGTTTTGTTTGCTAACTTTGAGACCCCCCCCCCTTTTTTTTTTCACTGTGGGTGAGTGCACTTCACCAGGTCACTGCTGTGTGTGAGTAACTGGAAGAAAAGCTTTAAATCGCTTTAGAAAAGCTGCCCGTTGGCTTAAATTGCAAAACCCTGATGATTTTTCTGACTGTTTTCGTTGGGATTTTTTTTTTTTTTGCGAGTCAAGACAAACATTGAGCTGAAGTCTGACAAGATATGATGAAGTCTTACGACATTTGCTTGGATCTCACGTTTTCTTTTTTTTTTAGTGCGACTTTAAAGGCATATTTTTTCCTTGAAGTGTATTATTAGACTTTGTAGGTGTACTGGTAGTGGGAGAGGTCCTGCTCTGGGAAACCATCATTATCACCGTCTGCAGATGTCAATCAATAGACATAGGGTGCTGTGTACAATAACGATAATGGAATATGCTGTGCATTGTCTGTCGTATAGACTGTACAGCATAGATTTGTGCATGAAAGCTTCCATGCAAGCAAAGACGAAGATAGAATTGGTGCGAGGTGGAGGGAGATTGGGTGCAGCAGCACAAAAAGTGGGGAATTGAATCACTATTGCAAGTGTTCATGTGTAGATGGCGGGGAAAAAGCACTCTCAATGTCACATGCAGCCAGGATTCCACTGACAGGTGACCACAGTATGTGCAGTAGGACGCCATCTCTGCGACGGTTGGGAAAAAAAGCAAAGGAAGAAGAAAATATGAACATTTTCCCACGTTTGGAAGTGTTTGAATGTGCTCCATCACGTTATGAAGCAAAGAAATTCTGCAACTGGACATCGTCCTCTTCTTAAGCATCATGCAACGTGGCATTTATTGGCGTTTTCTCCTGTTTTCTTACCCTGTGCTTCCAAGGAAGGTGTAATTCTTGCAGGTGAGTCTTGCAGGGATGCGGTCGTGCATTTACGCGCGGATCTGTACATTGGGGTCTTACCTCCAGGCTCTCCAAGCGACCTTTCAAGCTTTGCATGGTCTTGCCAAGCTGGCTGATGGTCTCGCTGGGGTCTCTGGGCAAGTCCCCCATGGTGTTCTTGCCCAGCTCTTTCCTCCTGGAGCCCGCCCCCCGCGACTTGCCCTGCTGGGACGAGTCGTCCGCCGCCGCCGCCGCCGCCGCCTCGCAGCGCGCCAGCTTGGAGTTGAGCTCCTTGATGGTTCCCTGTTGGCTCACGATGGTCTCCTTCTGCTGCAGGATAGTCTCCCGGAGCTGGATGATGGTGTTCCGCAGCTCCTCCTCCGCGGGGCTGCTCATCTGCAAGCGGTTGCCCGTCGGAGAGCGGCTGCAGCCCGGCTCCGCGCCCGGCGGGATGGCGTTGCATACGAAGCGGCTACCTGTAGCGTCCTGGCTCAGAACAGAGCTGAGCAGGTAAAACAGACCAAAGAGTTCGCTCGGCATCCTCCTGGGCTTATTCCAAAAAAAATGCACGTGGAAAATAAACGCTCCTTCTTTTCAACTCAACTTTTATCCAACAACCACAGGGTTTGCGGACGTTTTGGATTCATAGAAACCAAATAAATCGCAAATCATACATCCACGCATTCTGCTGTCCGGGGGGGAAAAAAGCAAATCTTCAAAAGTTCACTGGGAAAATAGAAAAAGGGGTAGAAAAAGATCCTCCAGCATGCCTGCTTGGACCGCCAATGAGGGAACAGACAAGGATGCTGCTGCACGGGCGTGTGAGGATGATGATGATAGTGATGATGATTGGGAGGAGTGCGCTCAAGCGTCAGCCAGTGCGCCATTACTCAGTCTCTGTGGACTCAATGGGAAGCCACGCATGGTTTAAGGTCCATTCACTCTTTTGTAGCACTGATGAGTAATAGAATAAAAAAAAAAACACGCCTAAAGAGTGATGAGATAGACCACATAGACCCCTTCCTAGGGCTCTATGTGTATTTTGTGTGAACACAAACACTCACAAAGACAATACCACACCGGGGGACTGCATTCCTGCTGCACATTGTATGAGTTTATTTGCGCTAAAGGCGTTTGTTAGTCCCACAAGGCGCATGCTGTAGAATAGCAAACGCTCAGTTAATGTGGTCTAACACGGTGACTGTCATATTCTGGTCCGTTCATGTGAAAGAATGAATTTAAATAGTCGGCCATCCGGGAGGAGCTCAGAGTAGAGCCGCTGCTCCTTCACATGGAGAGGAGCCGGTTGAGGTGGCTCGGGCATCTAGTCCCTGGTGAGGTGTTTCGGGCATGCCCAGTCGGGAGAAGGCCCCCGAGAAGACCTAGGACACGCTGGAGGGACTATGTCTCACAGCCGGCCTGGGAACGCCTCGGTGTCCTCCCGATGGAGCTGGAAGAGATCGCCGGGGACCGGGAAGCTGCTGTCCCCGCGACCCGGACCCGGATAAGCGGAGGAAAATGGATGGATGGATGGATGGATGAATTTTCTGTATACAGTACATATAAAGTGAAAGGACCGTCAACTGCATTTAGAAGAGTGATAGACAGTGTGAACCACCTCCCTTGGTGCAGCAGCTGGAGAAAAATAAAGACAAAAAAAACCATATCACACAAGGTGTGTACAGCCCTCCCATTTGATATCTTCTGAAATAAAACTTGTATAAAAGTAGTCAGTGTGCAGCCTGTATAGCAGTATAAATGTACTAATTACCGAGAGAGGTCAACATGCAGCCGTTCTTGTCTAAATGGCTGCCAACACAAGACTGTACATCTCACAGTGACCATGTCCAAATTGTGTACAAAGTAATATTTAGTGTGAGCCTTAATCCTCCTGCAGGGAATTTCTCAGATTCTTACTGGAATCCTCTTCCACTCCTCCATGATGACATAACCGGTGTCTGGAGGACACACACTCACTACTGCAAGTCATCGTGCTGTGTTGGGGCTCCTTATCATGTTGGAAAACTGCCATGGAGCCCAGTTTCCCAAGAGCGGGGCTGATGATCTGCTTCACCGTTTCACAGTACATCTTGGGATTCGTGTATCTCCGCGATGAACCGCAGCTCCCTAGTGGCGGCAGCACTCATGCAGCCTGCCAACGCGGACACTGCCACCATCACGCTTGACTGTAGGGGAGGCACATTTATCTTGCTAGTCGCGTGTGTTGCAGTTGTTGAGAAAATAATCAGATCCTCCAGGATTTCAATTTATCCACACATTCTGGCCAATTAAATTTGCCCAGCACCGCGTGCTATCAATGTTCAAAAATGTACTCTGCACTTGACTTTAATATGCATACAATGCATATTTTGTTATATTTGTTGACAGACTATGCATTTTGGACTTACAAATAATAATTCAAACAATAATAAATTCAAAAAAAAATACAAGCTGGGGCAATGTTATTGAAACAAATAGACCTTTGCAACTTTTGCTGCCACTTTATGAAAAAGCTGCCATTTTAGGCTGCAGCATTCTCAAAAAAGCCAGCAAAATCTTAAAATGCATGAATAATGGCTGTGTGCTGAGTCGTTCTGAAGTTTGCTTTGTTAGTTAAAAAAAGGTTGCTAAAATGTGAAAAGTGTTTTGTGAGATGCTGCGTGTGACCGACGAGCATGAAGGCACCATGGATGTGCGACATCATTGACTCATCATGAAGTTGGTTAGAAGAAATCCTTCTGAGGGTATCCTACCACATCCAATTTCAAATATAACTCTTTTATATTCTAAAAGTATCGGTTGAAACGAAAGTGGACAAATGTTACACTCCTCAGCTCGATATGTTTTTTTTTAGGCGGAAAACCAGCCCTAGAATATGTTGGGGTTTTTTTTGCGTTTGCATGGAGATTGCAGTGATGGTGAGAACTCATCTCAAAATAACCCAAAGACATTAAAAAAATGTGTGCAACATTGTATATCTTTCTGTTTGCAGAAGTGTGCTGCTTTTGCACACTGTTCATCCCTGAAATGTTAGAAATCAGCAAGTGAATGCTGAATAGAGTCTTAAGAAGGCCATTTGTTTCTTTTGCTATGTATTTATAAACACCGTGAAAAATATCTGCAGCAAAATTGATCTGGAGCGGCAAAAGGTAATTATTTTTAATAAACACTTAGGTATGCAATCCTTCATTTTCTATGCCGCTTATCCTCATTAGGGTCGCGGGGATGCTGGAGCCTATCCCAGCAGACTTTGGGCGGGAGGCGGGGTACACCCTGGACTGGTCGCCAGCCAATCGCAGGGCACATATAGACAAACAACCAGTCACACTCACATTCATACCGATGGACAATTTAGAATCGCCAATTAAGCTAACATGCATGTTTTTGGAATGTGGGAGGAAACCGGAGTACCCGGAGAAAACCCACGCACGCACGGGGAGAACATGCAAACTCCACACAGAGATGCCCAACGGAGATTTGAACCCAGGTCTTCCAGATCTTCTGACTGTGTGGTCAATGTGCTAACCACTCAGCCACCGTGCGGCCGAGGCACATAATATTGCACGCTAACCGAAAAATGTATGCAAACCAAGCTGATAACTCGGACTTTATGTGAGGATACCTAAAGCCATGAGTTTTGAGTTAAGAGCAGCCATTGAACGTGAATGAAAGCAAATTGTTTCATGATGTGTGTGGTTCCATAGCTTCAGAACAGGCGGTTCTCCAAACGTGGCCTAACGCCAAATATGGCCTGGATGCAGATTGTGAATCCAGCTGTGAGCAGTTGCTGAGATGTCTTGACTTGCGCATCAGTCTTTACTTTCTAAAGATTCCTTAAACAAGGGGGAGGCTTTTTTTTAACTTGGCACGATGTCGCCCCATCAGCTCCGCCATCTCCTATCTCTTGGCAAGACCTGCGAGCTAAATGTCAGCCACGGTGAATGCACGCTCTGTGTAGTGAGGGAGCAAAAGGCCAGGAAAATCTTTGTGAAGAAACAATATGACAGGTCCCCCTGGGAAAAAGAATGGGGCAGACTGTCGCCATGGCAACCGTAGCTCTTTCTCTAACATCCTCTCTCTCGTCATCATCGGGAGCACCGGCAGCGCCGAGATGACATTGCTCGCTTCAAAGTTGAAGGGATGAAGTTATTTCCCTTTCATGCTGCAACTGGTGAGCGCTGGGGTGAAGTAACTTTACCTCTTTAATCCCCTTCAGTCTTTCGCACAGGGTTAAGAAGTCAGCGGGGATTGAACGCTTCTCCTGGGCTGACTTCTCCATCAAAAGTAAAACAATTCAGTGCAGTCCACAAAAACATTGAGTTGCGGTGAAACATGTGGGATTGTTGTACCGAGAAAGGATTCCTGTCGTTATTTTTCGGCATTTTCAGCTCGCGTCCAACCTTCAACAAGCATCATGTATGCCCTGGACATCAAGGGCGCATTTGACAGGATGTGTCGCAGCGGACTCTGCTCCAAACTGAGAAGCAAGGGGGTCTCTGGGACTCTGCTTACCTGGATTTCAATTTGCCTCTTGAACCGTTCCATTGAAGTGGTTCTGTCCGGTCAATCTTCAACCACCACATTTGTCGAGGCTTCTATTCCCCAAGGCTCTATTTTGGGACCTACGCTGTTCTCGGTGTACATGGATGACTTGGAAGATGAGTGTGAAAACCCACTCTACTCTACTCTTTATGCTGCTCACTCTAGCCTGTACTGTGTAATCAAGACAGGGGACGACATCAGAGCGGCAACAGAACGTCTGATTAGGGACCTGCAGAGTATGAGCAGTTGGGCAGGTAAATGGAAAGTGACCTTTGAGCCAGCTAAGTGTAAATCAATGACCATCTCCAGAAAGAGAAATCCAACATGATCGGATCTATTCTTCTTTAGTGACACCAGAAACAGATGAACTGTAAATCCTTGGAGTCACTAGCCATGTTTACATGCACAAATGTCTTTAATCCGATCATTATTTAGATTAGAATTTACCTGTGCACCTGTACCATGGAAAAAGTAATCTGATTGAGACATGCGTTTACATCTGTCATATGTTTGATCGGAATGCATTAGTTTTGGGTTTGCCCCTCTGTGAATCACCACCTTATCGTGGTGGAGGGGTTTCAGTGCCCGAATGATCCTAGGAGCTATGTTGTCGGGGGCTTTATGCCCCTGGTAGGGTCTCCCAAGGTTACAGGTGACAGGTTATAGGTGACCGCCAGACTGAGAGTGATTCAGAAGACCCTAATGAAGAAAAGCAAGAGGAGTGACCGCACCTCGCCCGGACGTGGGATACCGGGGCCTCACCCTGGAGCCAGGCCTGGGGGAGGGACTCGCAGGCGACCGCCTGGTGGCCAGGCCTTCACCCGTGGGGCCTGGCCTGGCCTAGCCCGAAGAAGCCACACGGAAACTCCCCCCCGCAAACCCACCACCTGCAGGGGCAAGCATAAGGGTCCGGTGCATTGTGATTTGGGCAGTGGTCGAGGGCGGGTCTCCGGGCGACCGGGTCCTCGGCGGCCAAATCTGGTTCTTGGGAAATGGAACGTCAATTCTCTGGTGGGGAAGGAGCCCGAGCTTGTGGAAGAGGCGGAGAGATTCCGACTAGATATAGTCGGACTCACCTCAACCCACAGTTTGGGCTCTGGTACCAAATTCCTTGAGAGGGGCTGGACCTTGTTCTTCTCTGGAGTTGCCGCAGGGGAGAGGCGGGCAGCTGGTGTGGGCTTATTATTAGCCCAACGCCCATGTGGCTCTGTGTTGGAGTCATCCCCAGTAAACGAGAGGGTTATTTCCCTACGCCTTAGGGCTGGGGAAAGGGACCTGACTGTGGATTGTGCGTATGCGCCAAACGGCAGTTCAGAGTACCGAGCCTTCTTGGAGTCTATCAGAGGGGTTCTGGAGAGCACCCCAGCTGGTGACTCCATAGTTCTACTGGGAGACTTCAACGCCCATGTGGGCAATGACAGTGTGACTTGGAGGGGCGTGGTTGGGAGGAACGGCCTCCCTGACCTGAACCCGTGCGGTGTGTTGTTGCTGGACTTCTGTGCGAATTACAGTTTGTCCATAACGAACACCATGTTCGAACATAAGGATGTCCATAAGTGCACTTGGCACCAGGACACCCTAGGTCGCAGGTCTATGATCGACTTTGTGGTCGTATCATCAGACCTGCGTCCGCATGTTCTGGACACGCGGGTGAAGAGAGGGGCTGAGCTGTCAACTGACCACCACCTGGTGATGAGTTGGATTAGATGGCGGGGAAGGATGCCGGACAGACCTGGCAGACCCAAACGCGTAGTGAGGGTGTGCTGGGAACGTCTGGCAGAATCTCCCGTTCGTCGAGTCTTCAACTCTCATCTCCGGCAGAGCTTCGCCTGCATCTCGAGGGAGGACCGGGATATTGAGTCCGAATGGGCCGTATTCCGTGCCTCTATTGCTGAGGCAGCCAGTTGTGGTTGCGGCCGCAAGGTGGTCGGTGCCAGTCGTGGTGGCAAGCCCCGAACCCGATGGTGGACACCGGGGGTTAGGGCTGCCGTCAAGCTGAAAAAGGAGTCCTATCGAGCATGGATGGCTTGCGGGACTCCCGAAGCAGCTGACAGGTACCGGCAGGCCAAGCGGCACGCGGCTTCGGCGGTGGTCGAGGCAAAAACTCGGGTGTGGGAGGAGTTCGGTGAGGCTATGGAGCACGACTTTCGGTCGGCCTCGAAGAGGTTCTGGCAAACCGTCCGACACCTCAGAAAGGGGAAGCAGCCCCCAGTTCACACTGTTTACAGTGCGGACGGGGGCTTGCTGACCACGACTGTGGATATAGTTGGTCGGTGGAAGGAATACTTCGAGGCCCTTCTCAATCCCACTGACATGCCTTCCATAGAGGAAGCAGAGTCTGAGGATACGTACGTGGACAGTTCTATCACCGTGGCTGAGGTAATTGGGGTAGTCAAATCACTCCCCAGTGGCAAGGCTCCGGGGGTAGACGAGTTCCGCTCAGAATTTCTCAAGGCTCTGGATGTTGGAGGACTGTGTTGGTTGACACGCCTCTACAACATTGCATGGAAGTCAGGAACAGTACCTCTGGACTGGCAGACCGGGGTGGTGGTCCCCATTTTTAAAAAGGGTGACCGGAGGGTGTGTTCCAACTATAGGGGGATCACACTCCTCAGCCTTCCTGGGAAAGTCTACTCCAGGGTGCTGGAGAGAAGGGTACGACCGTTAGTCGAACCTCGGTTAGAGGAGCTGCAATGTGGTTTTCGTCCCGGTCGCGGAACACTGGACCAGCTCTACACCCTTGCAAGGGTACTCGAGGGTATGTGGGAGTTTGCCCAACCAGTCTACATGTGCTTTGTAGACCTGGAAAAGGCATTCGACCGTGTCCCTCGTGGTGTCCTGTGGGGGGTGCTCCGGGAGTACGGGATTGATGGTCCGCTTCTACGTGCCATTCGGTCCTTGTACAATCGAAGCAGGAGCCTGGTTCGCATTGCCAGCAGTAAGTCGAGCTTGTTTCCGGTGAACGTTGGCCTCCGCCAAGGCTGCCCTTTGTCACCGATTCTGTTCATAATCTTCATGGACAGAATTTCTAGGCGCAGTCAAGGTGTTGAGGGAGTCCAGCTTGGTGACCTTAGGATCTCGTCTCTGCTATTTGCAGACGATGTGGTCCTTATGGCCTCATCAGGCTGTGACCTTCAGCGTTTACTGGAGCGGTTTGCAGCTGAGTGTGAAGCTTCTGGGATGAGACTCAGCACCTCCAAATCCGAGGCCATGGTTCTCAGTCGGAAACGGGTGGACTGTACCCTCCGGGTTGGGAGTGAGGTCTTGCCTCAGGTGGAGGAGTTCAAGTATCTCGGGTTCTTGTTCACGAGTGAGGGAAGGTTGGAGCGTGAGATCGACAGACGGATCGGTGCAGCATCTGCAGTAATGCGGTCGCTGTACCGGACCGTCGTGGTGAAGAGAGAGCTGAGCCGGAAGGCAAAGCTCTCTGTTTACCGATCGATCTACGTTCCCACCCTCACCTATGGTCATGAGTTATGGGTCATGACCGAAAGAATGAGATCGCGGATACAAGCGGCGGAAATGAGTTTCCTTCGTAGGGTGGCTGGACTCACCCTAAGAGATAGGGTGAGGAGCTCGGCCATCCGGGAGGAGCTCAGAGTAGAGCCGCTGCTCCATCACATCGAGAGGAGCCAGTTAAGGTGGCTCGGGCATCTAGTCCGGATGCCTCCCTGGTGAGATGTTTCGGGCATGCCCAGCCGGGAGAAGGCCCCTGGAAAGACCTAGGACACGCTGGAGGGACTATTGGACTACTGAAACTGCTGCCCCCGCGACCCGGACCCGGGTAAGAGGATAAAAATGGAATGGAATGGCATTAGTTTTGACATGCGTAGCGTTGTCTAACATACCGGAAATAGAAGAAGCAACTTCCGCTGTAAACAAATATGGCTGCGTACATTTCAACTTCAGCCATCTACTCGCTCACAACGTTAGATTGTGTTTGGTTATGCCTCCCGTTCTAGTTGTCTGTTTGTTGTTGTCAGGAACAACGCTGACAACAACTAACTTTTTGAAATGGAGCTGTACGGGTCATACTTTTGATTTTGCTGGATTTGGTGATAAGGCGTCAAACCCATCTATGTATTTACAGTATTCTTCTACATATCATGCTGGGCAGGGAGGAACAACAGGTGAATTTCGTAATTCCCCGTGCGACACGCGCACTGCACTTATCTTTAACCCAAAAATCGGAAGACGTGTGTACATGCGCATCAATCATAACCCACCTCCCTAAATCGGATGGAAATTTTGATGCGAATGATTATTCCGAATGACATGTTTACATTGAACATTTTTATTCCAATCAGGCTTTTAATCCGATTACATGTGTCCATATGAACGTGGCTACTGTTGACAATAAACTCACCCGGGCCAGGCACATCTCCAACATTGCTGCAAGAGCTGGACAGAAGCTCGAAGCTCTGCGGCAAGTTGCAAAAAAGCTTGACACCAAAGGTACATACAGCTTGAACCTTCCGATTGCTGTAAACCAATGATTGGCCAGCAGTGTCATAGCAATGTCACAATTCAGGCTATTATATTCATTCATTTTCTATACCGCTTATCCTCATTAGGGTCACGGGGATGCTGGAGCCTATCCCAGCAGACTTTGGGCGAGAGGCGGGGTACACCCTGGACTGGTCGCCAGTCGATCGCAGGGCACATATAGACAAACAAACATTCACACTCACATTCACACTCTAATGGACAATTTAGAGTCGCCAATGAACCTAACATGCATGTTTTTGGAATGTGGGAGGAAACCGGAGTACCCGGAGAAAACCCACACACGCACGGGGAGAACATGCAAACTCCACACAGAGATGCCCAACGGAGATTTGAACCCAGGTTTTTCAAGATCTCCTGACTGTGTGGCCAATGTGCTAACCACTCAGCCACCGTGCGGCCCAGGCTATTATATATTAGAGAAAATTGTCCTTACTTGCTTGATTGTTTCAATCTCCGTTGGGCATCCCTGTGTGGAGTTTGCATGTTCTCCCCATGTATGCGTGGGTTTTCTCCGGGTACTCCGATTTCCTCCCACATTCCAAAAACATGCATGTTAGCTTCATTGGCTACTCTAAATTGTCCATTAGAGTGTGAACGTGAGTGTGAATGATCGTTTGTCTGCCTGCGATTGACTGGCGATCAGTCAGTCGGCAGTCGCCCAAATTCACCTGGGATAGGCCCGAGCATATCCGCAACCCCAATGAGGACAAGCATCCATAGAAGATGGATGGATGGATGCATGGATATTTGCTTTATTAAAGCACCAAAGCACCACACGCACTGCACATAGGGGCCCTTGATCCACGAAGAGCTCCATTTTTGCTCAAGGTGGGCGCATCCTCATCGGGTGTCCAAAGGATGTTCATCGCTGCCGTGAGGAATAGAGTAAGTTTGCCTGAGGCAGGGGAGAAAAAAAGAAAAGTGTAATCGGACACGGTTCTCGCTGCTAAATGATTGACAGCACGCAGCATAATAAGAGAATAAAATGGTAAAATGTACCCACTTACCTGTCAGTCGCTGCTGGCTTAAAGGTACAGCAAGCGCACTTTAAGGCACCGGGGGCGGGTTTGAGCCCAGCCTCCAACAGTTAAAAATATATTATATTATAATATTTTTTATCATAATATTGTATTGCTACTTCGTCCAGCTTCACCTAGTGGACCTCAAAATATTCCCAGACCAGTTGATCCGACCAGTTGACATATTTCAACGCATCCTAGGTCTTTCCTGAAGAGCCTGACCAGTTGGACTTGCCCTGAACACGTCCCAAGGAAGGCATCCCAACCAGATACCCCAGCAACCTCATCTGGCTTCCAGCTGAATCCACCTGAAAGTTATGGCCCGATGAAGCCAGTTGGACAACATAATCTGCAAAAAACAAAGACCCAATCCTGCAGTCACCAAACCGGATCCCCTGGAATGCGCCTCGAAATTCGGTCCATATAAGTAATGAACAGAATTGGTGACAAAGGGCAGCCCTGGCAGAGTCCAACCCTAGAAAGGAGTCAGACTTATTGCCGCCACTGCAGACCAAGACCTGCCACACCTGTCATACAGGGACCAAACAGCTCGAATGAGGTGGTCCAGAACCACATATTGCCCAAAATAAAAAAAATAAAAAAATTACAGTATAAATAACTTATTTAATAATAATAGAGGAGGAATTAAATCAGATATTATGTTTGCCATGCATGTATTTTTTAAATACACATGCTTGTATTGTTTCTTAAACTGGCTTATATTAGTATATACCTTGTATTCCATTCTCAGTATTAATTCATATTCATAATTTCACTCTGCATACTCACATGCTAGAAATGTTTACCATTGTCATTTTTATGTTGGATCGTGTCAGAGCTCATACTTCTAATCACTGAATTTCCTATTTTATTTAGCTATAATCTGTGGAGAAACCCATTGATTTTGAATATGTTCCGGGTAGCTAAGGTTAAAGGTCATGTAGGTTTACTTTTGTTTGGAATTTTGTACCAATATCTGTGATGAGATGTCTGACCTTTACTTAACACAGCCTGAGTACGTTTCTTTTGCGCATAGAAGTTCTAAGTAAATATTACTGCATTCCAGAGCAGTCGGGAATAAAGGATGGACCAGATGAAGAGGATGTGGCTTCAACGGAGCAACACGTTGCTACTTATCCACATTCAAAGGAAGTGGACGACGTCATCAGCACCATTGATCCTTGCATCCTGCTGTATGGCAGGAACAAAACCACACCCGTCATGGTTGTTAAATTCACTAGCAGGAAATTCCAAACCGCACTGCTGAAGCAGGGAAAGAAGCTGAAAGGAGTCAAATGTTTACATGAATGAGCATCCGACAAAACGTGACGCTGAAATTGCCAAGAAAGCATGTGACTTGAGGAAGCAGGGTAAGATCCAAAGCATCTGGGACGTCAACTGCAAATTTTCATCAAGTTAAACGGAGGACCAGAAGCAAGAGTGCTTGTTGTCAAAGACATCAAGGACCTGGGAAAATACTAAAGATCATATCAACAAGACAACATGGATAATGAAAATAACACAGAAAGAAAAATGATGCAGGGGAAGTATCAGGTTCAAGATCATTTGGAAAAGCCATCAGCAGGACACACGAAACGGATCAACCGGATGCACCAGAATTAAATACCCATTTATTTACATTTGAAGACACTGAAAACACAACACTACAGTTTACAGGACAAGAAGATCTACAACTTAAGGACCACAAACATCTAGACAAAAAGCTTTTTTTTGTTGTTCTTTTCTGATATCCAAAAGTGACTGCTGTTATTGCAGAGGAACAATAATAACCTAAACATAGGCAATAAGTTGTCTATTACCCACACAAGCAGTAGAAGCATATATGCAAAGCATAACAACATCAGACAATATTTGAATCAACTCAGGGAGCCCTTCAAAGCAATCACGATCTCAGATTCTTGGACTCATGTAGACAAGGGCGGGGACTTTGAACCGGAAGGTCAAGAATATAACAGGTAGAACCCAACAATACCGATCGTCCCATCGCTATCACCTTTATCACTAACTCTTCATTCCTTTGTGAGCACATTGTTTGTTCTCACCCGCAATCCATCTACGTTCTGTTCCCTCTATTTGGTTGCTATATCATTTATTTACCAGGACAGGAACCATTTCACCACATTGTCACATACCTTACTTATGTATGTTAAACCAACTAAGCCCACGTTAGGAGTGCAGTTGGTGTACAAATGTATTGAAATTGGTTGAAACCAATGGGGGTAGCTTCTTCCTACTTCTTTTGGACATGTGGAACTGTCCGTTGTATTATGTGTCATATTATATAAAGTTATAACATTGGCATTACCAAAGCATGAATCCAAACTACAAACAGCACGTGGAGCAGTTAAGAATCAATATTTATAAAATAACATGACAACAAATAAAATACATGACATTCACCGCCCACTTGTCACCACTGGTCTGGAGGATTTCCAATGGAAGTGGAGAATAAACCATTTTCCAGGCTAAGACAAGGTCCTAGCTTCAGAGTTCCTTCCAATGCTTTTGCCTTGTAAATGTTTTTATTTTTAAGAATGTCCGACACAAGAGAAGTGTATGGTTTCAAAGTTTATAGAATTGATAAATAATGGCTACAGTGAGGCACTCATGGGAGCTTGTTAAGCTTGTGAGATGCAATGTTGGCGTTGTTATTATTATTATTATTATCAGTGGTAATGATGATATAGTTCTGTATTTGTATGTCTTCTCTGTTGTTTTTGCGTTCCCTTTTATCTGTTTAATTGTTGTAAAGCTGAAATTGGGTTGGAGTTGGGGTTGTTTTTGTTCTTTTGTTCATTCAATAATTCTCTTCACATAGAACACAAAAAGAAGCCATTGTGGGGATTATTGGGTGTGAGTTTGCTGATGTTGTTTTGGCGAGGTTCAGTAGCCTGATGTTGTTTTGGCGTTGTTCAGTACCCGGTTTTGTTTATGCAATAAAAACAATGTCGATACTTCATCCTTATAATGAATAGACGTTACAATACAACCTTTTCCATGAGTCAAGCGACAAGCGCAACCAATATTGTGCACAGTCCGCACCTGTAACTAGTTCTTCACCAGGTCTTGTGTTTAGAACCAAAATAAAGATTTTAATGAATTTATGGGGGAACATTCCTAACCATAAAACACAGAAATTTGGAACGCCTACGCCTAGTTACGATATCCAAGGTCAAAAGTCATAACAAAGTTGTAGCTGAATCTAAAAAACCCGTGAGACGACAGTCATGATTTTGTTAAGACCATCTTTTTCTTTTATTCTGCTCAGTCTGTGCACGTCAGAGGGCATTTGTACAAACCCATTTAGGCGCGCGTGTGTGCGCTTGTATGATTACAGTTCATAGAGAAAACGTGACTGAGGTGCGCGGTCACAGGCTGACTAACCTGTCAGTCATACAGTGTGCCATAATCACACACACGAGCTTTAATACGGCCAATGGCTTCAAGTCGTCGGTGACATGTGATTCACCGCTGTTGCTGTCACAGGAGAGCCTGCGGTCATCAGCAGGTGGCCAGGCCAGGAGGATGGAGCGCTGATGGGATTACAGGAGGAGATGCTTGCCCATGTGATCACAGCGAGTACTGAATTGTGAGTGTGCGTCATGAGGGGGGCAGCACATAAAACTGCTTTGTGTTCAATCGATAGGTGGTAGCTTGATAGAACAAGAAAAACACAATTTCAAGGGCCATTTTTTCCAAATGGATCTAATGTAAATTTGAAGATAGTTTTAATGGAAATAAACAATTAGAAATTGGTTTTACAGCCCTTTATCGTGTTTTTACTAAGCAATTGTGATAAAAAGAAACCCTAGCTGATGAACTCGTATTGTCCGGCGCACTCGGAATGATTGGGATCGCTCAACAATTCCACAAACACGTGATGTCAGATCTGACACAGAAGAATGCGTACCATACAGGGCACACAATCACAGCGTGCTTTTATTGTGCTTGGATCGTTATGTGCACATGGTTTTATTCCATTTTGCAAACAAATGGTTCATTGTGCAGCTCCAAACTGCACAAAAAGTACTCGCCACAATACAAAAGAAAAGGATGGTACAAAAAAGGCTGAACCTCCGTATGCGGCTTGTTATGGACAAAAACATCCTCCAAATCACTGCTTCCTTCATCACTCCACTCCATGTTGTTACCTGGGCTGACTCTGACTTGTAGCAGATATGACGTCATCGGCCCGCCCCCTAGCGGCCAAGGAAGTAATTACATTAAAGTTCCTGTGGACGCGAATGAATGGATTTTTAAAAAGTGCATACCTTTATATATAGGCTTGCTATTACAACCAAATTTTGTAGAATGATTTAATTGGACTTATATATCATGCTGATAAAAAAAAGACATTAAAAAAACCCTTTCTATGCACCTTAAATATAAATAGTGTACTCTATGTCACTTTTTAAATTGTGCATTAAATTAAAGCAGAGAAAGGACCTGTCTTTTAGTTCATTTATTTATTACAACTTATTTACTGTTCCTTTAAAAAATATACTGTATCTTTTGGTTCATTAATTACTTAATTGGATTATTTATTTATTTTGTGTATTTTTAGCTATTCTTTTTTTATGTTATTTATTATTATTAACTTTTGTTTTTTGTGGCTTTTTGTTAATGTACTAATAACATAACTAGTTTTACTTTTTAAACAAATTTTATTCAAACAAAAGCTAGTTCTTTATTTATTTCAATTGATTAATTTTCCTGTTTGGCAAAAAAAACAACAACAACAGACACATTGATTGTATATATTAGTAAGTCTATTAATGTATTATATTATGTATTATTACAGCTTTTAATTAATATGTTATGATTTACTTTTTAATATTTTACTGAATGTATTTATTTTATTTATTATATTTGGTGTTGTATGGTTAACGCAATTTACTTACAGTAATTTCCCACATTACGACAACGGTTACACTTGACGGCCAAACCTTCAGGGAAAAGTAACCCACAACGCGGACCCACACACATGAACATCACCTTTTCAACAACTGTAATCCTAATGGCAGTCTTGCTCCCTCAGTGAACTCTCTCAATGCCACCTTCAAGCAACGTCCAGGCCCAGCTGGAGCTGGGTCCAGTGGAGTTGAAACCTGCTGCAGGTAACCCCATCCTCCATTTGGTAGATCGCCAATGATGCTGAACCCTCTGGTTCTCTGCTTGCTCTGGCAGTTGGTGTATTTGACCCACACCCAGTCCCCTGCCGACACGGAGCCAAACTCTGAGGAAAGCATTAAACCAGCCCTATGAGCCCTGAACCTCAGCTCAGGCCGCCTGTGGAGCTAGGCTCTTCAAATAGTCCAGCAGTAGTCTCAGTTCTTGTCAGGTCATGAGCAGCACCTGTGACTCCCCCATAGTGGTCTGCTTGGATGGCCCGATGGTCAAGGGGGTTCGGGTGTGGCACCTGCTCCAGGCAAACCTAATGCAGTGCAACAGTCGGTGAGGTAGATGGAGATACCCTGAATGCCTGCTAGGATAAGGGACATACTTTTTTTAAAGCCAGTGAGCCTTCAAAAGCCAAATGTTTTAATCTGACAAACCCCCATCTGTGTCAGCAGGGAGCTTCATGCTTGGACCTTCATGTAGTCTTTCCATGAGTATGACTCGCTAGTTCCTCTGCAGTGGGCAGGAGGTATTTGTCAGAAATGATTGCTTTGTTAACATCTGTGAGGTCCACACAGGCACAGACCTTCTCCCGTTTCTTTGCAGTGACCAGGTGGGACACCCACAAAGAGGCATGTCTTCAAAAAGCGCACTCTAATTTGATTGACCAGCAGCCAAGCCACCATCTTTACTTATGTCCTCCAGTAGCTCAGACATGCGTCTCATGCGTCGATGTGCAAGAGGCAGCATCCCGGCTTCATCGATGCAAGAGTCATTAGCGCTCTGTGCATTGGAGTCCCAGCCTGCCCATTTTGAGTGACCATTAGCTTTCTGTGCACCCGTCGCTCGGTTATTTATAAAGTCTTGTCAAATTTGCAGACGCATTTGCATGAGGGTCTTTTTTCCTTGCCTTATTTACGCCTTCAAAATATGAAGAACCTTCTGTCAGTATGTGTGGTTGTACACCACAGAAAACAACGACCACAATCACAACCCACAAATGAAGCACTTTCTTAAGAACACACTTCAAGGCTATGTCCACACAAACGCATATTGTTCTAAACGTTTTGGCCTTTCCTTCACGTGCAAACGTAGGTTGTTGTCCTTCAAAACTGAGATTTTGTAAAACTCCGGCTTCAGCATGTGTGTGCAGATAGCAAAGACGGACCTTTTGCCTTGTTGCCGACCGATGGCGTAACAATTTACTGCCATTACTTTGGCATATGCGTGACGGTGTATCAATGGGTATGCGTGTGGACAAAAATAGTTTTAAAAAAGGATTTTTCTTTCACAAATTTACCAAATGTGTGTTTTTGAATGTGTGGGTATGGCCTAAACGAGGCATTCATTTCTTTTTTTCTTAAGTGTTTGTTTACTCAAATGCACACTGAAAATTATTTGAGCAATTGCGGTCTTGCGTGTATTCCATGTACATAAGAACATCAGCTTTATTGATGCCACTACTGCTGTGTGGGCAAGATTTTTTTGCAGGGAAGACATCTTCCATGGAGTTAGAGGTCATAGTAAAGTGTCTATTTGGTGTGCGGTGTTAATTTGTTCAAGTGCCCCAGTCCATGAAATATCGGCATCTGTTATTTGAGGAAATGCACTTTTAATGTACAAAGCAGAGATTGATCTGATCAGAATTTTATGCTGCCCGTTCTGATCATCCATGAGTGAGGACGGCCAATACCGATCACTGATCACATGGATTAACTGCCAATTTAACAGGAGTGCTGTCTGGGGGGGGGGCGGGGTTAGGACAATTCCATTGGCCCCTCAGTGCAAGCCGCCCCCCCAAAATAGTTAATTATTAAAAAATACAAATTGAGGATATTCCTGACTGCAGCCCTGCTATTGGCCATCCATCCATTTTTTATGCCACTTATCTTCACTAGAGAGTATACTGGAGACTTTCATGTGAGAGCACATTGTCTTCTAAAGCTCTGGCAGGATTTCCAGGTAGCACGTATCTGAGCTCCATGTGAGAGAGCAGTTGGCAGAACCCGGTGTTCTTTTCCACCGAAAAAGGCTAATCATTTAATCCGATGAATTCCTTTTTGAGTTATTTGTGGGTTAGTTGTGTTGCCCAGAATTGACTACGTTTGATCATGTGTTTATTCAATCGTATGAAGTTATTCATTGGCGTCTACTGGCCAGAAAAGCACACATTCTGTGTACATGTAAGCATGAAAGCATGTGTAGCATAAACATCAGCTTTACAGATGCCATGCCTGCAAATGGTTTGTTGTGGCATAGAGCAGAGCAGCGAGTCGTTTCTGCACCGTACTAGTGCAAAATAAGCGGTAGAAAATGCATCAGTCAAAAGTTGTTCAGCTGTAAATAAAGAAGAACATGAGGTCTGGGACACTTTGCAAGACCCTGTGACCCGTCTATAGCTATCATCTGGCAAACTGCATCCGAACTGACCTCAAGGTCTCTAACGCCGTCGCTCTCTCGAGACTATTGCATCATGTGCCGGTGCGGCGGGCTGTAATTCCCACGTCGATGTCCCGACACGCACACGCCCAATGACTCAAAACAAACACGGTGGCTCAGAGGTCGGCGTTATGCAATTTGGCCACTGCCACAGGGATACGCCGCCCACTCACACCATCCACACTCGGCCGTGCTAGTGAGTCACTGTTTGCATGTTCTCGATTAGGAGGGTTTTGCTTTGTTGTAAAAAAAAAAAAAAGAAGAAAGACCAGCCCTTCAAGTAGACATTGCGATTTCTTGGTGTGAATGCTGCAGGTCTGCTGCATCCTCAACATTACTTGATAGTCAGTTAATGTTAGGGCAATGATGAAAGCACACAAACGTGAGAACGCAGCTCCAGTTCATCTCAGCGAGAGTCCTATTTTGCATTAAGAGTGAGCCGGAGAGATGATCACATGCCAAGGTGCTGATATATTAGGCTACGGGTGGGCTCGGGATGGCACGAGCGGGTGGAGCTTCTGCCTTGGCAGCGTCCGCGCCTTGCGTATAAGCAAGGGTGCCAAATCTTGTCTGGACCAGTTGCAAAGCCGCCTGGTCTGAGAGCCGAGTGCGAGGCAACAGCTGTGTGTTTTTCAAGACTTTGAGCGGGCATCATCGCTGCGTTTATGAGGATTAGAGGGTTCATTTTTATTAAATTATACCTGCCCACGCTGTCACACTCATTTAGTGTAGCTACAAACGACCAGTGAAGGTGCTTCGTTACGGACGTTTTGCTAGACGATTTGTGTGCATGATCCACCCGCTTTACGTGTGTGGGCCATGGGTTACACTGGAATTCAGTATTTGATGAAATACAGTGTTGAGGATTCTGTGTAATGCAAACATGCGCAGTGTGAAATATGAAATGCATAGCAGGATTTTCCTGTCAGCATTTCAGAAGCCCGGATGTGGTAAGGACATCCAGTAAAGGCATGTTTTTTAGTAGAAGACATGTTATGTGCGGTGTGTATTTCTTCAAGTAGACCACACACACAGGGATGAATTCCGACATGGCATCTACTAGACCATTATTTGAGCAAACACGGTATTCTGTGTACATAACAAAGTGTAACAGGAAATGCATTCCAACGTTTGCAACAGATGACATGTCCGGTCTGCATAGGAGCACAGGAGGCAGAATGTATTTTTAAAGTGTACATAGTAACTCGTACAATATGGACTGCACATGCAGATTAAAAGTATTGTATAGCTTTGTGTTCTATCTATATCTATACTATCTATACTTACTTATTCACTTATTATTACTAGGGGTGTCAAATTGAAGCATTAATTGCGATTAATTCATTTGAGTCAAATTTAGTGCGTTTTTTTGTGTAATTTCTTAATAATGTAATTTTTCATCTCTAACCTAACAGTTTCTGTATGCAAGTTGTCTTTATTATAAAATCTGTTTTTATGCATTGGGCCTCTTAGGCCTGATTTGTTGGAGGTGGAAGACAATGGTCTGTCACACACGGACGTGGACATTTATTGGCTGTCCTTGTGTGAGGACTTGTTTAGCATCACCGGATAGGCTCCCATTGCAGTTGGGAGGGCATGGCGAGGTGCGGCGAGTAGCCAGGAGGAGACGTCAAAAATTGAGAGGCATGTGAGCGTTGGCGGTCTAACAAACAGGAAATTTACATTACAAAAACGGAAGATGGATATACCGTCCTTGTAGGAAGAAGTTTGCTTATCATCAAATTAGCACAAGTTTAGCGAGCCATAGCATAGTTATGGCTCGCTAATATGGTGGGAAAACGAGACGTTAATGGAGGTGTTGCAAACCTGTGTCCAATGACTTTGGTGGAGGATTCACCCACCTGTGTTGCTATAAATGGAGATTTCCGGACCTCAGCTGGTTCAGTGTTCACACATTTTATTGTGTTTTTATTTTCTACTTAGTTGGGAAACTAAAGTTTGCAGGTTGCACTTGGGACTCGTCTCAAATCCAGAGTGTAAATGGGTAGGATTGCATCAATTCAAGTCTGTTAAAAACAATGAACGACTTTATGGAGCCACTTTTTTGCTGTATACTGCATCCATCTTTTGATCTGCCACAGTAAAGTAAGGAATTTCAATTAGGATACATCAAGGCGAGGGCTTTCTCAGCAATTTTGAAGTGAGTTTAAAAAAGAGAGTGATTAGATTAGTTACTTACAGATGATTAATCGGGCATGTCTGATGTTGATGTTGAAAATGTAATATCGGAAGAATCATTGGTAGATAAAGACTTTGCTCTTTCATTTAATACCTGATCTGCTGCGCTAGCAGGCCTACTTAGTTTGCTATGAAAGAAAATATCCTGAAAAATGGGGTCCAAGTCCGATGGCGACGTGCAGGTTCTGAGTGAAATAAGGCGAGAAGCACTTTTCTTCTTTTCCCCAGCTCGTCAACACACGCGGAACACACCGGCCTTCAAAATAAGAGTGCCGCTCGCCCCGTGTCGTCTAACGGTGCAACCCACATAAGCGTGCCATAAAAAAGATCTTACATATGAAGCTGAAATTGCATCAGTGACTACATCTTCCTTAATCACAAGCATGGGCATTACAGTTTGTCGTGTGCTTTTCATTTTTTTTTTGGACAAACACAAACAGTGCATATTTTGGTGCTCTTGGTTCTGATTGTGATTTTTAGTGCAACAATTGCAGACTGCAAGTCCATTTCTTTGTCTTTTTTGTTTCATTTAGTATGTTGTTTGATGAATTGATTTTATTTAACAGCTCTTGATAATGTAGTCACAAAGTTAAATACTCTTGAGAAATTCAAGTTTATTGCTTTTGATGCGATGTACTTGCATTATTATGCCGTATAATTCATGAAAAAAATGGTCTCAAAAATATGTCTAATTTCTAGGATATTTATCTTCCAGCAAAATGTGTTATCGTGACAGGCCTACGTAATAGTCTTGGTATCAGTTGATATCGGAAATTGAGAGTTGGACATATATCTGATATCGACAAAAAAAGCGAACGCCCCCATAGTTCTTTCCGTTTTTTTGATCTCTCGACAGCAACCAATTATTGCAACACACAACACCGCATCTAGGCTGTTAGGAGTTAGAAGCATGAGCCTAAAAAAGCTGCTATCAAAGTGGAGTTTCTGCTTTGTGCATAGAAACACTAAGACCTCAACTTCAGCCAGTAATCTGTGCCACCTGCAGGAAGTATCGTGGATGGAAACAAGTGGGGACCTCTTCACTTGTGTACACATTTATTTTCTTGTCACGCACAAGCCAAGCTGCCGTAGCTTTAAAAGGATGAACGGGGTGGGGGGAACCAACAGTGACTGGACTTGGCAGAACTCTCAGGGAAAAAAATATTCCTGTTTATGCTGTGCCTACTTATGCATATGCAATGCGATCTTAAGCGTGTGAAACTTTTGCACCGCATCCGAGTAAATACGCCTGACGTGCCGCCCCCAGGATTTGTGAGTTTCTCCGATTCCATTCAAGCAACACCTGCGGAGGTTTTATTATGAATGACATTCCAGGCAGACGGGGGTAAGGTATACGTACGGTACAAGCATAATGTTTCCAAGCCGCCGTGTCAAGAAGGTGTCACGCTGGCCGGCCTTCCGGAAAGGAGCACTTGAGGGGATGACCCTGCTCTACGCTCTCGTAACACTTCATCTTTTTGTGGAACCAATTTATGTTCCTGATATTATGGCTTGTGAAATTCGGACTTAGTCTTCATTTTTCAAAGCTCAAAGTAGCAATTTTAGCGTTATCGTTGCGTGTCGAAGCGGTCCTCGGTTATTTACAGAATTTGGCCATGCTCCCCTGATTTGCAACACTACTGAGAACCTGATCATATATATTTGTCTGTACAAACCATTGTATGACATGCTGGCAGCAGCCTTGTTGGAGACGGAATAAAGACACTAACAGACCTGCCAGCCATGAGTAGTCCACCCCGCTGCCTCTTACGCCTCCGCCCCATAAGCCTGGCCCCCAGTCGCCAGTTAGGACACACACCCAACACAGGGTTAGCGCAGGCGACAGATTGATGGGTTTTACTGGAGAATCGCACCATACGGTGGGGAATTATCAGTAGAGTGCTGTGAGTCCCATGTTTGCACACAGTGAGTGGCAGTCAAGGCCGTTCCCCATCCGGTGTCAAATGTACAGAATCAGTGTGGATTTGTGCAGTTTATTTTATGTAAATCAAGGGGGCAACATTCAACTCCAAAACAATGTAAGATTGTGTGGGCAGGAAGTAAAATCTGGCTGAACGAATGAGACAGATGGTCACAAAAACTGCTAATTTGGAAAAAAACTATTGTTCCAGCACATATTGCTTGGAAACAGTCCAGCGTTGCATTCAGGAGAAAATGTCAGGCGGAGAAGTGGAGCAGAGGTGTTGTGCAGAAGGGCTATGGGCAGGTGGAAGAGGTGGCAATAATGGGAAATGTAGCGGGACAAACATGGAGGGGAGCTCGACTGTCAATGAATATTTATCAGAGAGCCGTGTAGTCCATCAGTCACTGCAACATCTCAAGTGAAAATCGTGAGTGTATTGTTCATTTTTGTTTTTGTCAACGTCACTTGATGCCTCTTCCTTTCTTTTCTGTAAGTCACTTCCTCCACTTGACTGTCACCTAGAAGCTACCGGCTAGTGTTGTACCTTCATGAACCAACCGGCTCTTTTCAAGAGGATGAAACTGAACTCTAAATCCTCGATCCCCGGACTTCCTGTCTGCCACTCACTCTGCGTCTCTAGTAAATGCATTTATAGCAACACACACAAGCACAAATCTTAATCATATCTCAAATGGCTTATTTACACTTATTATGGCTACTACATTATGTAATGCAAGTCTAAAGGTGACTATAGGGGTGTTAGTTAATGTCTTGAGGGCTCTAATAATGTTAAAAAACATATTTAGAAGGTTGTAAACAGGTTTTCTACGCTAACTGCAAAAATATAACTGTGGTGCAATGTGGAGTTGGTGGATAGAGCGGGACAAGATGTCCCAGATGTGCTCAATTGGATTCAGGTCTGGGGAACGTGCGGGACAGTCCATAGCATCAATGCCTTTGTCTTGCAGAAACTGCTAACACACTACAGCCACATGAGATCTAGCATTGTCTCACATTAGAAGGAACACCAGGGCTAACCACACCAGCATTTGGTCTCACAAAGGGTCTGAGGATCTCATCTTAGTACCTATCGGCAGTCAGGCTACCTTTATTGAGCACAGGGGCTGTGCGGCCCCCCAAAGAAATGCCACCCCACACCATTACTGTCCCACTGCCAAACCGGTCATGCTGGACGATGTTGCAGGCAGCAGAACGTTCTCTATGGTGTCTCCAGACTCTTGTCATGTCCGTCACACGTGCTCAGTGTGTACCTGCTTTCATCTGTCAGTGGCGAATTTGCCAATTTCGGTGTTGGTCCTGCCTCAAGTGGAGGAGTTTAAGTACCTCGGGGTCTTGTTCCCGAGTGATGGAAGGATGGAACGTGAGATGGACAGGCGGATTGGTGCAGCGTCTGCAGTGATGCGGACTCTGCACCAATCTGTCGTGGAGAAAAGAGACCTGAGCCAAAAGGCAAAGCTCTCGATTTACCGGTTGATCTACGTTCCTACCCTCACCTATGGTCATGAGCTTTGGGTAGTGACCTAAAGGACAAGATCGTGGGTACAAGCGGCCGAAATGAGTTTTCTCCGCAGGGTGGCTGGGCTCTCCCTTAGAGATAGGGTGAGAAGCACCATCATCCGGGAGAGACTCGGAGTAGAACCGTTGCTCCTCCGCATTGAGAGGAGTCAGATGAGGTGGCTGGGCATCTGGTTAGGATGCCTCCCGAACGCCTTCCTGGGAAGGTGTTCAGGGCACGTCCAACCGGTAGGAGGCCTCGGGGAAGACCCAGGACACGTTGGAGAGACTATGTCTCTCAGCTGGCCTGGGAACGCCTCGGCCGGGCTGTAAGCCCAACACCCACCTGTGGATGGTGGGTTTTCATACCACTCTCGTAGAGTCTGTTTCTGACCGTTTGAGCAGACACATGCATATTTGTGGCCTGCTGGAGGTCATTTAGGACACGACACTTTCTTGCCACAGCTCAATTTGATGTGCCGTTCTGGATGAGCTGCACTACTAGAGTGGAAGTAACGCCAGCGTTCCAAAGTGACCAAAACATCCGCCAGAAAGCACAGGAACTAAGAAGTGGTCTATGGTCACCACCTGCAGAACCACTCCTGTGGGGGTGTCTTGCTAATTGTCTATCATTTTTTTTCCACCTGTTGTCTATTCCATTTGCACAACAGCATGTGAAATTGATTGCTTCCTAAGTGGACAGTCTGATTCCACAGAAGTGTGATTGATTTGGAGTTGCACCGCGTTGTTTAAGTGTTCCCTTTTTTTGAGCATTTCTACATTTTCATATTATAAATCTGATTGTTGGGCTCCAGCATGAGGAACCCTGATGAGGATAAGTGGTGTGGAAAATGGATGGATGGAAATCTGATTGTTATCAGTATGTACATGTATGTATATACGTGTATATATGTATATGTATGTGTGTACATGTATATTAGTATTATCATTATTATTATTATTATTTTTTCTTTTCCTGTATTTTTGCTCATTTTGCTCTGTGACTGTTCTGGTTGTTGCTGAAATTGTGATTATCACGGTTGTTTATAATATGGTTGAAATATGTTTGTGAGGTTCTTCTACACCCATTCCTGTATCCGCCCATCCCTTTTCAGGTCAGGTCAGGCATGGAAATGTGGCGCAACAGAATTCATAATAAACGCAGTCAAATGCCAAGGGAGACTCATTTGGATTATGAAATCTCCCTCGGCAAAGAAATTTTGCTCAGCATTTAAAGGCAGCTTGACTCCCATTCAGCTGTTATGATGCTGCACAAGACCAAAAAATAAAAAAATAAATAAAATAGAATGCTGTAGACGTGGACAACATTACACCCGCTGAGAAGCGTGAGTTCAGCCGCTATGTTCGTCATTCTGAGAGCGCCGTCGACTTACAGCCTCGAGCTTTGTTATTTCTGATCAGCTTGACTTGTCACGACAAGACCAAATAGCCCTCCAGCCTCTTGGGAAATTCAGCAGGATGCGTTTTGATTGGCTGTTCTCAATGACAGCCCTTGTCCTAAATATAATATGTGAACATTTATGCTATCTAGCCTTATTTATTCAAACGGCTTTGAATGCACTCGTTATTTCTTACTAAAAAAGGTGATACTTTGCATTGTCCATGTATTCTAAATGCCACATTCCAAGAATGCCGATGACTAGAAATGCTCCAAGTGATCCCTCCAGGTAGATGAATATGTGCCATTCCGTTCACAACGTCAGCTACACTTCGGTTCTGTTATTTTTGCCTCTCATTTAGAAGCAAAAACCCATTTCCACTCTAGCGGTTCTATTTTTGAGATGTGATATTTGAAAGCAGAACTGCAAATTAACACATGCATCCTTTCAGAAGCAAGTAGGATTAGAGTTGAGTTAAATGTTATTACCCTGCAAAAACACAAGATTAAATAGCTGAAATCAAGGTCAAAAAGATTTTGTTACCAGGCACTTTGTGTGTGACATTACACCGCTTCACATTTTAGCAAGCATTTTATTATATCTTTCAAGGGACAGTACCAGAAAGGACGATTAGTCAGCGTAGAGCTTGTATATTTGCTATCCACAATTCACAACCATTATTCTCCATTACCAGAGCTGGACAGGTTATTACTGAAAATCCATCTCACTGTGACCATCACCAAAATATGTCCAAAGTGTCAATATTTAGTTTGAGTGCCATTATTATGTAGAACTACCTTAATCCTCTTGGGCATGGAATTCAGCAAAGCTGGACAGGTTTTTACTGAAAGTCCGTCCCACAGTGAACATGTCCAAATCGTGTCCAATGTGTCAATATTCAGTGTAAATATCGTGGTTACGTAGAACTACCTTAATCCTCTTGGGCATGGAATTCACCAAAGCTGGACAGGTTTTTACTGAAAGTCCATCCCACAGTGAACATGTCCAAATCATGTGTCAATATTTAGAGTAAATATCGTGGTTATGTAGCACTGCCTTAATCCTCTTGGGCATGGAACTCACTAGAGCTGGACAGGTTATCACTGGAATCTTCAATTGTGGAGTTCCATTTTCTTGTAGACATACTTGGCCATTCAATCACCTTCAACCTAAGCAGGGCACTTGTCATCTTGGATGTGTAGGAAAATGTTTCCCAAACGACGGGATAATGTCCCAGTACCTGTTGGAATTTGTGTGAACTGGAACGCCCAATGCCGGGAGCACTCGTGCAGCCCCAGACCACCACACAACCATGCTTGACTGTAGGCGAGATGTTGGAAGGCATTTGTGTTGCATTTACTCATTTTCAGTCACTACGTATATCCACGTACATCCCAGTTTCCTTTCCATAGTATTGTGCCTTGAGATGTTTTAATAAAACAAAGATTGCCGAAACGTCCCTTTGGTCAGATACTGTGTGTTCAAACGCCAATCAAAGGTTTCTGCTTACATTTTGGATGGTAATCTCCTAAAGTTTGAGACAGCAATGGTGACTGATGACAAGGGCAGGGACAGATTTGACATTTTCTCAAAAAGGTTCCAACAGTAATTCATGGATTTGCCATCCTCCCTTGTCAGGTAGCATCCCTGCTGCGATGGATGCTCCCACCATGTATGTGAACGTCCCAGTCACATTGCATTCTTGTTGTCCTCTCAGCCTCTGCCTCACACGTCCTCATCAGTTATTCTTTATTATTGCTTCCCCCCTTGAGGGACTGTATTAGAAGGGGGGAAGCGGGGGGAAGCGGGGGGCAGCGTACACTGACCTACTCTCACTTCCCTTCCTCTCTAGCCCGCTCTAATTCCTAATTTTATCCACAAGTTGCTTTCACAGCTTCAAGCGCGCAGCAAATCGTTTTATTTGTGTGTTCA
The DNA here is from genome assembly GCA_024372805.1 of Oostethus manadensis. Taxonomy (NCBI): domain Eukaryota; kingdom Metazoa; phylum Chordata; class Actinopteri; order Syngnathiformes; family Syngnathidae; genus Oostethus; species Oostethus manadensis. Next base: position 2,476,562 of record QODF01000131.1, read on the forward strand.
CCTTTGACCGCTTTGAAAATCTCCTGCAGAAATTTGTGAAATTCAATTCATTCAATTTTCAGCCTGATGCTGGTAGCAGCAGTCCTTGGCCGCTCGCTTTGCTGCTAACCACAAAAGAAGCACACTTGCTTGAGTTTCCTGCACCCAGCTAAGGCTAATAACATGATTTATTTTTACTTTGACTGACTGCATCATTGTATTTCTTTCAGGCTATGACCGCAGTTGCTGTGCACTGGAGAAATATTCCAACAGCAATTGCTAAGGATGGTTATTTCATCACACAGTCCCTCGTCACATTGCACTTTGAATTTTGTGGCGTTGCTCTATCGCGGGCCTTCGGACATATTTTAATCAACAAGTCATGCTGTTTCGTTCATGGTTGATTACAACCTATTGTGAGTTGAAATAAATGCTCGTTTTAAATAATTTGCACATACTTTTTTGCCTAAAGTAATCTTTTTCAAGCATAAAAATGGCAAAACAACCATTTAAAGCATGAAGAAAGGCATTCAAATTGTGAATGTAGTATTCTACATTGGTCACTAGCTGTAAGTAATTGTTCCGCAAGACAAGCAATAAACTTGCCCCGCAGTGACACCATTTAGCTGCTGCAGGGGAGCAGCCGATTAGTCTCTCTGTTTGTTTCGATGACTACTCCCTTGCTCGTTGGGTTCTGTTTTCTTTCCAAACCCTGAGCCATACTGATGGGTGGAGCCACTGGACAAGCCACAGGTGTTTCAGATCGTTGTTTCACTTTTTTAGCCACACCCATAGTGGCAGAAAGGTGTCGTTAGATTGCTCTGCAAGGACACGCGCCACATGCCAATCATCATCTTCCAGACTTTTTCCAGTTTGCTTCTCGGCTTGTTGTGGTAGATTGTTACTTTTTCTATTCTTGTAACCCTCCTGCCAGTCTCGTGGCTTCCACCGGTCCACTGCCGGAGTCTAGTTAATTTAGCCTTTATTTGATGAGCTTTTCCCGGTGATTTTGGTTTCGGTCATTATTTTGCATTTAAATTTTTTGTTATTGATGTTTATTAATTGCAGATACCTGCTGTCAGCATCTTTAAACTTTAAGAGTGTCATGATCACCCAAACAGGCTTTTATATACAGGGATAACATCATAATCAGTATTATAAAATTTTAAACATTCCCATGTAAAATTCCTTATTTGTAAGTTTCATATTTTCGAGCATAGCAAACCTGTTTACGACCTTCTGTAATACAGTTCTTAACACAATTAGAGATTAAATAACACCCCTAAAGTCATCTTTAAAATAGCCAAAATAACCCAAACAATAATAATAGTAAAATAATCCAAAACAATAACCTCAAAATCCAAAATAGTAGACATGATAAGAGTAAATAAGCCATCTAAGATATAAACAAAACTAGTGCTGGTGTGTGTTGCTATAAACGTGAACCTTAGGACAGCAAAGGGGCAGGCGGACAAGAGGATGTTAAGATGAGTTATATCTTCGTGTCGGTTACTGCAGTAACAGTAGTGTTTTTATTCATGGATTTTTATTTGGGATTATTGTTCCTGTTGTGAGATCATTCAAACCTGCCATAGAAGTCTGTTGTTTTGGCAATCAAGTCTGATGCACGTGTGCCTCGTCAAACATTACAGCAACAATACTGACACCTAGTGGCCAGTTTGGAGTACTACATGTCAATCACAGAGTCTTTGAATGTGTTTTCTGCATACCTTATATTTGTATTTCATATCGCCATTTTAATGCTTGAAAATGCCTAATTTACATATGTAAAATGTGCTTCAATATGCCTATTTGTGCAATAATATAATAAAATTCAACCATTTCCATTTTGCCTTTGCCTCAAGACTCGATGACTCAACAATCACTTCATTAAAAAGGGGCCTCTCCTGCCCATTATTGGGTCTTTTAAATTATACTGGATCCCAGTGGGGCAATTTGGGTTTATTTGAATAAAAGACAAGATTGTGTTGTGTTCAGGGTAAATATGAATTCCTCTCATTTTGGCCAACATGCCGGGATTGCACCACCTCCTCCTCCGACAACACCCACTTTGTTGCGAAAGTTCCGGGGTCACTCAGAGCTGTCATTTTCCAGAAAAAAAGCGGCCAACGACACAGAGCATCATTACCACTCGACACCTGGTCACACCTCCTGAAGTTGTGAAACAAGAAATGCTGCGGATTTTTTATGTGGAATATGTTTTGACAATGATAACTTTATGACAAGATAACTATGCAATGGGAAAAACTATATCATGTACTGTATAATATTCAAAAGGAGTTAGGTGCTTTTATTTTGAAGAGCGGTGGTTACCGCGAGGAGAGGTTGGTCATGAGAGGTACAGGAGAGACGCGTGGAGAAATCAAATGAGCTTGCATGTGGAGAACTTGTCTATTTCAACCCACATGTTAGAAACACGACATGCCGATGCACCTCCCCGTGATTCGATGCAATTATTCCTCGGCAGTGTACACAGCGTGGCTGTCATTCTATTTATTTAGATGTCTTCTCACTGCCTGGCTCCATATTTGATAATGAAACACTGAATAGCATTAAGTGGAAAACAAATGTACTGTGCATTTTTTTCCCACTGTTGAGAAGTCAGTGAGTGGCTTTCGGGCAAACTCGAGCGCCATGTCAACGTGGCATTATCTAGTGTGTTCCGACAAGTGAGGTGACGAGCAGCGTCATGCAGAAACAGAAAGCTAGTGCTGATTCTCCGGGCTCCTTTAGGGGAACTAGAGTGTTTTTTTTCTGTACTTTTTAGGGGGACACAAACATTAGTGACACAGGCATAAGTATATGAGCTACAGTCGGAGTGTAACAGCACGCTAGGTAGGCTGAGGAAAAAAACATGTACAGCTCCCACGTCTGTATCTGACTGATGGGCCGTCGGCAGGCTTTGTTTTAAGATGTGCGGTGAAGCCTTTTTTTTTTCTTTTTCCAAAGTTGCCTTTCTGGAGGTGGCTTGTGTACACGGTCGTCCCTCGCCACTTCAGTTTTAGTTTTGCAGCTACACTCTTTTTTGTTTTTTTCAAAATAAATGAATGAATACATATCGTGTTTCGTGGTTGACTGCGGCTTAGTCCGAAAATAAGCACACTGAATCAAATTTTACATTGATTTTAAAAGCATTTTCAAGCATAAAAATGGATACATGAATTAACATAAGTATAATATGAGGCACCGAATGTAAAAATTCAATTCCCCTTTTTTAAGCTACATACATATTGAATAATTAGCTCTCTTTTTTCACATTTAACTAATTTTTTTCCAGTTTTAGGTAGAAATAGTTCTTTTTTTAAAATTTAAAGTAAATGTAAATCTAAAACTAAATAGGTCGGCACCCCATAATATAAGGTATTCAGTAGACACATTCAATGGTAAATGTGGGATTCCACACTGACCACTAGGTGTCAGTAATGTTACACTGATGTGGCAAATGCCATCGCTGGAAATAAAGTGTCCAAAAAAATAAGCAACAAGGAACTCTCCCAGTGTTAACATGTGCGTTTATGTCATGGTATTTGTGTCTAACGCGTTATTTTCTGTTTACTATAATGCCTAACACAATTGTAAAGATGACTATAGGGGTGTTATGTCATGTCTACAGGGCTCTAACAATGTTGTTCATTGGTTTTCCATGCTCTAACTAAGAAAATATTATATTCATCAATAAGGAATTGTACTTTGCGGATATTCACTTATCGTGGTCGCGGTCTGGAACCAATGACCAGCGATAAATGATAGATTTCTGTACACGAATTGGGGAACCCCATAACTTCAAAAGCAACCGTTCTTCTCTCAAAAGTGGAGCACGTAAGTGAGAGAGATGCTAGAATTTTTGTACATTTGCAGTTCATGAACTCACGTTACTGTTGGAACATCATTACCAAAGTCTAGGTTGAATTGTAGGGATTAACCAGGATTATTACCAGGATTAGCTAAATGAATGATGTGCTCGTAGTCACTGCAGTGTAAGACAAGGCACGTATTTCAAATGACAAAAACCCACCAAAAGACCACCAAGCGTGCCTTGACCTATTCTCTTCTACATTATTTGTAATAAATAATAATCTTTGGACCAACTAAGTGAAATTGTGTCATTTTTAGCGCTCCCATGGCCACGCCGCTGCACAGTAGTTAGGAGTCACTGGTCTGGTGAATGCCTCATGGAACACATTTATCTCCCACGTCCCTCCATCTCAAGGAGGAAATGACATTGAAAATCTCACGTGCACTATTTCACCACTCTTTCCAAGTGATTTTTACCCCGATCAGTCTTTATTCACTGTGTGTCACCTACTGGGTGCTGTGGTTTGCCCGCTGCAGACTGCCTGTCAGGAAAAAGCTCTTGGAGCCTCCGTGCACGTGTATGCGTACTGTGAGTATAATCAAGGCAACTCCATGACTCGCCGCAGAGAATCGCTGTTTTGTGCGCACTCACAATGTGCCCGTGTCTGATTGATGTTCTGGCCCAGCGTGAGGACTGCTGGGTGTCATTGTCTATGAGTGCTGTTGGAAACGCTTTTGTGGCTCCCCATCCACTGTGTGTTGACAAGAAGGGGGATTGCCGGTAGGGTTTTTTTTGGTGGTGGGGAATCGCACTGCGATTTGACAAGCCATTGATGTTGGGGATGAATCAAGAAGACACTCTGGTTTCTTCCAAGGCGCTGAAGAGGCAGGAAGTGGCAGATGAAAGCCATTCTTCAAATGGATCGACGCCTCGACAAATAATAAATGATCTAACCCTAGAACATTACGGTGGGCAATTAAAATGTATTCCTCTGACTGAATATGTTCTGTGTCATATCGACAAATGTAGTAATTGTAGGGTGGAAAAATGAGTGTTTTGACAGAAAAATGAAAATCTTAAACCAAATGTAATAAAAATTTTAACCAGTTGACACAAATGTAGATTGAGAAACATGTCTTGTGTTTGCACGGCCTCTTGTTGCTAGGCAGAGTTCTAAGGGTTTAATCATAACTGCCCCGTAATTGCTGCTCAGCGAGGGTAATAAAACAAACTATTCACCACAGCCCAATGATTGAATTGGACACTTGTTGCCAGGCAGAGTTGACGGAGCTCTAATGTCCCATAGGCAAAGCCAATCATAATGTAACCCTTTTAGCCAATAAAAAAATGGCCACTTGTTGCTAGGCAAAGTTCATAGAGATGAATTATTACTGTTCCGTGTGTCGGTGAAGGAATCAGCCTCTGCAATGGGCCATCCATGAGTCAGGTGGAGCTGCTCAGCAATCCCAGCTGGTAGTTTTCTGTGCAGGTGTGGTCTTCATTTTTAGTCGCGGTGCTCCACATGCTCTTTTTATGCACCGTAGTTTTATGTTTTCGTATTACTCTCACTGTGTTGCACACTGCTGAGTAAAGAGACTTTCCTTACCTGCTCTGGCCTTGTCTGCGCATCTTGGGAACCTTACTTTCTGCTCCGATTCTCACCCGTGACAGGACCTATTGAAACAAACAAACAAACACTTCCCGGGAGCCATTGCTCAACATTGCTCAACATCAGTGGAACCCGGCGGTGGAACAAACACAGCGTGCAGAGCCATTCAAAATTGCTTTCAGGGCTCACTTCCAACTGCAAAGACCTCCCTATCTGACGCGTTGGCATTGTTTAACTCCAGAATACAACGTTGTAACAACATTTGGAAGGAAATGCATAGCAGTTCGCCATCAAGTTAAATCCGATATGTTCTTCCATTTTAACTTGTCCACACGGTGCACGTCTCGTTGCAATGCAAAACATTAAAGGAGGTGTAGCAGAAAGTAACTGCGGCCGTGGCCAGCTGTAGCTGAAAGAAAAAGGTAAAAGAGATGCATCTACACAGTTCTTTCATAGGTGTCCCTCCCACTCATGTGCACAGACACTCAACAGGTGCTGGCAAAACAAACAAGAAAGACTAAAGTGCTACTTTGGCATCTCTGATTGCTACCAAGTGTTTAACCTCTTAAACTTTTATGCATACTCAAGTCTGGGGTTTCCGTCGTTCTTTCTTCACAATATTATGACTTCTTAAAAAAAAGGCTTTTACTGACAGAATATGATGTTTTCTCATGGAGCTTGGTTTATGCTTGACGCATCCACGAAGTCCGCACGGCTCTGCGTGGTGTATTGTTCTACACATGCCGTAGACACCCTGCACCGCACCTATTATCTCGCATCATATGGGCCAACATCGGGGACATGACACACTGACTGCAATGCTGCAAAAGTTGTCTGCCTGATTCTGGGTATCTAATTGGCTGTCTAATTTCCACGCTGCTTATGTGTCATGCATAACCAAACAATTTTAGGATTACTTTATTCCTTGCCCACATTGTTAGTCTTGTAAGATATTTACTTTTTGCTCTAAAAAATATGTTTTTCTTGTAATACAGCAGAACCTTGGTTAGCATCATTGATCAAAGTCCAGGAGGTTCTAAGAGAAACGTACCAAATACATTTTTATCTTCATGGAAGACTTGAGAGAAGGACACAGTGGAGCAGCGAGATCAACTTTTTTTTCAAGAATTCTAATTTTGTCTTTTTTCCCCCACAAAATGCAACTTTTGTGGGGAAAAAAAAGTATGTGGGGAGCCTAGAAATTCTGTCCATGAAAGTAGTGAACAGAATCGGTGACAAAGGGCAGCCCTTGCGGAGTCCAACTCTCACTGGAAACGGGTCCGACTTATTGCCGGCAATGCGAACCAAACTCTGACACCAATCATACGGGGAACGAACCGCCTGGATTAGGTGGTCCGATACCCCATATTCCCGGAGCGCTCCCCACAGTATTTCCCGAGGAACACGGTCGAATGCCTTCTCCAAGTCCACAAAACACATGTGGACTGGTTGGGCAAACTCCCATGCACCCTCAAGGACCCTGCCAAGAGTATAGAGCTAGTCCACAGTTCCACAACCAGGACGAAAACCACACTGCTCCTCCAAAATCCAAGATTCGACTATCCGGCAGATCCTTCTCTCCAGAACCCCTGAATAGACCTTACCGGGAAGGCTGAGGAGTGTGATCCCAAGAATAGTTAAAACACACCCTCCGGTCCCCCTTCTTGAAAAGCCGGACCACCACCCCGGTCTGCCAGTCCAGGGGCACCGACCCTGACGCAATGCAGCGTCGTGTCAACCAAGACACGCCCACAGCATCCAGGGCCTTAAGGAACTCCGGGCGGATCTCATCCACCCCCCGGCCTTGACACCAAGGAGCTTTTTGACCACCTCAGTAACCTCAGCCCCAGAGATAGGGGAATCCGCCTCAGAGTCCCCAGGCACTGCTTCCATGTTGGAAGACGTGTCGGTGGGATTGAGGAGGTCTTCAAAGTATTGCCTCCACAGGTCCACAACATCTCGAGTCGAGGTCAGCAGCTCACTGTCCCCACCATACACGGTGTTGACTGTGCACTGCTTCCCCCTCTTGATACAGCGGATGGTGGACCAGAATCTCTTTGAAGACATCCCATGTCCGAGTTCTTGCCTCAGTGACTGCCAGAGCTGCAGACCGCTTAGCCTGCCGGTACTTGTCAGCTGCCTCCGGAGTCCCATGGGCCAAAACGGCCTGATAGGACTCTTTCTTCAGCTTGATGGCATCCCTCACCGCTGATGTCCACCAACGGGTTCTGGGATTACCGCCACGACAGGCACCGACCACCTTACGGCCACAGCGCCGATCAGCCGCATCGACAATGGAGGGACGAAAAATTGCACACTCGCTGCTTTTTCGGAACTTGGTCAAACTTGAAACTCCCTGTGTAAGGGGACTCTGCCAGACGTTCCCAACAGACCCTCACAATGCGTTTGGGTATGCCAGGTCTGACCAGCATCCTCGCCCACCATCCGAACCAACTAACCACCAGGTGGTGATCAGTTGACTGCTCCGCCCCTCTCCTCACCCGAGTGTCCAAAACATGTGGCCGCAAGTCCGACGACACAACCACAAAGTCAATCATCGGACTGCGGCCCAGGGTGTTCTGTTGCCAAGTGCACGTGGACACCCTTATGCTTGAACATGGTGTTCGTTATAGACAATCCGTGGCAAGCTCAGAAGTCCAATAACAAGACACCGCTCAGGTTAAGATCAGGGGGGGCGTTCCTCCCAATCACACCTCTCCAGGTCTCACTGTCGTTGCCAACATGAGCGTTGAAGTCACCCCCTCCCCTGAGCTAACCACACGTAGGAAGGGCCAAAGGGGTCGGGTGCTAAGTGAGCTGGGTGGCGGCCGAAGGCGGAGGCCTTGGCGGTCCGATCCTCGGTCCTTGAACGTCTCATGTAATTGTTTTCCAAGCTGACGTAGTCCGTGACAATTCAAATCACAGCGACAATACATACAAATACAGGAACTTTGGTCTTGTCTTGAGAGCCATCTGACAGGGCTTTCATGCTAAATTTACTTTTTTTGTCCATTTCTGCTCAATATTTATTCCTGCCTGTGGCTCCATAATCACCGCTACTTCCTCAAACTACGGTGTGGGCCGAGGGTCAAACAGAACACGTGCAGTAATGTTTTCTTACAGTAATAGCAATAGTCTTTTTTTGTACATTCCTGCTCTAATAAATTCCTTCAGGTTTTATTATGACAACAATATAGCAGAGGTGGGAGTAAGTCGCTCAGATACAAGTCACAAGTAAGCGCCAAGTCTTTCTTTTCAAGTTACAAGCAAGTCCGAGTTAATCTTTATGTGAACCAAGCAAGTCAAGTCGAGTCACTGCTTTTTGTGTGCAAGTTGTGTCAAGTCATACACGTTTTAATTAGGCCAGTTTTACGGTTTCAAAGATTGAAAACAAGAGTTATAAACTTTTAGATCTTTCTTATCACATATTTGACAACAAAGAACTCACAGGGCCAAAAAGAGTTGTTTAAAAAAAACAATAAATAAATGATATAATAAATAATACAATTAGTTGTCCTGATGATTTAAGATTTTGACATTTGAAGTCGTAAATTTACGAGATTAAAAGTGGTCATTTTACGTGTCACACAAAATATTTTTGTGTCTTCTTTTCTTTCCGGCTTATCCATGTTGTGTTCTGCCAGATTGCGGCAAAGTGCGCACATGCGTAAAATAAAGCAGCCGAAAGCAAAATTGTTGAGTCATACAGGTATATTTTGGATATTGGAAAAATACAACAAAGAGTTAAACCAAAAACAAGTCATTTCAAGTCAATTAACTCAAGTCCGAGTTAAGTCTCAAGTCAAGAACATCAAGTGAAAGTCACGTCCAGTCTTTTTGGAACATTTGTCAAGCAAGTCACAAGTCCTCTTGTAGCGGTGCAGGTAAAAAAAAAGTTCCTCAAGTCACGCTTTGCCATACCCAACGCAACGCCAGTATTTCTCACATGTCTTACTCGAGTTGTACAATGTTGTTTACAGCCACGTCGAGAAGCTAATTGCTCAATTCTGTTTCAACAGCGTTAATTCCACCATAGGAGACACATCGGTACTGGTTGATATAGGAATCGGAAATAGAGAGTTGGACAATATCGGCATATGAAGTATTTGCAAAAAAAACTTAAACATAACCTAGTTTAGTCAATTTACAAAATGAAAGCGGAGCAGCAAATGTCAGCATAGCTTTGTTGCAGCATTAATGGTCAAACTGAGGGCAGTGAGGATGAAATGTGAGAGGAAGGAATAAAAAATAATTATGGCTTGAGGGAATGAAAGAAGGTAGTAGAGAATTATCATTAAGAAGCACGGCAGGCTGTAATCCGAATGGAGAAAAAGTGAAATGAAAGAGGAGAGCAAACATAAGGAAAGGGGAAAAACACATAGGGAGACAAGAAAACAATTCGATTCTGCGTGAGCTGTCATTTGCAATACCTGCAGCAGTGAAATCGTGTGAACATCCAGGTAAATTATTCACAAACAGTGTGCTGAGCAAACTCTCACACACTTTTCTACCTGAACTTTTCACATCTGCTCTCACATGGATGCACTTTTTTTATTAGCCCTCTCGCTCTTTGTGAAAACGTAAGAAGATGTCCGAGAGTGCTTAATGCATCTTGAGTGGGTTGGAGACAGAGATGAGAACCTCTGCTTTATCTTCAGTCTGGATAAAGGAAGCGTTAGGAGGAAAAATAGGGCATATGGTGCCCAAGCTCCAGCATGAGCTCTATTGATCTTCTCCAGTGAATCATAACTCACAGCAAGGAAAATATCGTATATCTATTTATATATATTTATATATATATACATATATATGCTTGCAGCTTTAATATTGTTCAGGTAGCTGGCGTGATTATTATCTAATGGAGCCAAATAAATTAGGGAGCATGCAGGAGGAAGAGCCATATTTGCAAGTGAACACCTCTGGTTGCTTTTGTTCTCTGACCCACTTTGCGGCCCACCTACACACTCCCCGGCCATCATCTTTATCCACATCGGGGCGCAAACAATAACTCTCAAAGCCAATTCTCTTTTATTTCCCAGGGGGGCAGTATAGAGTTGCGTTTTTCAATAATAATAAAAATAAAGTTGGCCCGATCCCTCTCTAACGCCTTCTCCTATCGTACAAAGGGAAGGCGGAGGCTTTAGTGCTGCATATCGTGCAGCAGACGCACCATTATACCCGACACCAGGGTCTTTTCAATCTCAAAGTTGAGGAAAACTCAAAGGAGAAGCTCAAGTAGCGCAGTGTTGGAAAAGTTATCATTTGTAGGGAGCATATGTAAGCACACCATTTTCCCAAGTCTCTGTGATCGATGGCTTTTAGGGAACTAAATAGTGTAACTCTACCGGGAGGAGCATCAGGCCGTACAAATGTAGACGCCTTTTTTGGGGGTCTACCACTTCAGTTTTTTGTTCCATAACCCCCAGGATCGTTGAAGAAGTTTCAAACGACTGTCTGACTGCGTCCGACCACCTTTGACAGCTTGAATAACTAAAGAAAATGACATTGAATTCACATTTTTTTTACCATTTTGCCATTTAAAAGCTGTGGTCTTAAACTTTTGATCAGCTGATTAACAGTCTATTTCACTTTAAAGGGGGACCTATTCCTCTTTTCTGAGCGCTAAATGCGTCAGATAATGAGGTTTGCGCATTTGGAAGTGAGCCCTGGAAGCAGTTTTGGATGGCTCTGCATGCTTTCCTAAATGAGCAATGGTTCCCAGAAAATGTTTGTTCAGGTGTGAGGGAAGGATCATTTTGTGTAGCTTTCCTAAAGAGGCAAGCATCAGGCAGAAGTGGTTGGAGTTGCTGATCCCCGGCCAGCAAGAGAAAAATATCCTCATCTGTTAACGGCACAGAACATTTTTGGTGCACACGGGCCAATCTGAAGCTGGACTATCTGCCAAAGTGTTGCTGAAGTCCGACGCCTTTCCAACATTTCTTGGTCGTGTTGAAGAGTCAGAAGAACTAACTAGAGTCCTATCTGTGTTTATTTTGTGTAAGTAATTGGACAAAAGTGGTTGTGTGTGTAGCATTATAGAGTGTGCATGCAGGGCTACCTGCATCCATGCAAATGGATGCAGGATGCAGGTAAAATAATTTTTAAAAAGACAAATCTCTGTTTACTACCAACTCCTGTACCGCCAGAATTAGGAAGCGTGGTTCAGCTGCTGCCTAGAAGTCCTTGGGAGGGCTTGTGTTATGCTCCGCTGCACTCTTATTTTGGCAGGCTGCACTCCCTGCTGGTGCTGCGTTGCAACTGCTTCACCTCAGGTGGATCTGGCACAGCTGGGCCCAATCCCAATTAGGGGGATTGGTTCATTACCCCTGCTAGCTTCCTGTTTCTGGTGAGTGCTGTAACGTAGATCCTTGTCTTCCTATTAGATAATGCCTCGATTTCCACGTACCATCACAGAGATTTTTCCTTCTGTCGCTTTTCGTTTGTATCCTGCACTACTAGGAGTTCTTCTACACCTGTTTTTGTTTATTAAATACCTTCTTATTGTGCAAAAAACTCACCTCTGTCGCGGCACCCCAGGGGTCTACCCAGCCTGGCAGTGTGACCAATCACAGCAGAGTCTGTTAGGCGGGAGGCACCTGGAGGACTCATGGAGGGTCTCAGAGAGCTCAGACCAAAAGGTCACGCAGCTGAACAAATGTGTGGGATCAAAGACCCACCTCCAGCCCTTTTCCCACCCGTCTGGTTTGGTGGCGACGTCTGGAATTCGTCTCTTGAGGGGCGGGCTAGGGTCGGGGGTGCGGTCCCAGCCACACCGCTTCTTCCGGGTCCAGCTGACCCAAGGCCGCTGCTTTTCGCAGCAGCGCCACCTGCAGCTGCAACTCCGCCTCCCAGGGATTCAAGACTCCAGCTCCACGACCGGTCGTGGGAGATTCTCGCCTGCAGCAATTCTCGAGGTATCTTCACCGGCTGCATCACCGACCTGCCATAAGTGCACGTGCCTCCGGGATAGGGGATGTGCAAGTCCGGCGACCCTCCGCCTTTCCTGCCTCCCCCCACCCTGGACTTTGTGGGATTTTAAAATGTCTGGCATCCGTTTTGTGGGTTGGGCGTACTGTCATGCTCTGCTCCGTCTCTGCATTCTGGGGGTCAACTCAGTCTTTTGCTCAACCTAAATGTGACAACAAAGGCCCCAAATTGAGTATAATGGGTACCCGTTAATGTTTGTTTACAAGAAATTGCTCAATACATTTTTTGTCTCACTCCCGTTATGTCTCAGAAGCTCTACTTAGAATCTACTTAAGATCCAACAATGCAAAATGCAAATTCTTTCCATTTTTCAACTGGACCTAAAATTTTCATCAAGAGCATGTTGTTTTCTCTCTTTTGGGCACCATTAACACCATTAATGTTAAAGGTTGATTTTTATTATGCACATAATAGTACCTCTGGTCATACCAAACAGTTCTTGGAGTGGATCCTACTAGACAAAGCAAGCGTACCAAACGTTAAAGATAAAATGTTTTCTTGTTAGCAAGCATATGCGAGCTTCAAAGTACTGTCCTGGTGGTCTGGGCGGTTGAAGCGGCTGCAGACCCAGACTATAATTCAAAAGTACCACATTTGGGTAGTGCAGAAAAACGCCAGCAGCCACATTAAAAGTCAATGCTGCACAACTTTCAGAGGTAGAATCCCTGCAGCTTTGCGCTCTGTCCGCATCGCCTGCAGCCTTCACCTTCTCCGCAAACACAATTCCACTGGATGCAACTTGAGATTCAATGGGGAGCCCTGTGGATTGTTTCTCTCTTTATATGGAGAGGCTGTCCAGTCAAGCACACCTGATGACAAATAAGCAGGAGGTGTCATGTGTCGAACACACTGCGGGCTTTTTTTTAAAAAATTTTTTTATCAGTGTGAAATTTTCCAGCAGCCTTGTGTTGATTAAATTACTGATATATAATTCTCTTTGATCCACATTGCAGAAATATGCACATTTAACTGAAAGGGAGGATTCTGTGTGATGTGTACGGTTCACATCGTTTATACTGAATGCTGCTGCGTGTGACATAGATTAGCCACACGTATGAAAAACTTGCAAAAAGATACTGGAAATAAACAAACAGCACCCCGGTTTGACTTGAGGAAAATACCACGAGTGACATCCAGCGCGTTTGCAAACTTATCAGAGTAAAAGTGCAGTTTGATGAAACAGAAAGGAGGCGAGAGAAGTCGGTAGGGGTTCCCTCCGCCTCCATCAGCAGCCCCCGCCAGGGAGATGCTGTACATTATTCAAGTAACATGCAAACATAAATCAGAGTAAATCATCCGACATGTTTCTAATACCCCTTCGTGGTGTCAAAAGTGACGACTTACCCTCGACAGAGGAGAGGCGATCCATGGGGGGTGGGCAAAATCAGCTCAGGAGACAAATTTTGATTTTTATAAGGGACAGATTGATTTTGCGGACCAAATCATTGTTTGTGTTTGGTTCATATCGGTTTGGTCCATCTAGGGGTGTCCAAACTTTTCCCACCGAGGGCCGCATACTGAAAAATGAAGACGCAAAGGCCACTTTGATATTATTAGTATGAACCTAAGCCTTAGCTCTTTCCCATTTTTGCTGTTTGGTGTAAATAGGCTACTCCAAATATTTAAACCTGCTTCATACATTTCCTTTAAATTCCCATAAGATTTTAACTTTATTCACATAATATTATAACTTTTTCTCTGAACCTACTGTTTTTTTTTGTTTTTTTTTTATACCAAAAAATACAACTTTATTTTGTTTGGTTTGTAACCCGTAATATTACAAATTTTATAAGAAAAAAACATTTTTTCTTTAATATTTTAAATTCACGCTACTAAAATTACATTATTTTACCACATAACACACATTGTTCTTTTTTTCTTGTTAGACAATATTTTTCTTGTAATATTTTGTCTTTATTCTTGTAAAATTACTGCAGTTTTTTTGTCTTTTTTCCCCAACATTTTCTATAACACTTTCTTTTTATTCATTCATTTTCTATACTGCTTATCGTCATTAGGGTCACGGGTATGCTGGAGCCTATCCCAGCTGACTTTGGGCGCAAGGCGGGGTACACCCTGGACTGGTCGCTAGCCAATCGGATGGCAGATAAACAAACATTCCCATTCACACTCTAATGGACAATTTAGAGCGGCCAATGAAGCTAACATGCATGTTTTTGGAATGTGGGAGGTACCCGGAGAAAACCCACGCACGCACGGGGAGAACATGCAAACTCCACACAGAGATGCCCAAAGGAGATTCGAACCCTGAACTTCCTGACTGTGAGTCCAACATGCTACCCACTCATCCACCGTGCGGACCACTATATGTAATAATGATTATATTATATAGTTATTGTGAACCCGTAAAAAAATAAAAATATGGGCATCTTAATTACTCCAATTTTTGTGGTCCCGGATGCAACCCCTGCAAAAAGTGGAAATCTAGTGTAATTATAGTGTCCAAGTGCGGCCCAAAGCTTGTTGTTAACTGACCCGTGGTAAATCCAATAGTGAGGCCAACATGCTACCCATTCAGCCACCGTGCAGCCCCCACTTTCTTTACCCCTCGTAATTTTGGCTTTATTTCTATAATATTTCAATTTTATTTTTTTAACATTATAACTTTTACCACAACCTAATTTCCCCAAAATTTTAAATAAAAACTGCAGTCCTTGTTTTGTTTGTTTCAACTTTATGCTATTAAAATGGTTTCCTCATAATATTACAGTATTCTCGTAAAATTGCAACTTTTCTTTTGTTAGATTACAAATTTTTTATCTTATTATGACTTCGTTCTTGTAAAATTACTGCCCATTTTTCCATAAATGCTGTTTTTTTTCACTTTTCTTGATACATTATATTTTGACAATATACAATATTTTTACAGCCCCCAGGCTGCACTTTGGACAGCCTTGGTGTTGGGTCTAACTGGTTACTCAATTAACCAAAAAAAAAGCTTATAGGGTTCGATTATAACTGCCATTCATCATCTGTGCCCCAATCCAAGGAAAATAAGCTCCCTGAGTTCATAGGCCTCAGTCATGTGTGCCTCATAAGGGAACGAAAAGAAACACCTTGAAAGTAAAAATGGCTGAACAAAAACGCTTTTCCTCAAAGGTAGGATTTGATGCCATTTTTGGGCGTTCAAAGGTCAAAGTGCGACTCTGAGCTGTTGAAAGAAAGATTTCTACCTTAGGCATCAAGTATTTTGTCGGATCGTCTCGATTTAACTTGAATCTACGCCTTTACATCACATTGAGACGTCCTGAGAGCGGGCTCGCCGTCAACATGCCAAAAGTGCCTGAGCATGAATGTGTATGTCTGTTGTTGATGGCAGAAGTAAGAGGAGGAAATACGGATAAACCAAACTGGAAAATGATAAGTAGTGAAAGCAATTTCTGAAGAAATGGTGTGATGCTTATCTCCGCTTATCCTCATTAGGGTCGCGGGGATGCTGGAGCCTATCCCAGCTGGCTTTGGGCGGGAGGCGGGGTACACCCTGGACTGGTCGCCAGCCAATTGCAGGGCAGATAAACAAACATTCCCACTCACATTCATACTCTAATGGACAATTTAGAGCAGCCAGTTAACCTAACATGCAAATATGTCATAATAAATATAAACTAAAGATAAAAATATAGCATTCAAAAGGAAAACATGAGTCAAATGATTCCTATTTATTATCCGTGGCGCACATCTTTCAGGGTCTTCCCATTGAACCGAACATCTTGGACCATTTGACGTTTGCTCAGCGCGTCTTTGTTCTGCGGCTGCAAAGGTCAAAGGGCTTTAAAAGTACCATTCCATACTACATGCCAAAATGTTCCTTTTTACTCCAATCGTGTCACCCAACCTAATTAAGGCAAATTATTGATGATTATTATTATATCATGATTATTATTATGATACGCCACAGTAAGTCCAGCTTGTTTCCGGTGAACGTTGGCCTCCGCCAAGGCTGCCCTTTGTCACCGATTCTGTTCATAATCTTCATGGACAGAATTTCTAGGCGCAGTCAAGGCGTTGAGGGAGTCCAGCTTGGTGACCTTAGGATCTCGTCTCTGCTATTTGCAGACGATGTGGTCCTTATGGCCTCATCAGGCTGTGACCTTCAGCGTTTACTGGAGCGGTTTGCAGCTGAGTGTGAAGCTTCTGGGATGAGACTCAGCACCTCCAAATCCGAGGTCATGGTTCTCGGTCGAAAACGGGTGGACTGTACCCTCCGGGTTGGGAGTGAGGTCTTGCCTCAGGTGGAGGAGTTCAAGTATCTCGGGTTCTTGGAGTATCTGTTCTTCTTGGAGAGGAGCCAGTTGAGGTGGCTCGGGCATCTAGTCCGGATGCCTCCCGGGCGCCTCCCTGGTGAGGTGTTTCGGGCATGCCCGGTCGGGAGAAGGCCCCCGGGAAGACCTAGGACACGCTGGAGGGACTATGTCTCACAGCTGGCCTGGGAACGCCTCGGTGTCCTCCCGATGGAGCTGGAAGAGGTTGCCGGGGACCGGGAAGTCTGGACTTCCCTACTGAAGCTGCTGCCCCCGCGCCCCGGACCCGGATAAGCGGAGGAAAATGGAATGGAATATTATTATTATATTAGTATTATTGATGACTATTGATTTTTCAGGTGTGCTTGCGGATAGAGAAATGCCAGAATGTTGTTAATGAAGACCAGCAGCTACACCTTCACGGCTACACTCTACTTACTCATTAGTCATTCCTTTTTTTTTTAACGTAGAACATGTTGTGGGTCTGGGACTCTC
The DNA here is from genome assembly GCA_024372805.1 of Oostethus manadensis. Taxonomy (NCBI): domain Eukaryota; kingdom Metazoa; phylum Chordata; class Actinopteri; order Syngnathiformes; family Syngnathidae; genus Oostethus; species Oostethus manadensis. Next base: position 2,493,711 of record QODF01000131.1, read on the forward strand.
TGCTGCCCCTTGCTGGTCTCGTGGGGGAGCCTTTGCGGGCTGGGTTTTTCTTTGTTCTGCATGGCCCGTGGAGCCGGTGGCTCTTGATGATGCTGATGATCATCTTTCATACATCCTCAGTGGGAATTACACGTTCACACTGGAGGAGACAAGTTAGCGTAGACAGAGACTCATTGGGTGATGAATCTGGTGAACCAAGCCGTGCACAACGGGTCGATAGCCAATCATTCCAGATGAGGACACATATGGGTGCTGGGGACACTGATCGCTGTTGAGTACCCGTTAAAGTTCAGGCATAAGAAGAAAAACAAACATTTGTAGCGTGAACTGGTTGCCACGGTTACAGTAGGAATAACAAGTAAGCAAGTAAACAAAAGGGCAAAAACCTGCTCCGGCGAGACTGAGCACTGGACGTGAACAGCACTCTTGCTCCAGTCTTTGATCAGCAGCACGGAGATTCTGGAGTGATTCACTTTGACGTCCATCCAGTAAGATTTTCTTGTAGTCTTGCCAGGAACGGGTTGTGGGTTTGTCATTCCTGCCCAAATTAGCAATTGGGCAAAGTTTAGCTACACTCATTACCTGTACTGGAATGTATAGCCTATCGCACAACAGCATGAGTGTAAACTGTTGGTGGCCCCGGCGGGACTGCTTTTGTGTGTGCGTGTGTGTGTGTGCGCACCACGTGGAAGCCACAATTTTGGTTTTAATATGTCAATGGCTGCCAAAAACATAATGCCTCCTATGGACATGCGCTGAAAACAGCTCAGCACACATTTTTAATTGTCTTAGCAGCTGATAACACCAACGAGTAGCAAGATAATTGTGTCTTGCCAACAATCAAGGGATGGCAGCGTGCATGAGTGCTGCCGACACGGGGGAGCTGTGGTTCACTGCCAGGAAAGATGAATTCCCAGTTAGGCAGAAAATGAACTTTTTCTCTAACTTTATTTTATTTTGTTTGCTTCTCATTTCATGATGTGCTGTATTTTTTTTAAAGAATTTTTCAACCCTATCCTACAAAATGTTTCCTCACATTATGAGTTTATCCTCAAAAAATGGCGACCTTTGTCTCACTGATTGACTTTTTAAATATTTTTACTTGTTTATTTCAACTTTCTTTTGGTGTTTTGAAACAAGTTTCGACATGAGCGAGTCCATATCTATAGGATTGAAGTCATTCATTTATTTTCTATGCCGCTTATCCTCGTTAGGGTCGCGGGTATGCTGGAGCCTATCCCAGCAGACTTTGGGCGAGAGGCGGGGTACACCCTGGACTGGTTGCCAGTCAATCGCAGGGCACGTATAGACAAACAAACATTCACACTCACATTCATACCGATGGACAATTTAGAGCGGCCAATGAAGCAAACATGCCCAACGGAGATTCGAACCCAGAACCTCCTGACTGTGAGGCCAACATGCTACCCATTCAGCCACCGTGCGGCCCATGTTATTTTCCCAGATAATAATAATGGGTTAGATTTTATATAGCATGTTTCAAAGTGCCCAGTGAAGTGAACCCTCCTCAGTCTCACAACGATGATGGTAATCCACGTAAAACTGTATCCGCAGTTGCCCCGAGAAAAGCGGCTGCCAATTGGCGCCTACGGCCTCCCCTACCCCCACCACCAAACATTCATTCACATTCATACACCGGTGTGGGCAGCACAGCAACCTTCCGGTAAATTGCAAGATTATTCTTGTCAAATTACGACCTTCATTCATTCATTTTCTATGAATCTCTCATAAAGTCAGCTGGGATAGGCTCCAGCATAACCCCTGGCGCCAGTTAACCCGAGAAATGTTATGATGTATGTCGCACATATTTTTATTCTTGTAAAACTAATAATAATAATACATGAATAAATATACTTGAACGTACTGTAAGTGGTGATGACGCGCCGCGACGCAGGACGCCATGGCGAGTTTCAGATTAGGAAAAGGTCCCGTGTGGTCGGAAGAGGAAGAGACAACGGGGGGAAGAATAGGGGCGGGGAGTTACTGAAACATTCATAAAACTCTGGCTCAACAGGCGTTTCCATGGCAACACAACCACGTCTGGCTAAAAGAACCGCAGGCCTCGTTGCGCCGCCTCAAGGACCCTTTGATTTCTGTGTACTTAAAGAAATACACAAACTACTCCTTCTTTTTCGTGTTTTTCCATAGCGATCCCACTTTTCAGTCATTAGATCATCTCGTGGTTGCGTCGGACTTGACTTAGCTTTGTAATAACAGGGATGCAGCGTTGCCTCGTTGAAATCCCAGGATGGGTTTAAAGTGATTTACATGTTGTTGCGCAACACGTTAGATGTAATGACTCCAATAAGGGAAAATGAGCTCAACGCGCGTCCTTCCGTAGGTCATTAGTCAAGGTTGGAAGCAATGTGGAGGTTGGAGCTGCCCATCTTTTAATGGATTTAAGGCAAATAAACCATTTATTTTTTTCATTCTCTAAATTGGGCCTTCGGCGGCGTAAAGATTTTTCATTTCATAAATATTCATAAAAAAAGGCGTGCCTAAGTGGTTTAGCGGAATTAGCAACCAGGAAATCTCATCATAGCCACAAGCAGAGATTTGTCTGCTCCCTCAAAACATAACACAACACGGGGCCATATTTTCGTACAAAGAGCTATATTTACTTTAAAACATCGGGCGTGATAATTGATTCAGCAAATTCGGTGTCGCTAAGACAACATGATGCACCACATTTAGACTCAATTAAGAGTTGAAATTCAATTCTCTAATAAGAATCGATGCTGTATATATATTTCAATACTTGACATGTAAATATGTGAGATTGTAGTCCGTGGTTAATTTCTCCAGTCTCTGAGCTGGTTAACAATAAAATCCTTAACCCACTTCGCACTTCCAATCATGCAGCTTCACACTAACACAGTTTAAAAAAAATATATAATAACACATGCAGTTTTCTGAGTGAATACAGCCTATTATTAAACACGCATATTTAAGCAAATATATATGTTGTTATGTATGTCTTACCTACATTGAGCATTTTCAAGCATACACATGGCTAAATGAATTGGAATACAAACACAGTACCTTAGTTACCGTCATTAATCCGGTCCGACTCAAACCAAAACAGACCTCAAAGAAGGCAAGTTTGCGTACAAGAAAGACATGTAAGAAAATGTCGATCCAATTATTCCGTTCCGTTCCTCAAAAATATTACACAAAAAACACTTTTTTGTTGTTTTACATGCAGAAAAATGAATGGAAAATGAATATGAGCACTTAGCATCACTTCCACCGAGTTTTCCCTGTTTGAACTGCTACTGCACTCATGTTGTATGCAGAGAGGTCTGGTAAAGGCTTTTCAACATGCGCAGTGATGCATTCAAAACACTGCCACAATCATGACAGGAAATGAACATTAAACGTGACAACGTTTGCAGGCGTGTTTGTCTGCACTTTCAAACTCGCCATGCCTGATGACGCTTGGNTGCCACAATCATGACAGGAAATGAACATTAAACGTGACAACGTTTGCAGGCGTGTTTGTCTGCACTTTCAAACTCGCCATGCCTGATGACGCTTGGGACGCCTATTCTTTTTTTTTTGAACCAGCCTCTGCCTGCTTTAAATTAATCAACAAACTCACTCCTTGCAAGCGTTTCCTGGGTTACATCCTCACGAAGCAGCCTCGCATTGTCTCTCGCTAGCTCCCGCATCAGCGACAACTTCTGAACACCCTCCACGAATTGCGCAACATGAGCGCGCTTGATGATGTTGTTATTGTTGACGAGGGCTTCCAGTACATCCCGAGCTGAGCTGTACATCTTCGAACTTTGCGATGACCTTTTTCTTGAATTCTATAGTGGTCTTCACTTCGCTTGTAACCTTCTTCGGACTCATAGCGGCTTGTTTAGAGTTTGTCTCACCCAACGAAAACAAATGCACGAGCAGGTGTCATCAATGCCGAGGGTCCATTGTTTGTCCGGATGCCTTACATGTACGGTACGTGCCTTGCAGGCTGCCGCAGAGTGTTGCGACATTTCATCTTGGGGCCTGATCCAAGACGGCAGCATAAACAAACCGAGCCGTTTGTAATTGCAGGCTGACACAAAACCAAGGCAAAATTTTAGCAAACATTTTGAATGTTAACCAAAAAACACGTACCGATGTATATGACTTTCAAAAGACGCATTCAAAGACGCATGTAATGATCCACCTTGGTCACTAGGTGTCAGTAATGTTACTGTGATGTTCGGTGGGACACATCCACCAGACTTGCAGGATTCGGGGTAAGGTGTACAGTGCTGGTGCTGCTAGATCTTTCTTCAGCTTTCGACACAGTCGACCTGTCAGATCCTGATGAAAATGCTGCAGGAATTGATCTGAATGTGCTGTTTGGTGCTACAGTGGTTTTCTTCATACTTGGATAGCAGAGGCTTCAACCACATACTATCTCAGCCTGGTAGCCTGACGCACGGTGTGCCTCAGGGCTCTGTTCTAGCACCCCTCCTGTTCTTGTTGTATGTTCTCGGTAAGATTATTCAGCAGTTCAGCGATGTCTCCTGTCATTTATTTGTGGATGACCTTCAGCTGTCCTGCTCTTTTATAACTTTTGAGGTTTATAAACTGACTCCTTAACAGACTGCTTGACAGAAACTAAGCAGTGGTTAAGTGATTATGTCTTCAACTGAATGCTGAAATGCATATGTCGAGTTTGACCCTCGGCCGACACCGTAGTTTGAGGAAGCAGACGGTGACCGTGGAAGCTACAAGCCACCTCTGGGCTGATTTTTTGCTTGGAACCGCAAGCTAAAATTTGGGTACAAGCTGCTCGTTTACTCTGTGGGGCTTCTGTCATGACTGAAGATCATTAGCTATTTCTAGCGGCGCACTGGCTAGTCATCAAGACATCAGTGAAACATACGTACATTATATTGCTTGTATTTATCTTACTTATTATATGGCCCTGCGATTGACTGGCGACCAGTCCAGGGTGTACCCCGCCTCCCGCCCAAAGTCAGCTGGGATAGGCTCCAGCATACCCATGACCCTAATGAGGATAAGCAGTTTAGAAAATGGATGGATGGATTTATTAATGTAAAACTAATACAGAAACAACTTTAAATGAAAAGTATGTGCCTAAAGTGTGTTTTTCAGGTTGTGTACCAAACATATCTGCACATTTGCACTAAGTAAGGTCATCCAATCTTCCCTTTGTGCATTTCCACGTAGTATTGCAAAGCATTTGAGCGCTTGTATGAGGTGAAAGAAATTGGATAAAATTACAGTATAGTAGTCTATCTAAAATGTATTTGCTTGGAGATGAATAAAGTATCAATCTGTGCAGTGTTAGTCTGTGAGAAGGTGTGTTCAAGTACTGTGGAAAGTGGGACAAATTGCCGCTCACATTAAACATTCAAAATCGGAGGTATTTCTAACTGTTACTTTAAAAAAATCCTGCCCCATTTTTACAAAATGAATATCCTTCTACATAGATACAATAGTTCCCTATTGAACTGTTTACCACAAAAAGATTTACATCCATACTTTCATTCATTTTCTATACCGCTTATCCTCGTTAGGGTCGCGGGTATGCTGGAGCCTATCCCAGCCGGCTTTGAGCGAGAGGTGGGGTACACCCTGGACTGGTCACCAGTCATTTGCAGGGCACATATAGACAAACAAAGACATACAAACATTCACACTCACATTCATACCTATGGACAATTTAGAGCGGCCAATGAAGCTAACATGCATGTTCTTGGAATGTGGGAGGAAAGCGGAGTACCCGGAGAAAACCCACACACGCACGGGGAGAACATGCAAACTCCACACAGAGATGCCCAACGAAGATTCGAACCCTGAACTTCCTGACTGTGAGGCCAATGTGCTACCCACTCCTCCACCGTGCGGCTACATCCATACTTATTATAGATAAAAACTTATTTTCATTCGCGATTAAATGTGGTTAATCATGAGTTAACTACGAACAAAATGTGATTAAATGTTTGAATCAGTTGACAGCCCTAGTAAATAATAAATACTTGGCAGGAATTCCAAATTTAAAAAGTTTCAGAACGCCCCAATTTATCTGTAGGACAACCCAGCATTTTTAAGTGTTAACACGGACGGTCTCGCCTCCATTTTTAATTGCCTTTTTCTGGATGCTTTTGTAGCAGCACATTACGTTCTCTAGAGCAGTGCTTTTCAATTGATGCTCAGAAGGGTATGATACTGCAGTGTGCTCCAAACACTAATTTTATGCAGCTTGAGGGACAGGTCAGTACTCCAGAAAACCAGTAGGAAATGGCAGCACCAACCGCCAAGGCTTCATCCACCTCCATTTCTGCAGCTTTACATTGCTGACCCATTTTGTGGTGGCCAAAAATGGCCTTTTGTGTAGTTCTGAAACGTACATAATTTTTTTTTAAAGTTATTTTTGGGGTAATGCTGTGCTGCTATGATGCTACACAAGCTAAGAAGATGATTGAGGCATGGCTTCCCTTTGAGCGGAGGTTATTCTTTCCCTGAATCTGGTATTTGGACCAGTTTGCTTGGTGAACAACATAACGATAAAAGGTACTTTGTCATAAAACCACGTTATGTACATACAGTAGTCCAAAAGACCTAGGAGAAAAAGTCCCTACACTCTTCTTTGCGTTATGACATGACCCCCCGACTGTCCCTGGGGGGAGATTAAAAGATTAAAAACAACTCCCCTCCCATGTGTCCATGCCGGGAATGTGTGGGTGTGGGTGGGGCAACACGTGATCAGAATTTAGGGTTTTAAATCACGCTTGTGCGTCTCACACGAGCCCACACACACTATGGACAATATGGAATGTCGCCGACATCAGAAGTGACGTCAGCGAGTGTGAGCCACAGAGCACATAGTGATGCTGGAAACAAAGCAGAAGGACGGGACATTGTGTTACTGCACAAAAAAAGCAAACCGCAGCATTCACGGCTGCTCAAGGATGCGGGGAAGGATAAAAACTCTCTCGCGCCGCTTTGTGTGGAAGGAATTCTTTTATGGCAATATCTTTCAACTCCTAGAAGTAAAAGTACCCTTTCAATGATGATTGTGATTATACAAATACTGGAGATGGCAGATGTGGTTAGAGGTTAATTCTGGGTTTGCATGCACGTGCCTGTGCTTGCGTGGGTTTACTCGCTGTATTAAGATTTCCGTGTTGGCCTATTCGAAGACGCTATATTGGTGTGGCCAAAGTGTGGCCTCTGGGGGCCATTATGGTCTGCGGCTGTTTTAAAAAAAATTATTCTTAGTAATACAATTTAACAAGAATACTGAAAAAAACCCCAGCAACAACAAAAATGGAATGGAAGCAGTAATTCCACAAGAATAAAGTCAAAATAATAAGAGAAAAAAAAGTTGTAGTCAAACGAGAAAAGGTCGTAGTTTTATGAGGATAAAGTATGAGGAAAAATACTGTCACATAATGACGTTTTCATCAAATGGAAACAAACAAAACAATGAGAAAAGTTATAATTTGGGGGAAATTATACTGCGGAAAATGTTATGATGTTATGTAAATGAAGTCAAAGTACTATAGGAATAAAGTCATACAAAAGAAAAAATATATAATAATTGTAGAAATGGGAACAAGTAGGAGTGTCTACAAAAAACAAAACATAAAAAAAGTCGCAATTTTACGAGAATAACAGTATTAAATCGAATAACATTACCTGATGTTGATGAACGATGTCTTTTTTTCATAATATGAAAACAAACCCTGCAGCCCTAGTAAGCATAAGCGGCATAGAAAATGGATGGACGGAAAAGAAACAATGCAAAAAGTTGTAATTTTGGAAAATGTTGTTACTGAGAAAGTAACAATGTTAAGTCAAGACATTATGAGAATAAAAGTCATCGTTTTGAGAAGAACTGACATTACAAGAAAAAAGCTGAAATGCTGTAGTTGGAAAAGAAAGCAACAAAAGCTGTCATTTTATGAGAATAACGCCAAAATATTGAGAAAAAAAGGCGCAATTTTATCCGAATAAACTATCAATATTATGAGGAAAAATAATATCATTTTAGTAACACAGAGATTTAAAAAAATGTTTGTTGTAATATTTTTGAGAAACAGCATTTTCTAGAAAATTAGGTTGAGGGAAAAGTTCTGATAATATAAGAGTGAAGTCAAAATATTAATGGGAATAAAGTCATAATCACGAAAAAGAAATTCTACAAACATTTTTTAAGAAAAAGTTGAAATATTTAAAAAACAAAACAGCAAAAATGGACCAAAAACAAGTTGACAAAGCTGAGATGCGGTTTTTGTCTTGCAATGCAGTATCTATAACTGCCGGGAAAGGTTCCAGTAGTTCAGCCCTCACCTCTGTGACACTGAGCAGAACAATGTCAAAGGAAATGAATTAGAAGTTTTTTTATATGGCAAACAACCAGACATGGAAGAAAGTTTGGGTTACAGTGACCCCCTGTGGTGTGTAGTCCCAATTGCAGCATGGCTATTTGCAAAAAGCTGTAAGTGCAGGAAGTGTACAAATGCATTGAAATAGGGGGGAGCCCACGGGGGGTAGGATTTAATAAGCTTTGCTTCTTCCTACTCCTTTTGGACACGTGGAACTGTCCGTTGTATCAAGTGATGTATTTCCCGATGTCATTTACATGCATGTTCAAATCCAATTCAACCATTACCAAAAGCAACCCTTGCTTGGCATAATATCAGGTGCATTCTATAATGAGCCATAGAATATCTTTATCAAGATATCAACTGTATATCTTGTTTCAATTAATGCAACCGTGTGCACATTATTATTATCCGTGCTCTTGGGTTCAGTCTCAGGTGGTTCACCTGTGTCAGCTTGTCTCACGCTGAGAGGCTGGTCAACTAAACATCAGCATGTTCCTCTCTAGTGAAGCAGACAATTTGTATTACAAAGGCTTCGTCTCATGCACGGGTGGCCCGGCTGATGGAGGAGGCCTGCCTGGTACCCGAAGGCCAACCTAGGTGGTCCCAAGTTAGTTTAAAGTCAAGGAAGACACGACGTGGACAGAAAATGCACACAAACCAAAAATTGCGTTGATGTTCTGTGCCGTTTTTTTTTTTTCCCCGTCCATGCTCTTTTTCTCCCAAGATGCAGCATTTCTGTCTGCTTGCTTTCCTTCCGCGCGAGACAGCAGCAATCGGATCACGCACTGCAAGTCACCTCTCGTTATGTAAACTGCCTGCTCTGCGTCGTGACTTTGAACGAGCACAAACAGGAAGTCAAATTTGGATCTGGGTAGAGTTTTACTTTTTGTATGTAAGCTTGTGCCAAAAAGTGCACAACACAACATGACAGCAATTATATTTATTGTTAATAATTAAGATTTATTATAGTCTGCACATCCACTGTATGGTTCTAATAACCTTCAATGTGAGCAGGCATCTTCATGGAAGCAGGCGGTGGTGATAATAAAAACAGTAGCATTCTTTTTGTTGTATTTGACTGATTTTGCGTTTTTTATGACTCTTATTGTTAGTTTCATTCCATGTGATTATTGACTTCTATTTATGACTTAATTTAAATACCTGATATTTTTTTTATGTTATTATTTGGTTTGACTTTGAAAACATATTGATTTTTTTTACTATATTTAATCTATTTTATTTTTTAATTTCTATATTCATTCATTCATTTTCTATACCGCTTCTCCTCACTAGGGGCGCGGGTATGCTGGAGCCTATCCCAGCTGACTTTGGGCGAGAGGCGGGGCACACACTGGACTGGTCGCCAGCCAATCCCAGGGCAGACAAACAGCCATTCATACATTGCCAACGTGCTACCCACTCAACCACCGTGTGGCTGATTTCTATATTGGTATTTATTTATTTTGTAATTATATTTGAACTAGGCCGCACGGTGGCTGAGTGGTTAGCACATTGGCCACACAGTCAGGAGATCTGGAAGACCTGGGTTCAAATCTCCGTTGGGCATCTCTGTGTGGAGTTTGCATGTTCTCCCCGTGCGTGTGTGGGTTTTCTCCGGGTACTCCGCTTTCCTCCCACATTCCAAAAACATGCATGTTAGCTTCATTGGCCGCTCTAAATTGTCCATTAGAGTGTGAATGTTTGTTTGTCTATATGTGCCCTACGATTAACTGGCGACCAGTCCAGGGTGTACCCCCCCTCTCGCCCAAAGAGAGGGGGGGATAGGCTCCAGCATCCCCGTGACCCTAATGAGGATAAGCGGTATAGAAAATGAATATTTGAACTATGTTTGATTTGTATTACCATAGCCTGGGTATCGAAAAGTGAGAAACAAAATTAAATGAATTCAGTATATTGAAAGCTATTCAAACATAAGTTAAAAATATTAAACATAAAAAAATATATACAGCAAAATAGGTTGGCTTTAACAAGGCACCTCTTGACCAGTCAAAAACCATCACTCATACCAGAGCCCTTTTTGATCATGGAGACCACCGACGTGTTTAGGGTGATAGAAAATGAAGGCGCCACGTGTTGCTCTCATCTATTTCTTTATTGCTGCGTTTCTGCACTGATCATCCAGAGCAGCAACGCACCCTAAAGGTCAACCAATATGCATAATCTCTTCTCGTCTCAGACACGATTGGATTCGGGGGCCCGGTGAATCCTGTGATGATAACATTTCTATTAAATGTGTGTGAGGCGCGTGGAATGTGGGGGCTGAGCATTACTCACTAATATTGCAAAATATTCCAGAGTGTTTGTGAGTAAATCTTCACTAAATCCGGCCTATCTTGGATGTCTGTCTTTCTGCACTTTAATATTTCATGTTGCACTAAATAGAGTCTGACAAAGTTCGAATGAAACAACTTTAAAAACAGTCTTTATATAGTCATTAGACAGCCACACACAAATAGACACGTAATTAGTATAATGACCCTAGCGAGGATAAACTTTTGTTACAAACATCAATTTGTGAAATTGAATATGGTTATTAAAATGAAAATGAAAAGTATTGCTTTTTTTCATTGCACAGCATGACCAACAATTTTGTTTGGCTTTCGTAACAAACCTCTGAGTCGGGCATCTATCGATAATCTGGGATTGTTGTTTTGATCCAGGCTGCTGTTCAGGGCGTGGCCCATAGAGGGCCGTGGTGTTCGGCACGCTGGTTTGAGCAAGCGTTTGGAGTCAAGTGTGTAGAAAAAGAAAATAGCAAATGGAACGTCTTGTCGAAGGAGCGAGTAAATGGCCAGCTGAATTACAGCCATCCTGACGTGGAATTATTCATCCCTCATTACAACACATTAAGGGTAGGACTAATCATTTGACATGCCTACAGATCCGTTTGTGGTTTGATTTGGAACAACCAGCTGTTAGAGCGGCACTTCCCGTGCGAGCTCCTGGCACCATGACAGAGGAGTCCGGGCACAGCGAGGGAAGTCAACCACTGTAGCTACAGAGGCGAATATCCAGCGTCCTTCTGGTGCATCTGATTCGTTAGCTCCTCAAACCGGATATCCTTAACGTCCCTGGTATGTACATCATTTGGGTAACAACCACTTTCCCGTGGGACAAAAACTACCTCCAAACTAAGCTTGTTGCTGGTTTTAAATACAAAATTTCACTATGGTAAAAAGGCACCTTGGAGTCCAAAGCCTAGTCAGCGAGGTAGCGGACTAGTTAGCCTTAAAGCCACGCCCCCTTTGGGGCTGGATGACAAATCCCATTCAGTTCAACTCAAGTTCAATTGTAAAGAATGTCGACTTTTTTTTAAACAATATGCTTTCTTTGTGTAATATGATTGTGTGGGATTTAAAAATTATGTTCTATTTATTATATGTATTTGTTATTGTAATATTTAGTACTACTGTTTTGCTCAAGATCAATCTATAGATTTTAATTTTGTTATAGTTTTATTTTTTTTGTTGGTTTTTGAGTTACATATTTCAACTTTAAATATTAAAAAAATAATTATTATTTTAATTTTTTTCTGTATTCACCTGTTTTTTTTTAATTTTTTATATACCAAACTCCTAAAATGCAGACTTAAGTGGATGTACTGTGCACTGAACGTCTCATTTCTGTTTTAAACAATAGAGGGCGCTGATGGCTCTCACACTGCGGCCACAAAAGTGTACTGCAGAGAGAATACAGCAGATGGATCCATACCGCAGCAAAGTGGACTCACATGCAGGTATATTTAGCTCTACTCACACTTGAAAAAAATAAGTCATTCTTTGCACACACACACACACACGCACACACACACGCACACACACATTAGGTACTCCCCTACACAAGAAGCCAATAGAACACAAGAGCTAAACAGTGTTCCTCATTGTGCCGCCACAAAGATAATAAGGCTTAATTTGGTTATTATTCTTTAATGTTTTTATTGCTCCAATGTACAATCCTCTTCATCAGCTAACATTTACTTTTCCCAGCTGACATTTGATTCATTGACATAACCATTTAGCGGCAAATGCCACACGCGCTCGGATAAAATGTTCAGCTGTGTTTAATTGTCTCGGGTTTTTTTTGTGTTTTCTTTTAACGATTATTCATCTCGCATCAAATCATGTCTCTTATCCCCTGTCACTTTTCTCCTTTCCGGATTTTAATCATAAGTTAACATTCAAGTCCAGTGCAAGTGCGTGTAAAAGAGAGAAATAGCGTGTGCCACAATCATCAAAAAGTGCGTCGTGTTTATTCGTTTATTTGTAGTCCGACACGTTCGTTCATTTCTTCAACTTATTTTTTTACACAAAATTGTCAATCGGCTTCAGAGAGTGAGCAGTTTAGCAGTAATCCCTCGCTTATCACAGTTATTGGTTCAAGACCCGCATGTGATGAGTGAATTTCCACAAAGTAGGATTCCTTATTTATAAATGGAATATTTTCATAGTTAGAGGATAGAAAACAGGTTTACGAGCTTCGAAATACCGTTTTAAACATTATTAGAGCCCTCTAAACATGAAACAACAGCTCTATATTTACCCTTACACAGTATAGTGGATATAATCGATAACATTTTCGGCTTCTTAAGTTTGCAGAAAATACATTTGAGGTGACCTGGCTAGCTCGCTAGGTAGCGGCCTTCTCGAGTCCCTGCAGCATAAGAGTCGCAATGCAGTGCAAACAATATATTTACATTTAGAAACGTATGAACTGTGCTTGGCTTCTTTTTACACTTGTATAACGTAAGGTAGTGTTTTTCACACGCCATGGTAAATGAGTTGTTTTAGTTTAGTTTAGTATAGGTTCATTTTTTTTCTTAAGCTTGTATAACATTAAGATGATTCTGTTTGCGCAGTAGTTTTATTTTACTTTAGTTTTATTTATGTTTATTGTAGAGGGGTTAACTTTTATTTACACTTTCTTTTGATCCCTGTTTGACTTGGAAATTATCATTTTCTATTCTCATTGTTTCCAATGGACAGAAATGGACAAAGAATCCGGGAAAGACAAAAAAAATGTTTGCACAATGTAAAATGTTTTCCTTTGCGTGCAAACACAGCACACAGAGGGGTCCCCTTTCATAAAGAAAGTGATGTTCTATTGGCTCCCTAAATTGCCTCTCTGTTCCAGTTTAGTACTTCAATTAGTGTGTGTGCAAGGTTACACTCAGGCTCTTTCCCAAGCGTGCAACATAGCTTGCAGGCAGATCGACGGCACACACGGCCGAGAAGCAGGGGCGGAGACGCACACGTGTGTATTTGTACCTCTTCTGTCTGCTGTGCGTACTGCCAAAGTACAACCTCGGTGCAAATGAACCTTTAAAACGCTATCCACAGATGGGCAGTGTGTTTCTGAACATGCTCAGTGCACACTAACACTTTAGAACACAATTTTGGATCTCTTCTCGCCCAAAGTCAGCTGGGATAGGCTCCAGCATACCCGCGACCCTAATGAGGATAAGCGGTATAGAAAATGAATGAATGAATGGATGGATGTGGGGTGTACCTAATAAAGTGGCTGCTTCTGTCTTTTGTCTTGTCTTTGCACAGGACAAAATTGACTGAAAAAAAAAAGTCTAATATGTCTAATAAGTCTTTATGTGACCTTTGACTCAAACTTGTGTGTCATTTAGATTTGATTTTATGATTTTTTTTTTTTTAATAATGCCTGGAAGTTCCACGAAGAAAACGAAAAAGTAACTTTAAACGTAGTGCTCAGAATTATATTCTATTTTAGTTGTTTATGATTTATATTTATTATATTTGTAATATTTATATTGTTTTTCTTTCGTATTGTTTTTCAGTCATTTTATTATTACTTTATTTTGTGTTATTTATGGTGTCGATTTCTTTGTCTTTGGTGTGCTATTTATTTTTCCATCCATCCATCCATTTTCTATGCCGCTTATCCTCATTAGGGTGGCGGGGATGCTGGAGCCTATCCCAGCTGACCTTGGGCGGGAGGCGGGGTACACCCTGGACTGGTCGCCAGCAAATCGCAGGGCAGCTATTTATTTTTGTTTTATTTCATTAATTGACTGTATATTTTAAAGTCGCATAGTTTTTGTGTTGTATTTTTTATACGGCTGTCAACCGATTAAAATATTTAGTTGTACATAATCACATATAGTCCATAGTTAACTCATAATTAATCGCACTAGAAATGAGCAGATAGAAATAGGTTTTTATCTATAATGTAAACTACAATAACTACATTACATTTTATGTAACGAGATATCAGTTTTGGAAATACATAATTTTATTTTAAAATATAGTACACATTTAGAAATTGCTCAATTTTTTCATGTTCAAAGCGAGCTGCACTTTGTCGCATGTTGTTTGAGCGTCCTTGCTCACACCGTGTGTTTGTTCTCGCCTGTGGCGTCGTTGTCACGGCTACTTCCTGAAACTACGGTGTGGGCCGAGGCTCAAACAAGGCGCGTGCACGTTAATCGTACAGCTAAAAAAAAACGCAGGTAAAGGAAATTTCTGTTAAAGCGTTATTACAACTTTGTAATTCTATTTTGGTTTTATTTTTTATTATTTTTTGCATTGAAATGATGATTTACATGCTGTGCATAATAAACATATTGGTGGGTTCATATCTCTGAATATAATCATGTCTAAAAAGGCAGATTTCTTTTTTAATACAGATCTTGTCTGCATCCCGACAGATTGTGTCATTCTACCCGATGCTGCTTAAGTCTTTCCCCCCTGAGTGTTCACTTCCTGTGCTGTCTCCTTGGCAGAAGTCGGCCACTGTGCAGCCAAAAGGCATTCGGGCAAAGACGAATAACTTTTCCTACCTGCAGCTTTACCTATACGGCTCGGAGGCACGTCTGGTTAACGTGAACAGGTCATGTTCCCAATATTTGAGTATCTGAGCGGTGTCCTTGGAGGACATGTATTTCCTTCTAATGTCACAGGTACTTGAGTCTATCCTGCTATTTACATGGGGGAAAAAATAAAGCTTTAGCACACACACAGTCTTGGTGTGTCATTTATCACGTGTGGAGTTGTTTGGGGACGACACAAACAGGAAAAGGCATCAAAGCTTAGAGAAATGAGAACGTTCTCTATTCCACAACATCACCTGAGCCCCACCTAAGGGAGCGTCCATGCTGGAGCTCTTCTGTGTGTAAGAAAAGATGGATGGGGCAGGATTGTACGCCTCATTTCAGGCAGCAAATCAATACGAGTTAAAGAGCATGGAGGGCAATCAATGTTTTTATTTGTTTGTAGGTACTGTTTGTGAGAGCGAAACATGCAGAGCCCAGTGTGTGGAACATTCCACACTTCTATTTGTCTTTTCTTTTTCTCATCTGTCGTTCACTGCATAAGCTATCACATTCCTTGTTTTTTTTTTTTTTTCAATTAGAAAATCGTCGACATGTTTAACACAGGAAGTGAAGAAACTGAGGTGGGGTAACAAGAAATAAACTCTGCTTCTACCTGCATCTTTTTGTACAGCAGTGTTCAAAATAATAGCAGTGCAATGCGACCCACCAGATGAATCACTGTTATTAGTATATTTTTATTGCTACTTGGCAAACAAGTTACCAGTAGGTGCAGTAGATTCTCAGAAAACAACCAAGACCCTGCATGATATGCACGTGCTTGAGGCTGTGCAATTGGGCAAGTTGAAACGGTTTCTAGGATTTGGCAATTCTGTGAATCACTAAACTAATATTTAGTTGTAGGAGCACAGTTTTTTATAAGTGCTTCACATCTGTGTGGCTTGGAGTCAACCAACTGGTGGCACGTTTCAGCTGTTATTCCCCTCCAAGATTCTTTAACAACATTACACATTTTATTTACATTTCTCGGTTTTGCTTCAGAAACAGCATTTTTCATGTCACCCCTCAAATTCTCCATTGGATTAAAGTCCACAGGAACTGTGGTATTGTATGAGGAAGTCTGGAGTGGCAGAGAAGTATGTTAGAGCGGTGCAGGACATGTACGAGGACTGTAAGACGGTAGTGAGGTGTGCTGCAGGTGTGGCAGAGGAGTTCAGAGTGAAGGTAGGACTCCATCAGGGATCAGCTCTGAGTCCCTTCTTGTTTGCTATGGTGATGGACAGGCTGACAGACGAGGTCAGACAGGAATCTCCATGGACTATGATGTTTGCAGATGACATTGTGATATGTAGTGAGAGCAGGGAACAGGTGGAGGAGAAGCTTGAGGGGTGGAGGTTTGCCCTGGAAAGGAGCAGCAAGACGGAGTACATGTGTGTAAATAAGAGGGACTCAAGTGGAAGAGTGAGGTTACAAGGAGAAGAGATAAAGAAGGTGGAGGATTTTAAGTACTTAGGGTTAACAGTCCAGAGCAATGGAGAGTGTGGAAAAAAGGTGAAGAAGCGTGTGCAGGCAGGCTGGAATGGGTGGAGAAAAGTGTCGGGTGTGATGTGTGATAGAAGAGTTTCAGCTAAAATGAAAGGAAAGGTGTGCAAAACTGTGGTGAGACCAGCCATGTTGTTTGGTCTAGAGACAGTGCCGCTGAGGAAAAGACAGGAGGAAGAGCTGCTCTTTGGGTGTGACCAGGATGGACAGGATCAGGAATGAGCACATCAGATGGACAGCACAGGTTGTGGAGATAAAGTGAGAGAGGCCAGACTGAGATGGTTCGGAGATGTCCAGAGGAGAGATACTGAATATATTGGTAGAAGGATGCTGACCAAAAAGGAGGCTTATGGGTGTAATGAAAGAAGACACAAGTATAGCGTGAGAGAGGAGGATGCAGAATTTGTTATATGCAGTATTCTACACTGGGCACTAGGTGTCAGTAATTTTTCTGTAGTGTTTGGTAGGAAGAGATCCTAAACAAACTTTAGGATCTTTTCTCTGATATTTGCAGACAATGCAGTCCTGATGTCCTTATCAGGCTGTGACCTTCAGCTGAGTGTGACGCTTCTGGGATGAGGCCCAGCGCCTCCAATCAGAGGCCATGGTTCTCAGCCACAAAAGGGTGGATTGCAACCTCCAAGTTGGGTGGTATGGTCTTGTCCAAGGTGAAGAAGTTCAAGTCCCTCGAGGTCTTGTTCACGAGAGAGGGAAGGTTGGAGTGTTAGCTTGGCAGAAGAATCGGCGCAGTTAGTACAGCAGTTAATGCAGCATTGTAGGACAATGTAGCAATATCAAAAAGTAATACAATGATTCCCATTTTATTATATACAATAAAAGTAAAATAAATTAAAAAGTGCAAAATAAGTAAACAAAAGCAAAATCTATTTATATCTATCCTATTGGTCCATTCATATTATTCCGTGAGTTTGTAAATGATAAATTAATATTAATAACACTAATGTATGTATGAAAACCATAACAACATCATGCACAGATATTTGTGAAAATAAACAGAAGAAAACTGAAACTGCTACCCTGGCATGAATACCTTCAATATTTCAATCGATCCACCCGCCTCTAACCTTAACTGAGGTAATTTTTTACATATTTTCCTGCGTAAATGTTTTTTTTCTGATGTCTTTGTTTCACTGTTAAAAAGCCCTCGTATTCCAAAGCCTTCCTGTAACAATAGTCCTACGTTTGACACCCTAACGCGTGACAGCAGTTGAAGTTGCATCGAGTGGAGCTCTGCACATTGTTTAGTGTCTCTGTGTCTGCGTTCCACCTAATGAGCACTCTGGTAGGTGGGAGTCGATGCTGGAGAAACTTCATAGATTTTTCACAGTCTCACTTTCATGATGCCTAACTTATTGATGAGAACTGAAAGGTCAACAAAAGTTTGGTTATTTAGTAAACAATATTTCCCCATCGTTATGTGTTTCCGAGGCGGTCACCTAAATATGAAGCTGTTATTATGTGGGCGCATTTGGTGGCCAAATTGCAGAAATGGAACTAAGTCTAATTGAATGATTCACTGCAATATGTTAGATTGTATTGTCATAGATATTTATTCTTTTTGCTTTTTATACTGTACTATACTGTATAGAACCTATATCCTTAAAATTTTACAAAATATTTCGTGACATCTTCTGTTTATTGTCTTATATTTTGCATACAGTCGTCCTTTGCCGCTTCACGGTTCGAATTTTGTGTGTTCACTCTGTCATGGTTTGAACTAAAATACAAGTACAGTATGAGGCATTCAGAAAATGCATTCAGAGATGTGAGATGTACTCTCCTACAGTGGTCACTAGAAATAGCCACTGCAGGAAGTACACTGTCCGGAAAAAAACAAAGAACTCTCCTAATGCTATTGTGTGAGTTTTGTCACTTTTTTATGTCTAATATGTTTTTTTTCTCTGCTTTATTGATTAATACAAATTGTGTTTTTTCATTTTAGAGGGCTCAGTAATGTTAAAAAATGTGTTTAAAAGGTTGCACCCTTGTATGTATTAAGAAAACATTGTTATTATAAATAAGGGGAAAAAAACGAATGAAAAACTTGAGCATCCAAAACAGTTCTGTTTTCAAAATATATCGGTGGCTGAGGGGGTGGCATGCTGGCCTCACAGTCAGGAGATCTGGGTTAGAATCTCCGTTGGGCATCTATTTGTGGAATTTGCATGTTCTCCCTGTGCGTGCGTGGGTTTTCTCCAGGTACTCCCGTTTCCTCCCACATTCCATAAACTTGCATGTTAGGTTAATTGACGACTTTAAATTGTCCATAGACTGGCGACCACTCCAGGGTGTATCCCGCCCGAAGTCAGCTGGGATAGGCTCCAGCGTACCCGCTACCCTGATGAGGATAAGCAGCATAGAAATTGGATGGATGGATAGTATTGGAACTTTCACATCTAGATTTGAATTGATTTTGAGATATAGTTGTGGCCCAGGACTGGTCCATTGGTGGGGCCAATCCAGGGCTGTGGAAAACTTCCAGAAGCAAATAGGTTTTTAAAATACTTTGCAAATAACTACACCAAATTGTATGCAACTGCATATAAAATTTGGAAATAAGAGCTATTATTTTACTGGAATATAATATACCGTTAGACAGCCCACAACATGCATGTTTATGTTTTGTTTCATCGTGTTTCTCCGAGCATTTCTTTCCACTTTCTTTGGCTGTCCTTGAACACACCATAGTTGTGTGCTCTGAGTGAAAGTCATTTACAATTTTCTCCAATTCTTCCACAAACATACTTATTCTCCCTTTCACCTCATCATTGTTCCCAAAGCCCGATGCTGTGTGAGGCTTGATGAAGTTAGTCTGTCTTGTTTTAATTCATACCAGCACACTGCAGGTCTGGTGCTCATTCATGAAAAAGGGCACCTATTACTTATTATTAAATAATTTATTTATTTCATAAATAGTTTATAAATAATAAATAGTTTATTATTATTAAATAATTTTAATTAAATTACAAAAAATGGGCTCTTTGCAAACAGGTCACTTTTGTCAAGAAGTGCAAAAGGGTAGGAGATTGAGCACCACTAGGGATCTACCCGCCTGCATTGCATTCCGTTTAGTTCTGTTCCTTCCTACTCCTTTTCGGACATGCTGAATTGTCAAACTGTAAACATGCAATATATCCCAATGTTACCTTGTAAGTGTGTTCAAAATAAACTAATTCATTTTCATAATTTCTTCCGTGGCTGAATGGGTAGCACGTTGGCCTCACAGTCAGGAGGTTGAGGGTTTGAATCTCCGTTTGGTACCATCTGGGTGGAGTTTGCATGTTCTCCCCGTGCATGCGTGGGTTTTCTCCGGGTACTCGGGTTTTCTCCCACATTCCAAAAACATGCATGTTAGTTTAATTGGCGACCCTAAATTGTCCATTAGAGTGTGAATGATTGATTGACTGGCGACCAGTCCAGGGTGTACCCCGCCTCTCGCCCAAAGTCAGCTGGGATAGGCTCCAGCATACCCGCGACCCTAATGAGGATAAGCGGTATAGAAAATGGATGGATGGAACTTCTTCCATGAATTCCTTCTGTGAAACGCGGAAGCATTCATAATGTGTGTTATTGATTCAAAACCAAAGGCATCATGTTATTATAACACACCAGTACAAGAATGCTGCAGTAATGTAGTAACTACGTCGACTTTATCAGTCCTCTTTGCATTCTTAAAGCAACACCATTCACCAAAAATATTTGCTGTGAATGAGAGAAATACATAGATGCTGATACTGAGTGAACAAATCTACATTCCATCAATCTGAGATAATGACTGACGCAAATGGAGAAAAAAAAAGAGGGGTAGGGGAGTGGTCCAATGGGAAAATAGATCGGCGTTCTGCACAACAGCCCTGTCCTTGTGCGTCTTGCTAATAGAGTCATAAATACATCGAGACGTCAAATGCACTGTGATGATGACCGCGTACTGCTTCAAGGCTGACATACCTCCACGAGACAGCCGTCCAACGGACGTGGCAGAGGACATCCATGATGGTGCCCCGATACGGCCACGGTGGCCATAATGCATGTATATATCATACATGACCTGGAAATAAACCTTATTTTATCAGCATAACAGCATAACTATATTGCAGCCTTGTAAAAATGCCCCAAACCAGAGGCCCTACTCTGAAGAGTAACACCTTTTGTTGGCTGCAGCAATGTTGGATGCTGTTATGCGACGGAATCTTTTCATCTTTTTTGAAGGCAACTAATGTCCGATGTTGTTCTTATATGTGGAAATCCCATACTTCATGGTGTAGGACCAGTTCCATTCTTCAAGGGGTGTTTGTCCGAAACTACCTCCAGAATTTGCAGTATGAGGAGGTGCCAGGTTTTGTGTGGTTGCGTATGAGTCTTGCACTAATTATTGTGGCTCTGGAGTGTCTGTTAAAAGAATAAACCGTAAAAATTGCTCAATCCAAACTGCGTCCTACAAGATGGTCACCCCACAGCGCGGTGTTTATCAGACGCTACCCCCAGAATTTGGGCGTAGAATAAATACGTTTTCCCAACCTCAACCCAACCGAATGCTTGTGAGATCATCTTGAATACACGTCGAATGCTAGGCTCAACTGGCATAATTTATGGTTGAGGAGTAGGATGATATCCCACAGCGTTGTTTGATATGAGGAGCTACCAGGCTTTGTGTGGTTGGGCTGGTGTTTGGGGTGTGTTTGGAGAGTGAGCACATTGCCTTACTTGTGACAGCTTCCAGTTGAGAAGTACAATCCCACCCCAGTGTTTGAGCAGCAAATTGCCCAAAGCATTTGTTAAAATTATATATTTTGCTGCGACCCAATGCTCGCCCCACAATGTGGTGTTTATCAGCATTTATCGCCAAAATTTGGGAGCAGAAAGAATGGACCTCAAGACCGTACAGTGAGCAACACATTCACAGGTTCTCTTGGTTGAGTGCAATGACATCTCACAGCAGTGTAAGAAGGAAGTGCCTGTTGCTGTGTATTTGTCCTCCACATAAAAATGCTAATGCAATATTAGATAACATGTTGATAATATAAGATGCTATTGCTCTTAAAGTGATAGTTTGGATTTTTTGACATGAAGTTGTAAGACATCCCCATCAATAGTGTAGTGCATCAACAGTGACCTACAACCCAATTCGTCCCATGAGTCCAGTTCTGGTTGGATTTCGGTGATGAAGAACGTAGATCTGGTTAGTTGCAGGGGCTGCTTAAGTAAAGAGTTAAACTTCTCAAAACAATATGCATTCAAAAGTGTAATACGTTTGCATGACAAACACGCCCCCTCAAAGAAATCAGACCTTACATATTTTCTCTTCCATCATATTCCGTCGCGTTAATGTCCATTGTTGTGTATGTGATGACTGATGGCGCATCTTCATCCGCTGTAGAACACATACGTAAAAAAGATGGCAGCGACGCTCGCATCACAGCTGTTCTTATCACATACACAACAATGGACGCAGGCGATTAAGAAGACAAGAGAAAAGCAAAGCCGAGCAATTTGTGAAGGCTGATTTTTGTCATGCAAATGTATTACTCTTTTGAATGCATATTGTCTTGAGAAGCCAAACTCTTTACCAATCCTAGCAATTAACCAGATCTATGTTTTTCATCACCAAAATCCAACCAGAACTGGACTCACAAGACCAATTGGGGGGGTAAGTAACTGTTGATGTACTACACCAATGATGGGGATATCATACAACTTCATGTCAAAAAAACGGAACTATCCCTTAAATGCAGCACTAGGTAATAATCAAGCTAGGTACACAATACACTACAGCAAGTGGTGTCTTTTGTCACATGGCATGACCAACAATAAATGAATGCAACATTTATGGAATGAGGATAAACCATTTAGGCTACAGGGGGGGGGGGTGCTATGTATAAAAACTATGCAGTGCTTTGTTGTAGTTTTGGTGCTGACAAAAACAAACAAACAAGGCTCAGACAATGTAACACTACGAGATGTCAAAGGAAGCTTCCGCCAGGTCTGATGCGACCGCCGCTGCGCCGCGTCGTCTGACCGTTTGATCTGCGCTGGCTGCATCGCTTTCTTCTGCAGCCAACATACAACTTTAACGACACCCGACTCAGCGCGAGCTTACAAGGCTGCGTCTTGTTTACGCCTTTCTTTCTTCTGTCATGTTTCCAGCCCCCGCCTGCCATTACTAGTCCTCATTATCGCTTTCTTCTTCTTCTAATCCTTATGCAAGCTCCCCGCCTGTTTAGTTTTTAAAGTTTCAGGATCCTTTGAATGCACCAATTAGTCTGTTGTCTTGACTTTAATGGAATTGTAAGAGCAGATAGGGGTAAGTTCCTTTGGATGGAACACATTTATTGGACTCCAGACACTCAGTAAACAGGGGATAAAGCCACAGTCTGTTACCCTCCAGCCAGAAAGTACGAACTGCCAAATAATAGACTTCAAAAAGGTTCCATATAAAAGTGCAAGTGTGCTGGCCAAAATCTCGCCTTGATGCTGGAATTTTTTGTACGTCTGTAACTTTATTGCTGATACGCTGTTTGTCCACGGATGTCTTTGACACAGCGTGTGGCTCCAAGAAGCAATATTATTAGGGGTGTACCAATTCATCCACTATACGGATGTGTTCCTGTGATCCAACTACATCAACCGTTGTTCACCAAATTGCCATTCCAGGCGACATACAGTAGTGTTCTAAACAACAGCCGTCAGATTAACTAATGTTATTAGTATATTTTTATTGCTTCATGGCAAACAACCCACCAGTAGGTGCAGTAGATCCTCCGAAAACAAACAAGACCCAGCATTCATGATATGCACGCTCTTAATTGGCTGTGCAATTGGCCAATTAGTTGATTTGGTATACCAAGTCGATTAGTCATACCTGTTGACTGTAGCGCACAGATGATGGCATGCAAAGCTGATAGAAGAGACCATGTGGACGTCCTTAAACTCCTTTTGTCATATGCTATTGTGTATTTGGATTGGTATACAATTTATACTGACCACATCCAAAGTTACATCTAAGTTGAAGCTCCAGGACATGACAAAGGGTCTTGTAGCGGCTCTAAGGTTACGGTGATGTGAATGTTTGTGGTCTGGTTGGACGGTTTTGGGTTACGTGACCACACCAGGAATGAGGGACATGTTGAGGGAGCCACTGCTGGCGTGCGTGCTCCTGTGTGGCGTGGTTACGGCAGAGAGTAACCATTATTTCTTGCAAAAAAAACCCTTGTTGATCAAACACGGCTTGAATGGCGCCTGCGCAGACATTACAGTATGTAGGATATTTATTTACTAATATTTATCTGCAGATGTAGTTTCATTTAAATCTCATGGTGCGACATAACTTCTTTAACATTTCTGCAAACACACAGCCATCTAGAAAGGAGCGGGTCGGAGACGGTATTGTGAGGAAGGAGGTGTTTCCTTCAATTTGAGCAGAGTAAAGTACTTACTTCTCATGTTTTGGTGCTCATAAGTATTCTCTAGGACGGGCCGTCCATATTGAGGCTATTTGCAGGCACATTGTAGAAATAAAAATGAATGGGAAAACAGCAAAGATGGGGAAAATAGAGCAAAAAAAACGGATAAGTTGATACTATTGTAATAACATTGTACTAACAAAACTACTGCCCTCGCATAGTCTTTTTTGAACAGTTTTGCAAAAAATATACACAAGTATATAAATTAGTTAGTCAAATAAAACATTTAATCACATTTTTGTCTATAGTTCATAATTAATCACATTTAATTGCAGGAACTTCTAAATATGCAAACAATGCTTATCTGATATTGTCTTTATTTCATTTAATCTTTTTATTGTATTTATGTAAAATATATAATATTTTATTCATTCAAGAGTGTTTCTCTTTTTCTTCTACAATTGAGCTTCTGTATCCAAACTATTTCACTTGTAGATCAATAAAGTCTAAAATAGTTATCGATATTGAGATGTAAATCTCTGTGGTAAAGGATTCAAAATGAAACTACGACTGCTCAAATTTTATGCAATGGGATATAAATATTGGAAATATGGGCTTATCCAAAAATATACAAATAAAAATCCCCCAGTTGTTTCACGGTAAATGCGAGCGGCAATTTGTCCCACTGTTTGACAGTCCTTGAATGCACCTTCTTTGTTCTCACACACTATCTATACTGTATTTTTCCCTTTGTCTTTCTCCTCATAAACTGCCTGGCCTAAAAAAAAAAGTTGCCACTTGGATTTAACCAAGCAAATAGGTACGAGGTTGCTGCAGCTGATCAGGTCTAGGTTCAGCAACACTAGGTGCTCAGAGAATGAGGTCAGCTGAATACCCGAATATACAGAATGAACAAGTTATTCCATCAATGGATTTTTTCTTCCCTGATGGCACGGGCATATTCCAAGATGAAAATGCCAGAATTCATCGGGCTCAAATTGTGAAAGAGTGGGTCAGGGAGCAGGAGCACCTGGCCTTTCAAACTCATGGATGGGAGCGTCAAGACAAGATAAAAGATATGTAGTGTCATTTCTTTGGGTCAAGGACGGTGCTTTCATGTGATTTCTGAGTGGTTTGTATACATGTAAATAGTTTGATAGTGGGTAATAAATACATTTATAATGTATAGTATATCTGGTTGAAAAGCAGGTTAAAAATTTAAAAGTGAGACATTGTCTCTAAAAAAGGCAGGAGTGAGCGCTCTTGTAGCAATAGCTAGGCTTCTGGTCCTCCTTGTAGCTTTAAAAGAATCTGTGCAAACAGTGTGTAGGATATTCACTCACTTTAATATCTATCTGCACATGAAATGTCATTAAAAACTGGTGCTGAGAAATAAATTCTTTAATACTTTGGTTAGAAACGTAAATGAGGTATCAAATTAAAGTGAGTCACGTTTTATCAGATAGAATTAATCATCCAACCTGTTAATTCGTTGTTAATTCAATCTAAAGTAAAGCTGGTTGCACTTTATTCAAATAAAACGTGACTGCATTTGCCATGAATTGTTGTTTACCTGTTGGTTTATATTGATAATTAATGGATACCTGATTCTCTTACAAAAAGGAAAGGGAATTTAGGAAACCTGACCTGCACTGTCCAGTATCCAGGTATTTATTGCACAGTCAGACTGCTTGAGTTTATGGCCAAAACGTGAATCGTTTCGGATCGGATCGTTCTAAATGAACTAATAATCGTCCTTGCGTCGAACCACCAAACATATCGAATCGTTGTTAAAATGATACCCCTATTGACAACTCAAGTCACATCCATACAAATCATTTTGGTCTTGTTGAGAAAGCCATCTGCCAGGACTTTGAAGCTAACTTTGCCAATCACAATACCCTTTTCTTTGCCCATATCTCATCCATATGTGTTCCTACTTCTCGTGTCACACAAAACCACCACAGCAGTTCTCAGTGTGGGCAGCCGCTCACACGGGACATGCACACTTTAATCGTGCGTCACAAAAGGACACTACCGTTAATGCATCATTAACTTTGACAGCCCTGATATAAACATAGATACAGTATATAAAAGTATTACATCCTTGGATTTTTTTAGTATGTAGCCTTCAGTGGAAAAAGTTGCCCCTGAAAAGCGGGAGTACCCGGAAAAAAACTAAACACGCATGGGGAGAACATGCCAAATCCACACAGAGATGCCCAACGGAGAGTCAAACCCTGATCTCATGACTGTGAGGACCAGTAGCTGCCTCAGAACACGGTAAAGAAAACTCGGAACTGTGCAAAACAGGAAATAGACATACCAAAATAACAGCACAGCGAAAGTAAATGTCAACGACCAAAGGAACCAACACATCTGTCACGTGGTGCATGACAGCTAGTACACTAAAGCTGACAATGTGATACAGCTGAAGGGCAAACACATGGCCACGATACCGGTGGGACAGGATATCGACTTAAACATACCTAAACAAAAATGACCTTTAACCCTTCCCATTTGCCAGATGGAATTAATTTGATTGGCCTTTGGCTCCATGTGGTCCCTCCACCTGTCAGGGTCAGTGACCCTTCCACCCAACAAGGGAGTTTCAATTCTCCCTTGCGTACTCCTCTGGAGGGTTTGCTAGTTGACAAAGCTGTGAACTTGCACACCTCCTCTGACAGCCCACCTTCTGCACTTGTGAATAATCAAAACCCCAAGGGGGAGGGGGAGGAGCCTTACCTGCCTAAAAATGCCACACATTTGAGTAGAACATCATGTGACCAACATTGCTCTTTCCACCAATTAAGCTAAACACAATGTGTCTATCATGTGCATATTTATGGCACTTATTTTACCATCTACTTTCCTTTGACCTTAGTAGTTAAAAAAAAAAAAAGTTTTTTTTAAATTTTAATTGAGGGACACTTAGAGATACTATTTTGTTATCTTATGTATGAAAGATTCTATTGTTTTTTTATATATACATATTCAAAAATTATGTATATATATCTTTATTGCAGATTCTGTATATATATATATGCCATATAATGTACACTTTTTACTTATATACATTTATATGCTGAAATAATTACAATTAATGTCATTAATAAGATAATAGATAGATAGATATGGATAGACAAGATAAGGAGAGATAAGAGATAAAAAAGAAAATAGAATAATAACAAATAAATAAATGCAATATTTGCAATATTTATAAATATTGCAATATATGCATATTTACCAATAGTGTGAAAAAATATGGCAACTACAAGTAAGTACCTGCGATTAAATGGGATTAGTTATGAATTAATTATGGACAAATTGAGATTAATCGAAATCTGATATTTTAATTGACAACCCTAGTATTTATATGTATATTTTTATTGAATTCTATTTCAAAGCATCAGTTGTATTATTGAATTATTGCAATCCACACCTACCATATGTAATATATTTATTTACAATACACCAAAAAGTACCTTTTTGTGTATCACTGTAATATCATTACTCTCGGTTAAATTGGATATCCCATTCCAAACTTCGGAAGAGACTCTACATTGCCTGCACAATATTGAATCACATCCTGGGAAGGGCCAGTAATATTTTTCTCTGAAGGACATACCCGTGGGATTGGTGAAAGTGTGTCCTACATCTGGACAGAGTTTGGCTCAGCCCCAAACGTCTGCCCGCCTGCCAGGATGCTGAGATGATGGGTGGTGGGGTGGTGTCGGGAGCAACTGGGATTAGGAAGGTGTCACTTTTTGACAAGGGCGGTCAGGACAGCCAACTGTTGGTAGTAGAGTAAGACACTAACCCCTGCCAAATTATCCTGGGTCTGTGTGTCCATCTGTCAAACTGAAAGAAACCCATCGTTTTTCCCTTTTTAAATAACTTTACCCTGGCGTGTCATTAGGCGTGTCACTACCTACAAATGTGCCAACATTTTGTAATGTAATGTAAACGATATGAGACAAAGCAAAAGCCTAGTGGAAAAATAATAGAATCACACAAAATTAATGTTTGGTTTGTCCAAAAATATATACAATATCATCTATAATTTTCAAGGAAATTTAAAGTCCTGGGCCGCACGGTGGTTGAGTGGGTTTTCTCCGGGTACTCCTGTTTCCTCCCACATTCCAAGAACAATTGAAGGTGTATGTAAGGTAATATAAGGTTCATTGTCCACAGGTATGAATCATTGTTCGTCTGCCCAGAGATTGTACCCCACCTCATTCAGCTGGGATAGGCTCCAGCCTACCCCCGCAACCCTAATGAGGATAAGAAGAATGAAAATAAAAAAAAGCATAGAAAATGAATGGCTGGATGGATTTTAAGTCCTACAAAAATCCAGCGTGCATAATTGTGACATTTAGGAACTTTTTTCAGATGAAGAAATTTAATTTTCTAAAACAAAAATCTCAAAAAGAGTGGAAATATAGGGACAGGATACAAACTGCCTGAAGTAAAAGGATGGGTCATCCAAAACTTAAAATTTGATTGAAAATGTCATTCTAAAGTGGAAAAAATAAATACAAATCCAGTATCCGGATGAAGATCTAGCATCACACCAGTGCATTTCGTATGCATTAAAACAGTAAAAAATCCACAAATGATTGTATTTGTGCATTTTATTGAGATCCTTACCAAAACCCAATAGGTTCTTTGTTAGAACATATTCGAAAAGAAATTGGATGTGAAGTGTTTTTTTGTTATACTGCTAAGAAACGGCTATCAGAACAATACTATTAGTGCTTGGCAGTAAAACGGAACCAGGAGTTGTACAATTAACAATGAATTGAACTTGATTGACTTGCACTTACAAGACAAACAGCAAAGTAAATCATAATTATTATTCATTCTTATGGGGAAAAGGAATGCATATGAATCTAGTAGAATAATAATTCTACTAACTACTTATACTCGGGCGCTGTCGTTCCTCATAAAGCTCCCTGTCTTGTACTCAGTGGGGTAGATAGATTGCACGCAGAGGCACATAGTAAAATGTGTTTGCCAGTTATCTCTCTTAGCGTCTAATCTACTTTCTTACTAAGAAAGACAGCGGGAGCACTGTGACTTCCAATAAATGGGATTAAATGCGACAGGGGTGGCGGGGTGGCAGCGTAGAGCAGCTGCACACCTCCCCCTAAAAACGCTATAATGATTTCTCCCTTCATCATTCCCAGCATTCATGCCTCCAAACCATCCCCTACCTGATTATTACCTGGGAGAAGATCTAATTGACACTGCAAATGGGCAAACAGACTCACTTAGGTTCAGCACCAAGCAAGCCAACCCATCCTGGGAGATAACTTGCAGAAAAAAATGGAGCTTTTAACTTTCCTGCGCTGTTTTTGAAGAGTTTAAAGAGTGGACATGCAGTATCTGGCTTTTTTACTGTTGTTATTACAACCAAACAGGGTGTAATTACAAATTGTAAGAAAACAGAGCAATGTCTATGCAACTTACTATACAGTATTATGCTATGGAGATGTGTTCCTTTTTATTTTTCATTCACTACATATTTTATTTAAGGGGGAAGACACATTCATGAGCAAAGCTATCACTATGGGTTCAACAAGATCCCCTAAGTGTTTAAATACGCGCAGTTTTATTGTCCAAACAATGGGACAATAGGTCAACTGAGATGTATAAAAACAAAATTGTAATAATTCAACTGTAGTTCATATCACAATTCAAGAAAGGATGCGAACTAAGCATACATCAAGGAGGTATACCAATAATTACAAATGGCTGGCTTTCATACCGTACATAGTCCTCTCAACTAAGCCATTTTCCACACAGAAAAAAATGAAAATGGAAATAACTGATTCATTATTGTAATTAAATCATAAACAAGTAGAAATAAGTATACAAAATAATGCCAAAATATAATAACATGACTTACCCTTTAATGTCATGTATTGTAGGGAAGTACTAAGCATTTAATAGCAATTTGTAGTATTTTATAGCTTTATAGCTGTGCTGTTTTTGCTATATTATAGTAACAAAATTCAATTCCAAATTCAATGAAAAAAACATTATTTTTCCCCAAGGAGCAAAGGTCGTTAAAAAAAGTAACTCTTATATTAAGTACCAGGTATCTACTTGTCTTTGCCTACTGTATTTACGTCAGGGCTGTCCAACTGTCTTTTGAAATGTATAATTTTAAAAAAATCAACATTATACGTATATTTAAATGCAAATCTTTTTAGCTTTTTGTAGTTACGTTATGCCATTTTTGCTTTATTTTTCCATTTTTGCTGCATTTTTGTTTGTTCTATTTCTGCCATGAGCCAACGTACCAGAGATAGCCCCTGGGCCACACTCGGCGGGGCATGGCATGGCGGTACACACGCTCACCTGCGGGGCAGATTCTTCATTTTGTTTTCTTCTTTGTTGACCGCTGCTTTTTAATTACCTAAAGAAATCCATGATGCAAGAAACGCTTCCTGTCTTTCGCCCTACTCTCTAAATATAGCGACTGCTAAGTTGTCAACACAGATCTCTTCTAGGCATGATGTGTGTTATGAAGCAGAGTTGGTCACGATTACACCTGACTTTCATTTCTACTACTACCTTGGAGAATAACTTGTGATAGCAGGTGGTTGTAAAGTTGGCGCTCAGCCAAATGTGGCGAGAATAAACAGAAAAATGATAAAAACGTGTTTGGATCTGAAAAATCTTAAGTAACTTTGATCAAATACAGATCTAATACAGTGCAACACGACGGCAGCTGTTCTACTCCCAGGGAAAAAAAAACAGTTGCATGTCACACTTTTTAGAACTACAGGTGCATTCTTTGCACCCACAGAAATCAGCCAAAGAATAACACAACAATTGTGTTTGCGTATAATCACAGTGATTCACATGCAAGGAATTGCAAGTTTACAGTAGTTTACACCAACACGGCGATTTAGTACGAGTACAGAAATTCTGATGAACAATGCTCCAACATGTGTCAACCCGTATCACAACTGTTATGTCAACAGTTACATCAGCGTCTTGGAGTGCTTGACCTCTTGCTGCCCCCTCCGTCCCACCCACTGCACAGTAGCCCTGAAGGGAGATGAGGGATGGAGTGTGGCTACTGCAGAGTTCTCCTCTCTCTACTGGCCCAGTAGTCGGGATGCTCTGGGCCGTTGCCCAGCAGAGGCGCAGCGATGGAAAGTTGGAGCAGAGGATAAAAAAGAAACTAAGATGGGGCGATATGGACAGGATGCCCTGATGTGAGTAAATGACTGCATGGTATAAAAGAGAGTACTCCCCTCACATTTCAGCAAGCATTTTTATGGAAGTGCAGTTAATACTACACTCGCAAAACAGTAGAGACTTGCTTTTAAAAGAAAACAAGTCAACACTCGTCATTATTCTAAACAAATGGCAACACAAGTGAGTAGGTAATTGTGTCTTGTGAGCTCAAGCACACCTCCAAGACACTGGCCTTTCTTTTTATTTATTTATTTTTTTTTATTTTTGGTCCTGTCCAGCATCATAACAGCTGAACGGGAGTCAAGCTGCCTTTAAGTGCTGAGCAAAATTTCTTTGCCAAGGGAGACTTCATAATCCAAATGAGTCTCCCTTGACATTTGACTGCGTTTATTATGAATTTTGTTGCGCCACATTTCGATGCCGGACCTGACTTGAAAAGGGATGGGGTGGGCGGTGGGGGGGGGATATTAGAAAGGGTGCAGAAGAACCTCACAAACATATTTCAAC